>OX376340.1:15315004-15915004 GCA_947369235.1 Udea olivalis | reverse complement strand
TTTTATTATTAAAGTAACTAAAAATTTACGGTTTTCGCCAATTTTCCTTTATCTGTGCTTTAAGACGTTGCTTCGTACCAAATTTCAAGATTCTGAGTTCACGGGAAGTACCCATTCCCATTCCCGTTTTGATTCCCATGCGAGATTCCCGCGAAAATTTGCGGATGTTTGCGGTATCAACGGCAGTATCTTATTATTTGCGGATGATTGCGTTAGCTTAGAAGTTTGATTTTCTCACAGCTCCAAGGGACAGTAGACCTGAGTGTTTGATATAAATTCCAGCTTGATACCTTCACGCGTTCCTGAGAAAAAAGGTCTTGTTAGACAGACGGACAGACAGACCGACGGACGGACAACAAAGTGATCCTATAAGGGTTCCGTTTTTTCCTTCCGTTCTTACCGACGTACGTAACCCTAAAAATAAGGCACTTGATTTAATACCTTTTTTTGAATGATCATGCTCATCAAAGTTTGGACCACGGTACAGATTTGCTACAATACAAAAGTTGCCTAAACGATATAAAATAGCGCACTATACGAGAAAGTTGTTTTTTGCTGAAACAAAACGGGAGTTTTGATGCATTTGTGGAAAAGGCAACCTAACCTTAAAATCAATGAATATTAACACTGACCTGCAGGGCTAAGATGCGCAACATTGTTTTATTTCTCGTTTCTGGTCCTGAGTGTCGAAAAAAGAGGTAGACAAGACAAGTTTCCTCGCATGACAAAGCGGTGTAGACATAATATTTAGCACAGATTTATCAATATAATAATCGATATTATCAATAATACGGATTTTATGAAACGATAGTATCGATATAAACAACCGATACAACAAATCGACCCAAATAATTGATGTAATCGATGCAACTAAACGATACAAATAATCGAAACGATCGATTAGTAGATATTTGATCCAACTAATCGATTGAACTAATCGATTTGACTAATCGATTCAATTAATCAGTTCGTCTAATCGATTCAACTAATAGATGCAACTATTCGATTCAACTAATCGATTCAATAATCGATTTGAAATAATAATCGTTAAAAAATAATTGATTAATTGATAAATGACATTCGATTTATTGATATGAATAGTCGAATAATCGATTTAATCGAAATCAATATTTTTTTCTATATTATAGATAGTGATACCCAACTATTTATACAGCACTTGTTTTTTTGGACATAATACTTAAAAAACTTGTTTAGACAAGGTTTTTGCAAAATAGAGAAAAAAGCTAGTCCGCTTTATTTAAATTTAATATTTTTATGTAAAATTTTAACTCTTAAATAGCTAAAATAGCGACGGCTCATTAATGCATTGCTTTGTTACTGCACTTAAAAAAATATCAGCTGATAGACGCACCGCGACGCCTATTTTATTGCCGAAATGGCCGACGAGTTCACACACGAGACATCTCTTCTAAACCACGACAAAAATTAGGCGCCATGATAGGATCTGTCAACAAAATTTAATTTCCCGTGCTGAATATTAAGTCACGACGATTGCTGCCATGTTAGCAACGATGACGAAATGGCGACATTTGATTGGCGTATTTTTTGTCTACTTTTCTCGTAGGGCGCGCATCTTAGCCCCGCTGGAGTTGAGTTTACATTTGATTCTAGGTACTTGTTCCGATAGATGAACCTAAATAAATTATTATTAATCCATACATTTATATACACTGCACTAAATGTGGAGATTTTAATTAAATCAACACAAAACAGCAATACGTAAATAAATGCCAGCAAATGACGGACGGACGTAATGACGGCTTATTTTTTTATACTCTCCAATGTTGCCACTTTTTATCTTGATAAAAATCGATTTGTTTTTATTCGGTTTTGAAATAATTAATTTCAAATATCGTTGATTTCAATTATTGAAGGTAAATAAATAAACATAAAATATTTGTAAAAATTAGTATTGAAGTCATTTACAGTTCTAACTTACATTTTCATTTCATTTTGTTTATTGGTCACTGTTAACGAAACAAATATCGATTGACATTAATTATGGCAACATTATTCAAGGAATAAAACTAAATCTGGTTATCTTTAAACAATTTAATATCTTTTTGAATTTTAAAAGATGTCCCCGGTTGGCAAAACAAATTTCGAATGCAGGAAGGCTTTAAAAATAAAGAAAATGATTTTGATATAGTAGTTATCTTGAAGAGGGAGACAAACCTGTACCAATATATGGGCATTCTCCTTGGCTCCTTTGACGTCGTCAGATGTAGAAAGGTCTTTTTCCACCTATAAATGGATTTTAGATATAAAAGAAATAGATGAAAATTGAAAATAAAGGGAAAAAAAATATTTATTTTAATTTTGTTGTGAAGATTACGAGGATGCAAACTTAGTAAAAGAAGATTAAAAATATGCTTATTGGTTTGTTTAAAAGTTAATGTAAAGATAGCTTATTTACCAGAAAAAATGATAATTTTTATCTCTACTGTTTTAATTTTACCTTACATGTCAATAACGACTATGAAAAAGATGATATTAAGGTTTTTGCAAAAAGTTGTGCCTTCTAAAGGCTAAAATTAAAATATAATAAAGTTAAGGAACCTTTGTTCGGCCTTCGATTCTATTTTTTATTCAAGAGATAATTAAAAATCGTCTGAATACTTTGCTTGAAAGCCTTATTTTCAATTCAGAATTAAGTAGTAACCAATGTGAACAATATTCAATTGCATTCGGAAACACCGGAAATACTTTCCGGAAAAAAATCTTATCCATATTATTTTTTTTGTGACCATTTATGATACAAGAATTATGTAAGCTACCTACTCCGATCACTATTATAATGCTCGATTCTATAAATTTTGATAATCCCCTTTATTTAACAATATATTAACGTCCAGTATATGACCACATATACCATTCAATGTTTATTACCTCCATTTTAGTCTTTCAGCTTTCAATCAATCGATTGCACGCGCACCCCCCTTGTGTAAACTCCGCGTTCGCCGCGCTCTCGCGCGTTTCGTTCGCACAAAGCAGACTATTTCAAATGATCAGTTTTCGTCGATGAAAATGACACAAATGAATAATAGTGTTCTATGACACCTTAATAAACGAAAACACGTAAACTTTAATCACTTGAATTTTTTTTGGTGGCTTGTACAGATAATTGTGATAAAAAATTAAATATCTACTAATATCGTGGATAAATTCGACACAAAATACTTTGTACAACAGATATTAGTATTCTAAAACGCAAATCACCTATTTTACCGACTGTTATATTTTTTTAGAGCTCGTCGAGCGACATGTTAGGTATTAGTTAAATGCCAGGGTTCCCGTGGACAAAGATGACACAAAATGCCTCTGTAGATCGGTTACTACTTCGTTATCATCATGAAAGTAAAATTGTTATCTCTAATTTTCTTTTCGTCCACTACTGACCGAAAATACAGATACCTTAATATCTACCTATGTGACTGCCTAGCTAGGCGATTATCGGCGACTATTGCCGAACGTCGCTCGCCTACCCATATCGCAAGCTATCGCCGACATACTTTCGCTCGTCTGTGAGCTCCCTTAGATTATTGCTAAGATTATTTTCAGATATAGACGACACGAATGGCGTAGTGCGCTGTAGCACGGTTTCTCGCCTCGATTTCCGATAACCCGGGTCCCGGATTCGATTCCCGGTTCAATTCAGGAAACGATCTTTCTGAATTGACTCGGGTCCGGGTGTGCTGGGAGACGCCCCTGGCTGATTTCCTTGTGTGGTACCTCGTAACACAGGGATATTATACTACTTTCGCCTTAAGATGATAGCCCTGACAGATCATAATTGTCAATTATAGTGCTGTAACGAATGTAATTCAATCGAGTTGGCAAAGGAAATGGAATCGGATTTACCGTTTTTTTATTTTTAAATAAATTCTTAATAAACGGGTTATGGCTAATTAGTTATAGAATAAAACGCGGTATCTCGAAAATAATAGTTAAAAAATAGCACACAAGGCAGACGCACTAGTACTGATGCGAACGACGAGATTACAAACTTACAAAATCGTCGCTCCTATTTAGCGATTTTTTGTCGATTCAGTAGTGTCAATACACTATTGAATAGCGTTCCTTTTCACGCATCAGGCGCTGTAAATATATATTAATTTAATTTTGAATACTTCATTTATTAACGGTTAATAATAAAAACATAATAATTTACTTGAAAAGATTCGGAAGAACAATAGTTTATTACATTTTCTTTTGCCAGTTTCTTTTTATTTAGTTTGAAATAGTATGCGTGCCACGTAACACTAAGAGCTGTCAGGCATATCATCTTACAGTGAAAATACACACATCAAAAGTGTCTAGGGATCAACATATATTTTTGCAATAACTTTTCTCCTGATTGATATTAATTAAATTTTTCTTTAAGGATTCATCAAATAAAGTGTTTTCGTTTGTCTACAGTAACGATAAACCAAGTCACCTTTGCATTAATAAAGAAAATTTCCATTTTCCTAATAAAGGGATTTTTGACATTTGAACCACTAACATTAAAGTTCGAAAAAAAGACTGAAATAACAGTTTTCTTTAAAATTTTATTGGGTAACTTAAACAATTAATAATCCGTGTTTCTACCGCGAACACTAACAACACAAGAACATCGGTTTGGCATACTCAAAATGAGTTCATCCAAATCACGCTGTGGAATGGCCGCCCATGTTCGTTGCAACAACAAAAAAAGGTCTTCTTGCGACTGGATACCCTCCATATTCGGCAGAGCTCTTCTCTGTAGCATATCCCATGCATGCTCAATCGGGTTCAAGTCTGGCGACTGAGCAGGCCAGGGCAGGACATTGATGTTAGCTGGGGCGAGAGTCTGTCTTACAACTCTTGCGGTGTGCGGTCGTGCATTATCATGCATTAACTGAAATAAGGGACCGATTTGCACTTGTAGAGGAACGATGACGTTCCCGAAGACCGCTAAGGGTACCACCTATAGCAATGCACAATCTTAGGATTCGATATCAATGGGCTCTTGAACACAGAAATTGGGCAGAAGAACAATGGCGTTTCGTGTGCTTTTCTGATGAGTCTCGTTTTGGTATGAGACCGGATACAAGACGTATACGACACTGGAGAACCCCTGGACGCCAACAGCGATTAAAATCCTGCCAGGAAGTCCATCCTTATAGTGGTGGAACCATCATGGTATGGGCGTGTATTTGGATCGGCGGAAGAACTGAGTTGATTTGGATCAGAGGCAACCTCAACGCTCAAATTTATGCTGAGACGATTGTATCAGACTTATCGTTCCTCTACAAGTGCAAATCGGTCCCTTATTTCAGTTAATGCATGATAATGCACGACCGCACACCGCATGAGTTGTAAGACAGACTCTCGCCGCAGCTAACATCAATGTCCTGCCCTGGCCTGCTCAGTCGCCAGACTTGAACCCGATTGAGCATGCATGGGATATGCTACAGAGAAGAGCTCTGCCGAATATGGAGGGTATCCAGTCGCAAGAAGACCTTTTTTTGTTGTTGCAACGAACATGGGCGGCCATTCCACAGCGTGATTTGGATGAACTCATTTTGAGTATGCCAAACCGATGTTCTTGTGTTGTTAGTGTTCGCGGTAGAAACACGGATTATTAATTGTTTAAGTTACCCAATAAAATTTTAAAGAAAACTGTTATTTCAGTCTTTTTTTCGAACTTTAATGTTAGTGGTTCAAATGTCAAAAATCCCTTTATTAGGAAAATGGAAATTTTCTTTATTAATGCAAAGGTGACTTGGTTTATCGTTACTGTAGACAAACGAAAACACTTTATTTGATGAATCCTTAAAGAAAATTTTAATTAATATCAATCAGGAGAAAAGTTATTGCAAAAATATATGTTGATCCCTAGACACTTTTGATGTGTGTAGTATAATCCCTACTTCGAGACCATTTCAAGAGGTGTGTGGTCTGGCGCATATTTATTTATTTATTGGTTACGCGCTCCTGGCTTATTTCCCAGTCTGGTACCTGGTAACACAAGGATATTTGATCCCACCTACGAGACCATGACAAGTGGTGTGTTGTCTGCCGCATATTTATTCATTTATACTATAATAAGGCTTACTCCCAAATGGACGAACATGATCCTTTGTCAAGTAACGGACCGTTCATCTCAAAGGCTGAGTGGCATTGGTGGTAGAGCTATTTTATTTTAGTCTTACTTCACAAAAACCATACAACAAAATCCGTATCGCAAGGTATTAACTATTACTCGCCCAACTCTGTTCTCTTGTATGAATGTGTATAGGAGGATTACCACTTTGAGCGAAATTTGATCCCCTTTGACGAGCGTATCATTTGCAGGAGGAGTGCGGCCCCGGTGGGTGCTTGTACACGGGGTGGCGTAACCACCGCGCCAGGGACCTTAACTCTCTCCGCAGACCGCGTGAGGTAAATATCTGGGGGATAAGACGCCTTTTTTTCTTTACAAAGACCGTTTTCTTTTCGGTGGACAACCTGGTTAGAGTTTTACAAATCGAGTAGGGTGCATCGTACAGGTGAATTACACTTTTAATGGAACCTTTGTCAGTAAGTCAGGTTATCAACAATGTGAGTTGTGGTCTTCTTGTTGAAGACATTCTTCAATGAAAAAAGACGAGCAAACAATTTATAGGAATACTTACTTACGCGTGCAGTATTTTCCTAACTCAACGAATCGTGTTTACAATTTTTTTACTAAGCGGGGCCGTGCGTCGACGATATTAGCTAGTATGTACCTGTTCTAGCTCATGTATACTAATATTATATAGAGGAAATATTTGTGTGTTTGGTTGTACTGAATAGTCTCCGAAACGAATGGACCGATTTTAAAAATTCTTTCACGAATATAAAGGTACATTATCAGGGAGTGACTTAAGCTATATTTTTTTATTTAGGCTTTATATTGACGAGAGGAACACACAGGAGGGCGAAGCCGCTGACGGACAGCTGTGTCGAATGAAACAGCTTGGTAGGGTTCAAATCATTTTATAAATCCGTTACTTTCAGTCTAAAAGAAATGATGCTCATAAATATAACTAACTGTAATTCTAAAGTGCCTAAGTTTTCAGTTACGTTGCTGGCTGTTAAATATAAAGGGTGATCCTTGTCGCTGTCGGAAAAATAATGAAATAAGTTAAAAACAGCTTTAACTGGTGATTGACACTATTAAAATTCGCAGGATTTTTAATAGTGTCAATCACCAGTTAAAGCTGTGTAACTTTTTTTTTATGTTGAGGCTTTGCTACAATCATGCCTTACGTTATAAAAAAAATATTTGTAAACAGTAAACTGAGCTGATATTGCTTAGTAAAATATCAAGTAGCTACCGTATTAATATAATAATGCACACGTATTAATAAATACACGCTAGTTAGATAAATGAAATACTAAAATTGAATTAGTTTAGGTACTTGAATATTTTTTACAACATAGTAAACCAGAGATAAGTTTGAAATTTGCTTAAAAAATACATCTTCTAGACTGCACATTTTCTCGGAACTAGTGTTTTTTCTAATCGATAAGTTACGATGGATACAGAAGGTTGTTAAAAACATAGTCACCTGTTTCCTCCCTGGATATAGCTAGTAGACGAACAACTTTTTCCCAAAATATTTCAATTGCCACTATTGGCATGTCTCTTTGTTTTCCTTTTTTTTTATAAATTAATTGTTATAAGAGATATTCTAGTTACCGTTATTCTAGTTATTCCAGAGTTATTCCAGCTTATTCCACCCTCACCTTCCCACTCCCGTACCACGCGTGCTGGACTACGTCGTCACCTACACACAATTCAACATTTGTTGGCCCGAACTAAAAGATTCGGTGACTCGTTTCTTTGTCGTACCATCCAGACGTGGAACGCTCTTCCAGCACATGTGTTTCCTTCCTCGTATAGTCGCGTGAAAAGGTATTTCTGCAGGCCTTCAAGGTAAGGATGGCCAGCCCAGTGATTCGTTTGTATGACTGGGCTTGTCAACCTCATATCTGGACCTCACGACCGCTTTCCATGAGGTGGAGTGAGGTCATCTTGACGGGCAATATAAAAAAAAGAAACTTCAAAAATCTAAAAAAGGGACCTATTTTCCGCTGTGTTTAAACATCCAGAAAACTAATTTGACTAGATTATTTAAAAAGTAAAAACAGGAACACGGCCACAGTCCTTTAGTTTTAATGAAAGAAGTAACTGAATCGGTCAACTTTTCGAAAAGGGATCAGGGGACTACGAAATGTCGATTTTGTGTACTTTTGATAGGCAATTTCGGTCCGATTTGCATCTGTCTCTATCGCACTCTGCTCGAGGCTCGAGGTTTGCAAAAGACAGCAATAGATTTTACATATACCTGTTTTTCAATTCTCTCAACCGTGCTACATCCTCCTAAAACATAACGTTTGAACCACTGGGGCACTCTGTATATTGATAAAAGATTTTAAATCATTTTGTAAAATAAATCACCAGTCTCATCCTTCAAAGTAATACACATGAATCATTTGAATACTTCTAACTATACCTACTTATAAACACGCAATATCCTGTCGGCATCTGATTCGGACGTTGGGTGGAGGTGGGGCGGGAGTCTAGACTTGATGGATCGATACAGCCTCCCGTCGCGTCGGCTATGCTCTACGCCCTTTACATTTGCCAATTTATGTGCGCATAATGTTTACTTATACACGGTTTTTGAAATAGATTCCTCTTTGTGCTTTACGTTGGGCCCCGAGAGCTCGGGGTTTTAAAATTCTGGCGCGGTAGTAGCCTTTGGTTTTTCAACCAGTTTACCTATTCAATTTTAGTAGTGTGGAGCCTACATAGTTATTACCTTACTAACTATCCCTTGGGTAAGTAAAATATATTATTAATGAAGAGTGTACATTAGAAAGCGGTAGCTTCTGCGGTCTCGATTTTTCATACAATAGTATTCCACCCGTATAACCCAAAAACCCTTCTTTAGTAAAAAAATCTTGTTTATTTACATTATTAATGAAAAACCTGTTGGAAAATCTCATGTTTCTACCACCCAGTAGAGTAGGATAGGTTTTGCTTGGATTATGTTGCGGATGGGCCGCGTATATGAGGTTTAATACATGTACACGTTGGTACATTTGACGAAGAAAAGGAATTGCCTAAGAACCCACGCAGCGCCCTGACTCAAAACCTGGACGATCAATCCAGTAAATCAACTTTCACTTTTATTATATCTCTTATTGTAGGCAGTGGCATTAGTTTTGTTATTAAAACGAAATGTGAATAGTGTGTGAATAAAATTAAAGATTTATCAAATAAGTCGACCTGCCCTCTGAATGTCGGACAGCTCGAGGAAGGCTGTTCGTCGATTTTTTTAATAATTTGACTTTACAATGCAATCAGCTGCAGCCGCAGCATTTTTGGCCAAGTCAGTGAGGATAAAAAAGGATCATTGTCTTACAAAAATGTAAGGTAGATTGATTTCGAAATACATATGTTGTTCCGGTAGCATCCCTTATTATGAATAATACAATTTTTTGACCTATAGATTAAGTTCAACCTTATAAACAATAACCGTTACCTAGTTGCATTTTTGATTTAAGTAAGTAAAAAACCAACCCACTGATTGGATTATCTACCATTGGCTGCAAATGCATATTCTGGTTTTCTCTGTGCAGAACACCTACACGTCTAGGAAGCTCCTGAGGACGGTGCCGCGTCAGATCACTTCTGTGTTGAAAGCTGACCTCCTCTGGTCTCTTGGTGTTACCGGTAAGTGCTTGCTTGCATATACTTACATCCGTGTTAGCGCGGTGATTAGATTAGATTAGATTTACTTATTTCATAATACAAAATTACAATATACAATACATTCGATGTCACTCTACTCGATGCAAAACACATGAAACCTACTTCGACGGACGTTTTGTGTCCTTGGACCCATCCAAAGCTTCAGGAAACATCGTAATTTTGTGCCTTAGTAGGCCCCCAGGTCACATGAACGTTTGTCGTGGTGGGACTCAGAATTAGCATTGGCAAAACCCGTCAACACAATTTTTTCTGCCACGTCAGGCACTCATCACAGTAGTGATGCCCTTGAGGAATAAACTAATGCTTAAGTTGGGGACTGAATCATACGCTTAAGTTGGGACTGAATCAAACCCACAAGGGTCACTACTACTAACCAAACCAAAGAGCCAGTCACTTTACCATCAAATTAATGTATCGATCGACTACTGTCTAGACAGTCTAGTAAATATATCTACAATCAAAGAGAACGAGCCGGGTTAATTCCCATTCGGTGTAGATATAATACGGGCATGTTTCAAAGTACTTTTGGATACAGGATGGTCCAAATATATACGTCCATAATTTTTTAGCTTCTTCACACTCAGGGGTATCCGAAAATACTCCATGTATGTTACCCGATTTTTTGTATTTTCGAGTTATGATTTATTTTTACGAATTTTTCAATATTTCTGGGTTAAAGCAATTTTTCGGTCAGTGTAGCGCGATCTGTTAAGATAAATGCCTGATTTTTTTTCTTTGTTAGATGAATAATAGCGCCAGATGATTCTAAAGAATCCACATCCATAACGCTTATCACAACTCTAAAAAAATGACAAAGTTAGAAATACTGCCTTTTGCCTCAACTCTAAGAGCCGTTTTAAAAAAAAAGTTACCTAAAATTTTTCATCCAAATCTTTTTTTAAAAACTTAACTATTTACCATGTAAATTTCATTGAGTAACTTTAAGGGCATCATATCTAAATTTTCATTCAAAATGTCAGAAGTGTAAAATTCAAGTAATCTGTGTATCAACTAAAACTTGATTACAACTTAACTTAATGGAATTTTTTTAGTGTTCAAAATGGTGACTTTTTAGTTTCACATAGATTTGACGTCGTTTAAAAAAATATTGCATCCTAAAAAAGTCCATAGCCTTAATTTTTTTTTGCTTTGACGATGTATTATTTGTATAGCGCAATAAAATTGTCATTTTGAAAGCGTTTTATAGCTTTTTTTATTAAGATGTTTTTAGTTTACTTTTATAATTAAGTTTTTCAACACAGATTACTTAAATTTTACACTTCTGGCATTTTGAATAAAAAATTTAGTATGATACCGCTAAAGAAACTCATTGAAATTTACATGGTAATTAGTTAAGAAAGTAGTGAAGATTTAAAAAAAGATTTGTATGAAAAATTTAAGGTAACTTTTTTTAAAACGGCCTTCAAAATTCTGGGAAAAAACAAAATTTCAAAATTTTTCAATTCCCTAATTTTTTTAGAGTTATGATAAATCAGGCTATTATCTCATCAGATCTCGCTACAGTGAAAAAAATTTATTTGCGTGTATGTTTGGATCACCCTGTATATTGATTGAAGGGGAGCACATCAAAGCAGAGTATTAAATGCAGCTTTCATTTGCTTTGAAATTTCCACGCAAATCCCTCGAATATTACCCTTTGAGCGACACGCATACATTCATACGTGACACTGTAATTTGTTATACCTCTTTTGTGCGTTTCCACCCTGTCTGTGTTTTGAAGTAAGGGGGATGGACGAGGGGGACTAATGAATCTGTTGCAAGTGCGTCTGAATTCGGCAGTCGGCAGCGAGCGTCCTGACGGGATGGACGGTTCTGCGATTGGTTGTCAATTGTCTCTGTTTTAAGGGGAGGGTATAAGAGTAGCAGTCTTCGATACTGGCCTGGCGCGTCACCACCCGCACTTCGGGCGCGTCCGCGAGCGCACCGACTGGACCGGGGAGCACACGCTCGACGACGCGCTGGGCCATGGCACCTTCGTCGCCGGGGTCATAGCCTCCAGGGCTGACTGTCTGGGCTTCGCGCCAGATGCTGACCTACACATTTTTCGTGTCTTCACTGATAATCAAGTAAGTTTATTGTGCGTAAACACTGTTTTAATGAAATAACTTTTCCAAATATAAAAATTGTGCTACGCATTTTTTTCCTTACAATTATTTAGAATAAGAATCAGAATAAAATAAGTTTATTTGACACTAAATGCAGTATAAAAAATAACAGAAAATACAATAAAACAAAGACAAACAAAGGATTAAAACTAACTTGAATTAAATTACAAGTAAGTGCCAAATAGGCCTTCGCTCAGCATAATATGTCGCAGCGAGAAGCTACGGCGCTGGTTTTATGCGAATACCTTTACAAATAAAGAAAAAACAAGTATGGACGGATGAGCGCTAAGCTTAAATTTTTAACATTTATTTTCTGTTATTCTTAAGTATTTTAATTTGTCGTAGGTGTCGTATACGTCATGGTTTCTGGATGCGTTCAATTATGCAATTATGCGCAAAATAGATGTGCTCAACCTCAGCATCGGCGGACCAGACTTCATGGACCACCCCTTCGTAGATAAAGTGTGGGAGCTGAGCGCTAACAAGGTAATGTGTGTGCGACTGTGCTTGTGATTGGTTTTGCGCAGGGCGATGGCCAATGAATTACTGTTATCCGCCTTCACTCAATTTACTGTCTCAATTTGCTCGTTAAGACGATTGCGGTGCGACAATCTCGTGGTCTGTTTTATAACGCAAGCGCAGCCGTGATGTTCTTTGCGAATTTAGAAAACGTGTATCGAAGCAGATCCTTATTCATGAAGCTGAGTGTTTGGGCCAGCGATACTTAAATATTTTTATTATTTTATATTATGATTTGGCATCAACCATTTCTATTTTAGATTTGCTTTTTCGAATATTCCTTGACGTATGAATATTTACTTAGGTGATTATCGTGTCGGCGATAGGCAACGATGGTCCGTTGTATGGCACTCTCAACAACCCAGCCGACCAGATGGACGTCATCGGAGTCGGTGGCATCGGCTTCGACGACCGAATCGCCAAGTTTTCCTCTCGCGGCATGACCACCTGGGAGCTACCACATGTAAGTTAACTATTCATACTCTTATATCCGTATATTACTGTGAAGGTATTGCAGCGGCGAGAGCTTGCTGAAGTTGCTGTTTGTTACGCGCCAAATGAACGTTCAAACCAAATTTCATGGTGTGGCGCGTTAGAGATTGAGGCTGACCATCAAGGGGACATTTTAGCTGGACGAAAGCTAAGTTATATAAAAACCAACAATATATTTTTGAAATAATTTTTAAAATCGGTTCTATAGTTTCGGAGCCTATTGAATACATTATAATATTAGTATAGACTAGCTGTCCGTTAGCGGCTTCGCCCTGTCTTACCCTTCAAAATACAGCCTAAATAAAAAATGTCACTCCCAGATAATGTGAGTAACCTTATATTGGTGAAACAATTTTTAATATCGGTCCAGTAAGTAGTTTTGAAGCGTATTCAATACAAACAAACGAACAAATCTTCCCTCTTTATGATATTAGTATAGACTAATAATTATAATGCTTTTATATTTAGTTTTTTAATATAGTGTTTATCGCAGGGCTACGGGCGCATGAAGCCGGACATCGTGACGTACGGCAGCGGCGTGCGCGGCTCCAGCGTCTCGGGCGGCTGCCGCTCGCTCAGCGGTGAGTACCCTCTCCCATGCTCTAGGTACGAGGAGTTCTGGCGCCGGCGACTCAATACCACCAATGTTACTTTTGAAGCATTACAAATTAAACAATGCTCTGTTTTCTATACAAAGATAGAAACTAGAAAAATTCGACCTGGCCCTGGGACTCAAGCGGGATTCGAACCCGTGACCTTTCACAATCTGGGTGACTGCTCTTCCAACTGAGCTACCGAGACCGTTAACAGACCTGGCGAATTTATCTAGTGTTTTTTACGTTGTAAGCCAACGTTGTTTCATCAAGGTAATCAAGGCAAGCGCCTTTAACATCCGAAACAACAAACAATTACTTATTTAATTTTAATTTTATTACAAATAAGGTCGCTACTCGCCATCAGCCTTTTCAGAAAAAATTAGTAGCAATGAAAGCAGATAATACCATACATAATTTAATAGCAGTCGTCTCGCTTGAATATGAAGAAAATAGAAAATAACGAAATACGTGTGCTCATTATGCATAACTATCAGGCAAACCAAACCTAAGCTCGATAAATACTTTAGAAACTCTCCATCATCAATTTAGAAGATTAAAAAGTGGTTTACTGATTTTAGTTAGGGCTGTACAAGCACGAGAGGTGCTGAAGTTCCTGGACGCCCAGTTGAAGTGGCTACACCCGAAACAATTAAGAAAAAACACGATATGGTTTTGGCCGATCGGAGATTGAAAGTGAGCGAGATTGTGGAAGCTATAGGCAGGTCACATAGGTCAGTTGTTTCAATTTTGAATGAGGATTTTTCCGCGCAAATCTACGCCAAAGAAGGCCCAGGTGGGTTTTTCTGCCAATAAAATCATTGTGACCGTTTTTTGTGTAGATACCGGCACGCGTATTATCTACATTAATTACCTTTTTTTTCCCTATGGCGCTGTTGTGTGTTTTTCTGTCACAAAAATTCTGCCAATGTCAAGTAGGTATATTGTCAAAATCTTATATCGGATTGGTCGGTGGATCTTATTTTAGGTTTTTTAGATCATATTTATTCCGCCAAGAACATGATTAAAGAGACACGGTGGATAGTGGCCGGTGTAAAGAAGGATTACGGAAACAATTCCACCATATAGAGATCTTTCAGGACGGCACCAGCTAAAACCAGGACAACACTGTGGACGATCACAAATACAACAGTTAGTCACATAAAAAGGGTTTACAACGATTAAAGGAACATCTAATAATTACAGTTTGATATTTTCTATACTGATATTATAAAGAGGTGAGCGTTTGTGACGTTGTATGTTTGGGACAGGTAATCTCCGAATCTACCGAACCGAATTCAAAAATTGTTCCACTGTTTAAAATCTACATTATCCCTGATTGCTTTAGGCATATTTTTGTTTGAAATAATAAGCTTCCAGCCAGATCGCCAAAAGCGCCACCGTAAAGCTTTTCGTGCGTGCGCTGGCCCCACTGTTGATTATACATGCATACAATGTACTCCAAAAATATAGGTTTTTAGATCCATTAAAAAGTCCGTGACACAATACATCTATCTTTTATAAATAAGTAGCTGTAAGGTATGATAAGTGGTAAAAAATAATGTGAATTAAAAAGTCGATGATTAAAAGTTATTTCATCATCAAGAGAATTTTACGGAGATAAATGTTGTCCTTTACAACAAATTGATTGAATTATTCGATTCTGATATATCGTGAAATTAAAAAATACGCACGCATAATTATTAAAATATTTAAAAGTGAAAGGTCACACCACGAAATTTCAGAAAATAAAAGTGCTAGGAGTTTAAAATTTCTAAGACGTAGATGCTAACTAAGACGGGGTTTTGTGAATAACAAGTATCTTAAGTCGGAAAAAATCCCTATGTCATAAAAATTAAGTGCACGCCGGCGAAGCCGGAGGGAGAACAAAGGAGATAGGGGTTCGAACATTTGTGGCATAGGTCACTAGCCGCCATTTTGTTTTCTCGATGTTTCCGCGCACGATAAAGTTGGTCAGAACAGAACTATCGATTAATAATTTTGTAGCATCTGTATAAAAGGGTAACCATTGTTGCCAATCTCTGCGAAGATGTTCTTCGAATTTGTGTGAGACACTTGGGTCGTTTTTTAGGACACCAAAATCCAGAATGATATTGGGCTCAAAAATAAGGGCATCAGAATCGATTTCAAATAGGGGGAGGTTGTTAAACTGTACTTACAGCATTGGAGAGGTAGAGACGAAAGTTTGTCATAACTTTTGATAAATTTAGTAGGTTCTTTGGGACCAATACTTGTGTAACGGATCTGAAAATAAAGAACACAGGTTTGAAGACGGGACAGAAGGGGATGACACATTTGCTGCTGAATTTTAAAAATAAATTGATCTGACAAGTACTGACGTCGGAATTCTAAAGGTGGGTCTACAGCTTCTACTTGCAGAGCGTTCTTTGGATATGATTTCATGGCACCAATTAAGAGTCTATCAGCTTTCAACTGGGTTTTATCTAACTCAAAAAACTTTATTCAAATAGTATTCTATCAGTACTTTCAAATCGTCAAGTTTACAGCAAAATATACCAAATAATAGACATAAATACCATAATAATATGGATATATGAATCACACGGTGCTAGGTATATAAGGACTGTATGCTGGATGACTCATAAGTTGTACGATTTTCGCCTTCAACAACTCATTTGTCTGTCTGGCCGTGTGGGAACTTGCATTGTCGTGGTGCAAGATGATACGGCGTTTACCGTTATTTTCACGGAGTTTACCGTTATTTTCACGGAGTTTGCCAATAATTTCGGGTAAACAAATGGTCGTGTACCAATTACTATTCACGGTACGACGATTTTCTAAAGCAACAGTAGCCACGTGTCCAGTTTTATTAAAAAAAGATGCAATCATCCGCTTCGAGGCACTTTTCACGCGCGCCACTTTGGTTGGTTTCGGCTCATCTCTAAGTATAGACCCATACGCTCGATTGCTGCTTCGTTTTGGGATCATGGCTGTAAATCCATGTTTCGTCACCTGTTACTATGTCCCACACAAAATCTGTAGCCCCTTCGTTGTATCTGGTAAGCATAGCATGGCACCAAGTGATGCGGTCGGTTTTTTGAGCATCGGTCAAATTGTGTGGGATCCATCGAGAACACAGCTTTCTCACACCCAAATGTTTGTGTAGGATTGACTGTATTTGACTCATGCCTATGGCCAAAGATGTCACGTATAGGTCGAACTAGTAATCGACATGATGGGCGTAGTGTAGCACGGTTTCTCGCCTCGATTTCCATAGTGTCCCGGGTTCAATCCCCGGTCGGGTCAATTCAGGAAACGATATTTTCCCTTTCAATTAGTTCTTTTAATTGATATATATAAACTTTAGCTTTTATGACGACACGATTGGCGTAGTGCGCTGTAGCACGGTTTCTCGCCTTGAATTCCGTAGTGCCCGGTCAGGTCAATTCAGGAAACTATCTTTTCTAAATTGGCTTGGGTCTGGGTGTGCTGGGAGACGCCCCTGGCTTAATTCCTTGTCTGGTACCTCGTAGCACAGGGATATTTATCACTACTTCGAGACCATGACAAGAGGTGTGTTGTCTGGCGCATATTTATATATTTAGCATCTATTGTTGACTAGATTATTTAATGTCAAAAATATTGGAACTGCAATGAGGTGCCGACCAAAGCGAAAATATTACAAAATAAATCGCGGCAATTGGGTATGGGAACAATTTTTTTTTTTAATACCTTTTACTATTTTAAGTAACTAATTTGAATATTTCGTTGATCTAGCCGGTAGTTATTTTTTATTTATTTTTAAACATTGCGAACTCATGACGTCACAAATTCACTTAGTGTTCCCACATATGTTTTTTCCCGGATTCGTGGTAAATAAACTAGGAGGAGAAATTTAATGATTTATTGCACTTACGACTGAAACAGAGGTCGCCGTTCATCATGTACAATCTCACGAGAATGTGAGAATCAGACTTCAGATACAATTCATTTCGCCAAGTTCTGAAACCAAGCCCTACCGGAAAGGGTTGGGATTATAGCGAATGGCTATTTTAAGTCCTACCCGTCTGGGCAATGGGCGTAAATTAATGTACGTATTATTGAAAATAACTTTGTGTAAAAATATATTTCGCCTGGGGGAATTCTAAATCTGCTATCTGTAAACCCCATTAACACCATGCCGTAGAATCACCTAGCTAAAAGTCGTATGTATGATACAGATCGCGTCATTTGATTGGTTGACGGATAGATTATAAAACGCTTTCCATCAGGTGGAGTGAGGTCATCTTGACGGGCAATATAAAAAAAAAAACTAATCACGTGAAAGGACGTTTATACGACCTAATAGGTTTCAATTGTGAGATGTGAATTTGATTACCGTCCAGAGTCCATGAAGAAACTTAATATACTCTTTGCGGACGCGCAGCCTTAGGAATTCTAGTGATTTTCTTTCTAAATAAAGTAAAAAATTACTGTTAACTGAAAAAGCTAGTAACTGCGTACTAAGTTCAAATATTTTCTCTGAACACGAGCTTGCCTACAGGGACATCTGTCGCGTCACCCGTGGTCGCTGGTGCCATAGCCTTGTTGGCGAGTGGAGTACCACGGCACCACCTCACGCCGGCGGCAGTGAAGCAAGCGCTCTGCATCACAGCGCGTCGACTGGTAGGGCCCAACATGTTTGAGCAGGGTCACGGAAAGCTGGACCTCATTAGCGCTTACCAGGTAACTAGTCAAATGATATACGGAATACGGGTGTCTTGGGAATATACAGGTGTTCAAGAAAAGTGGCAGCACCTCACGCCGACGGCGGTGAAGCAAGCGCGTCGACGGGCAGGGCCCAACATGTTCGAGCAGGCCCAATATGGCTGAGCGCTGCCACGGGGCCACTAGAAGCTAAACCACATTAGTGCCTACCAGGTTAGGTTACTAGTTTTATGCTATAATACGGAATAGGGGTGTCTTAGGAATATAAAGGTGTGCAAGATAAGTGGCAGCACGGCACGTCGACTTGCAGGGCCCGGTGTAGCAGTGTCACCTGTCACGACAACGACGCGGTAGTTGTAGCTTTTCTCTGTAAAATTTTTCTCCTGTGCCAACGCTACAGGTAATTCAGGTACATTCTTAGTTTGTGGCAGCACCTCACTCTGGCAGTGAGACAAGCAGACTACAACATGTTCAAGCACGGCCACGAAATACTGGGCTTCATTAGCGTTTGCTAACGAATACAACACTGTTTGCGATGAATCAGTTACGGCCAAGTGTGGGGAGCATAGCCTTACATAACATAACATGCCATACCATCACGACTTTATCCCAAACGGGGTAGTCAAGAGGCAAGTGACTGTTGGCGTCATGGCGAACGGAACACTCAGAAGCCCACTTTCCAGCAATGGTATTAGAAACCAACGTGGTAGGTGGTGAGCCTTCCGCCGCCATCCGGTTTGATTTGGTTTTTTATCGATGTTTTCCATCACCGGAGGGATAGTCGGAAATTAAACAATGAACACAGATTTTGGTTCTGGCCAGATTTGAACTCGGGACTACACAATCCGCGATCCGAGTTGGAGTGCTTAACCACTAGGCCACGACGCTCTCCACATAGCATAGCCTTAACCACGACATATTCAAACAAAACCACTGTGAGCTCTGGCTGGTTATAATAGCGTTACTGGCCAATAGGGTGCAGCCTACCGCTACCGAAAGACACGGGCCATTCTTTACAAGTTAATGCTGCCACAACAGACCATTAATTATCATCATCTTTTTTTGCATATTTTTTAGGATGTTCTTCTCCAACGGCCATTAGGTGATATTTGCTCTACTAGTGGGATTTTTATCCGCTCAGAAACATCGAGCTCGTAAACGCGGATTTCCTAGAAAAAAAAAACAGTTCTGTTAACGTGCCACCAGAGTTGAAACGACACTTCAATTACCATACAAATACGTGGTTTCAATTAAAACCAGCACTAAGAGTTTTGTAAGGGTGGAGCTACATCTGGCAGCACCGAGTCGAGGTGTTGCTAACCGCTTCGTCGCCTCCGGCGCGTGCGTGTGCGCTCCTGCTCTCTTTCTCGCTCCAGTATATGACGATTCCGAGTGATAGAAATGGATAATGGCTGCAATTAAATCCTAACGCAACTGGGCAGTTCCTCAGGGAGTACGAGCCGCAAGCGAGCTTGAGCCCGCCGTACATCGACCTCACGGAGTGCCAGTACATGTGGCCGTACTGCACGCAGCCGCTCTACTTCAGTGCGCAGCCCACCATCGCCAACGTCACCGTCATCAATGGCCTCGGCGTCTCCGGGCAAGTGGTAAGTGTTTTAACCAAGTGAAGACCATTTAATAATGTTCTTTATATAGGTACATACATACCATCACGCCTATATCCCAAACGGGGTAGTCAGGGGCAGATGACTGTTGCCGTCATTGGTGAACGGAATACTCTGAAGCCCACTTTACACCAATGGACAATTCAAATATAGACGGTGAGCCTTTCGCTGTTATTCGGGTAGATTTGGTTTTTTGACACTGTTTTTCATTACCGAAGAGTTAGAAGGAAAGGACCATGACCAAGTTGACCTGACATACCAACAAACGTGACATTTGTCATTATTCTGGGCATGCCAATTATCACATATTAGATTGTCACGGACACTTCTGATTGTTGATTTCGAAATTAAAAATACTTAAAAGAAAGTCATATAAAAATACTTAATTGATATTTATTCATATACTTATTTAGATTTCCGTAAAAGGTTGTTGTACTAAAATGTTAATCTGTCAGTAAATGGTAGAGTTTTAAATATTGTTTTAATAATTCTCGATGTTCGGATTTTTCTCCGATTTAGGCAAGTATTATTAATTTGAATTATACATGCAACCTTTAAAAAAAAATCTGATTTTACGATGAATCAACCTACAATGTTATTAAAAACTTTACTGTCAACATAAAAACTACGAAAATTCACTGTCATCGACTGTTATGTAACAAGTGTAAGGGAAAAATAGGTTATGCCTAATTTGGTTCATAGAATTTTGCGAATATTTTCATTTAATTTTTTCATCCCCTCGTACACTGAGAGTATAGAGGGTGACTTTGACGAAGACTAAAACGACTTGAAAGATTTACACCGCTTAAACGACTGCAGTCCTTTACGAAAGATCTAGCGTACGAGTAAAGTTGTAACTAAAAACTCTCTGGGCTGAAATGAGATTACTCTTTTCTATTCAATTAAGTAAAACTATGTATTAAATGAAAAATTGAAAAAAAAAAAGTTTATTGCCCTTAACATAATAATCTTAAACTAGTAACAACAACCGGTGTCTCCTTTTAAGCTTACATTTGCCTGTGTCAGGAGAATGAATAAATAACATGAGGTACGTGCAGAAAGCACTGGTTACATCGACACACGCCTTACGACTTGACTCCCTTGACTCCCTCGACTTGAGCTGTCTAAGTAACAGCTCAGTTTTTAAAAGACTTCGACTTCGGACTAAAATACTGAATCAGTCGTGAGCTGTCAAAACTAAGGCTAGTCTTCATTAAAAACCTTAAAATGCTGAGTCTCTTTCATCACTAATTAAACATAATGTTTATAGGGTTAAAAAATATGCAATTTTGTACCTATGAAATAGCCTCATACTTGGGGAAAGTACTGTATATTAGAGTAGGTTCCTATTTTTAAAGTACGCCAATGATATCAAAGTCACCCTGTATAGCTATGAATTCACTGAGATAGTTTGCAACTGAATAAATCCCTACCCTCTGATTTGCTTGTCCAACTTGTGTACAAACGTCGATCACGGACAGATGTTCAAAGGATCAAAGCTTAGTTCGGCAACGGTTCTATTATTTTGCAAATAACATGTCCATTGTCCGATTCGATACAAAGCCCCAGCCATATGCATGTAACAGAATACAGGTTTAGCGATGTACTAACCACCCCTTCATATCCCTCAAGCCCCGAGCCCCAATCTCGTTGATTGAAATTTCAAAGCTTGCCAATTCAATAGAATCCATTTCATTAGTGCAGATTTAGAGATTCTATGAAATACACTCAGTTAAATGAAACATTAACATTTTCGTTTATTGAAAATGGAAAGAAGTGAGATTGTTTTATCTTTTAAGTTTTTAATACCTAATTCGAAGTAATAAGCTCGTAAGATGTTATAGCCCTATATCTTTCCCCTACTCGAATTTTGAAGTCGGATTACCTGATGAGTGACATTGAGTGATAAAGTGTAGAATAGCATAATTAGAGAGCGTTGTGGTGTGAAAGAGGATGTTGTCACAAAAATTGAGATGGAAATGCTAAGATGGTTTGGGCATATGGAAAGGATGGATGGAAGGCGATTAACGAAACAAATTCACAAGGCGAGGGTGGCTGCAGCTGTTGTAGGGGGATGGCCTAGACGGACGTACTTAGGACAAGTCCAAGACGTGCTCAGAAAAGGTCAGGTCAGGAGTACCCTTAGTCGACGAGCATGTACGAATGGATTAATGAGAGTGGCAGAAGCGCAAGTGTCAGGACCGTAGCAAGTGGAAAGATGTGGTCTCTGCCCACCTCGTTGGGAAAAAGGCGTGATGGTATGTATGTTATGAATTACCTGATGTGAAATAAGGATATGATTTTACCAGAGAACAGTGCACAGTGCACTTCAGCTTTCATTTGTTATCAACGTGCGCGGTTTGTGTCTCCGTGATGTATGCTTCCGTCCATGTTCTGAAAGTTTGTCTAAACGGAATTAATAAGGTTGGCCAAAATTAGCTGTTACGCTGGTGGACAATTTTTGTCTGATTTTACTTATCTGACTCTTTGTTTGAGATCTTGCATAGCTTGATTCTGGGACTGATATACAGACGTATTGCTAAATATATTTCTTTGTATAGAAACAGGTTCGACAATTGATATGGGTATTCGAAGTGGTTTGGATCCACGCCCTCGGGCGCAGTTGTCAGCATCAAATCTGAGCGAGCCTACAGCTTAGTCAGTCATCCAGGTTATTAAAGCCTGGTAGGTAAAACAGGCCTTTTTATTGGGCGGTTCTTCTCGTAAGTTATACAGTTGACATGTAGCTAAAATACATTATTTTGTATATATAGGATGTCCCGGGGTAACCTGTACCAGCGAAGGTCTGTGGACCCCAATACCTATCGTTTGAGCCCCATGTATGTTCCGCAATTTTTGGTAGTTTTCGAGTTATGTTTTTTTTTTACAAATTTTCGTAATTTCTGGGTTGTGTCACTTTTTGGTTACTGTGGCGCAAATAGTTGAAGTACATGCTTAATTTTTTTCCCATTGTTAGCTGAGAACTAGTTTCACTTGATTCAGAAGCATTTACATTTATAGCACTGAATATGGTTCAGAAAAAAATATCAAACTGGAAAAGTGGTAAATACTGTTTTTTCCATAAGTTTTGAAAGCCATTTAGAATAAAAAGTTACATATACTTTTTCTTACAAATCTTTTTCAAAAACTCAATTATTTCATCAACTATTCATCATCTAAATTTCAATAAGACTCTTTCAGCGCATTGTACTTAAATTTTCATTTAAAGTGTCAGAAGTGTAAAATTCAGGATCCTACACCTACTTCATTTTAAAAATTCAGAGCGAATATAGTAATAGCCCTGGGCGGTCAGCGGTCACGCAAGTTTATAAAAAAGGCGCAAGCGCTCCTTCTGTAAACTTTTTAGTTTGTGCCTTACGGGCTGGCTAGACGCGTATGATATTTACCTCTGGTTTTGTCATCAGACGATCCGCACACTTGCTGCAAAAGTTTTCTAATGTAACTATTATCTGCACCGAAATAGTAATGTACAGTTTAATCGTGCTGTTATGTTACAGGAATCTGTTTTTGTTTAGTATAAAAATTAGGTAGTTGACAACATCATCGAATTCTAAAAATTATTAAAAATAATCAAAAAATACACTAAGAAAGGGGCATATGTGAAATTTTAGTTCGTTTACTCAGGGATTATTCATTTTATGGCTGTTCAAACTCGGGTGGGCAAGTCAAATTTACAAGTGTAAATCAATAAACATAAGTATACCATTCGATAATCCACACATTTCATAGTAACCTTTCTTATGAAAACATAAACGCAAAATTTAAGATAGCTGCCGAACAAGTGTCTTGCTGAACGCATAGGAAATACGCGACGTCATTATCTTGCGACAGTTTGTAGGGAGCGTTTTGGGCAAGTCCATTAATTTGATTTTCAAAATTGTCATAACTCAGTGTGTTTTCGTGTTTTCGAAATATTTATTTTACCAATGTTTCTTTTATTGTGAGGTCTGATAACACCTCAACAAAAAAAAACTACCCTTTAGGAAACAAAGTAGATATCATTCATATGATATTACGTAAATATTATTCAATTTCTGCTTGTGGCATGAAGCTGATTGGCCAGCCGTTCGGTTCGTTTGTCAATAATTTTAATGAGGGCAAAATAATTGGCTTCGTGGTAATGTACAGGGCGGTTTCGTACAAAATATTGTGATCATTAGTATTGTGTGGTTACGTACACATTTGATTTGCGGTTGGGAACCGCACACGGGTTCACTTTGATCAATAGACCAATTAATTTACTGTTTGCATGCACAGACATTGCCGTTGATACAGACATAATGAAAAGCCAAATTAATGGGGATCAAAAATAAAGAAAGACCAAAATGTATTTATTGATAAATTGTTTCTCGTACTCCCTACTGTTTTCCGGAGTAGCTAGCAGCTAGCTATATATTTTTGTTTCGTGGAGTTCTTTTAGTGGGATTCGCAAAGGGTTTTACATGGTTCGGGTGGACTTCTGGTATGGCACGTGCCCAATGGCTGCAGCAACCGCTCAAGTCGGCCATCCTCTAAATAACATTCTAAACTTCTAGTTACCTAGTTATAATTTTTTTTCGTCTACAGCATCGTGATTGTATTGCTGCTTTTTAGTGAAGAATTTGTGACTTAAGTGCTGCATTGCTACTGAATCGCGTTTGTATCGCTGGAGAAAATCGCAGTGTTCAAAGGGCCTGAGGAGAACCGAACTCGCACTGCTATCTACGCTCTTGTTTCCACCATCGATGTGGTTGCACTATATAAATGATGCCATGCAAATGTTCTTCGTACTTTTTTGCTTATCAAGTAACCAGCTGTCAGCGGCTTCGCCCGCGTCTACTGTCTTTCCCATCAAAAAATAGCCTAAATTAATAAAAAAAAATTGCTTACGTCACTCCCTAATAATGTAGATTTATATTGGTGAAAGAATTTTTAAAATCGGTTCAGCAGTTTTGGAGTACAATATTCAATACAAACAAACAAAACAAATCTTTCGTCTTTATTGTATTAGTATAGTATTTGTATAGATTGTAATACAAACTTCCTTATTAAGCTCCCCTTTTTCATTTGTGTTATTTTCAGACATGCTTCCATCCGGTACGGAAGCTAATACTGATAGATACGACCGGTGAATTAATTGCTTTAGACACCCATTCGCCGTCCGCCATCATTCGTAAGCCTTCATTAAAAGGGGTTGAGCGATATTACGTTTCAAAATTGATTTATTCTTTTGTGATTGAAAATGTCTGTCTTTTGAGGTGAATTGCATCCGACCCTACAGTAAGCTGTTATCTTTCCCCTGGTTATCCCTCATGTCCAGTTATTATTAAAAATTCTGTCAACGTGTGAATCGGAGGTTTATGCATTCGCAACAAGGTTGCTTTCGCTTCAATCGTGAAAGTGCTGCTAGGCCGCTCTTGTTAAGCTCGAATAGGTCTCAAGTGCGTGCGTGAGTATGGGGGAGCTTATTGAATGTAGGGTTTACTGGCGTTCAATATTTGCAGTACCACTACTGTGGGACTAACCCTCGCATTCGCATCCCTTTTGATCCTAAATTGATTGGATATGAATGCTTTTACTCTTAATTGGAGACCCAATTAGTGATTGGTCTAAATGGATGTGGTTATATCAGAGAGCCGCGAGCCTGTCATATGAAACGTAAACACGATAAGTATACAGATTGTTGAAATAATTCAAGTTAGAAAAAGTTTAGTTGAAATGAGTGTAAGAGGCCTGACCACGTTTGTAACTTCACGCGAACGATACCGAGCTATCCGGCAATGTCAGTAGTGAAGGCGATTGCTTTTTATAGAAAAAGATTTTTGCTGTTCGGTAATTTAATTATGTATAAATTCAAGATCTAATAAATGACAGGCCTGGTTTCTTAGGTATGTACGTACTTAGATATTCATTCTGTAATAATTGCTTATAAAAATGGATGCTTTTAAGCATTGTTATTGTATTTATTTTTTTAATTTTCACTTCGCTAAACATGGGGTGAAACACCCTGTTTTTAGGTTTTGCCATTATCATTAAATTTTGGCTGAGAGAAGATTTAGTCGTTGGAATAACGACTAAATCTATTGTTGGGCCACTTGTGCAGGGCAAGTGCACAAATGGCTCTGGAATTGCACTGCAGTGTATACTTTGCACAAAAGTAGAAAAATATGGTGCGGCGCGATCTGATTCCTAAATAACTCTTTCTGAATTGAGCCAACGACTTCCGCCTTTTTATCGGATAGGCTACTACTAGTTTTTAATAGTATATTTTATATCGAGGGACTAAACGAAGCCATTGGGAGCGTCGTGGCCTAGTGGTCCAGCTACCGAACTCAGATCTTGGATCGTCCTGAGTTCAAATCTGGCCAGAACAGAACCAAAATATTTGTGTTCATTATCATTAAATATGCGACTAACTCTCCGGTGATGGAAAACATCAATAAGAAACCAAATCAACCCGGATAACGGCGGAAGGCTCGCCACCTACCACGTTGGGTTCTAATACCATTGGTGAAAAGTGGGCTTCAGAGTGTTTCGTTCACCATGACGACACAGTCACTTGCCTCTGACCAGAGGTGGTTTTAAAACCGAGGGTATATTAAAATGGCGTTTAGTCACGAGGTGCAAACTTTACTTTTTACTTTGAGTGCGAAAAATATAGTCAATTTAGTACAAAAACATTTAAAACCGAACAAATTCACACTAGACAAAAATTCTACAATTTTCGCGGTCAGTTTTTTCTTCTAAACGAGTCACAGATTAACAATTTAAAACACATGGCGCCACCTTCTTTGCGGTCTCACCATGGAACTAAAACTCTCAACATTTTCACTATGAAGATGGTCTATTGAGTTACTGGCTGTTTGAGTTTGTCTATGTCACCTGCAGGAAATTAAAATAAAAACAATTACTTTTCACTCCCTAAAGACTAAAGTGGTTTTGTCCCGCTGCGTAGGGCTATAATGGCATACTTTAGAGCATGAGAAGTGAAAACGCATTTTGTTCAACAGACAGAGGTCAGCTGGCACCCGCACCTACCCAATGGTGTTCTGCTGTCTGTGTCGGTGCAGTACAGCGAGTTTCTATGGCCCTGGTCCGGCTGGCTCGCCCTCAGCTTCGATGTGATGGAGAAGGGCGCAGACTTTGAGGGCGTCGTCGAGGTAATACTTTACTGATGTTACTATAGTTATTTGGTGGAACCTCCTGTGCCGCTGTCTGCAGTATTTGTACGGAGAGTTCCTGTGGCTTTGGTGGGGCTGGCTCGCCCTCAGCTTCGATGTGCTGGAGAAGGGCTCTGACTTCGAGGGGACGACGAGGTAACACTTTGCTAATGTTGCTAGAGTTATTCAATGGAGCGTCCTGTTCTGCTGTTTCCAGTACGTGGAGTTCCTAAGGCCCTGGCCCAACCGGCTCACTTTGCTCTTTAGTCATTTAAGTTAACCCACTTTTCAAAACAAACATAGAAATACACAGTTTTAAAAACTAGCATCCTTTTTATTCTACTATTTTTTTAAGCCTGTCATGGCGGTCAGTATAACTAGTTGTTAGTTATGACACTGCATACAGTGTAGCATCGTATCCCCCTCTGTCTAAACTCTAACTGATCCCTAGTTTTTCAAGGACGTTTAGTAGAGCTCCTGCTCCACCCTTATAAACTCATCTCATCACTCAGCGGTCTTTCAAACTGTCCAGGCATATGTACTCGGTATCTAATAATCAAATGCTTGTTGTACGGCAGGGTCACGTGAACGTGACCATTGAGAGTAACGGGGACCACGGAGAGAAGACTATGCGGAACCAAACATTGATGTTGCCCATACGGTAAGTTTTTTTTGATGATCTGATTATACTCCGTCTAACCATTTATTAAGCTTTTGCCTATCATATCAACTGCCTCTAATAAATACTCGGACAGACTATAATAAACTTTATTGTACTTTGATAGATTGTATTCGTAATGATAACTGTCACAGCTATAATTCGAAGAAAAACTAATTGCTGTGCAATAAAAAACCTTTTCTAGAATAGTCTCTGAAAAAAGATATCTACCTTCTGAAGTAGGTTTTCCATACAAACGATTGCTGCTTCCCTTTGACAGCACATCAAAGAGTCTTTCATTAGAATATGAGTATAATATTGAACAGACAATGTGAAATGCCGTTTGACACGGAAATTGATGCTAAGTGGAGGTAAATTGCTAAGAAGCCTGAATCAGCTTGTGGACAAGACAATCGCACCTGTTCTCGACCTCACGAGGCTGATATTAACTCTTTCTTCAATCAATTATTTTCTCAACCACTTTTTTGACTTGCAAAGGCAGACCTGCTGTCGCACGTACAAATCGTGTTTTTAAGCGAAGTGTTGAAAAATATTACGATAGGAAAACGTTTAAATTATGTTCACTTTACCGAACGCCTCGCTGGTAGCAATTTTTTCAACACTATTTACATTAGAAATAAAAATACAAGACGATTCAGTACAAAATAAATTTATCATTCAACAACATTTCAGTCACACACACCCCGTGATCATCATCAATCATCTAATAATTAGTTTATAAAATCAGTAAATAAATGCTTTAGAAGATGACAGTTTTTCGATTTTGAGCAATCAAAACACATGTTATGCTCGCCATCGATTGAATATCAATGATTTAGATGGGAATCAACTTCAAAGTTCTGCTTAACTGAAACAACTTTACGAGAATCTTACTAATTATACTATACTTTAAACTGTAATATTATAAATGCGAAAGTTTGTGAGGATGTATGTATCTATGTATGTCTATGTGAATGTGTGCGTGTATGATTGTTAATGACCCACGTCCGACATATTAACTTTACCTTTACTTCTGGTACTGCGTGTTAATTATTCAGGTAAATTATGTTTTATATTTATTATTGCTCAGAAAAGGTCAGGTCAGGAGTACCCATAATCGACGAGCATGTATGAAAGGATTAATGAGAGTGGAAGAAGCGCAAGAGGTGTGTCAGGACCGTGGCAAGTGGAAAGATGTGGTCTCTGCCTACCCCGTTGCAAAAAGGCGTGATGATATGTATGTATTTATTATTCAGGTTAAATATGTATTCATACACGACATTGACGACACGATTGGCGTAGTGCGCTGTAGCACAGTTTCTCGCCTTTATTTCCGTAGTGTAACGGGTTCGATTCCCGGTCGGGTCAATTCAGGAAACGTTAATTTCTGAATTGACTCGGGTCTGGGTGTGCTGGGAGACGCCCCTGGCTTATTTGCTTGTCTGGTACCTCGTAACACAGGGATATTAATCCCTACTTCGAGACCATTACAAGGGGTGTTGTATGGCGCGAAAAAATATATATCACAGAATTACAAATCAAATATTATTATTGGTCATAATGTTTAACTAATGTAGTACTTATTACCAAGAAAGATACTCTACTGAGGGAGGATCTATTATTACATTAATAGTAAAATAATCGCAATTCAGAGATTCTTAAATGTACCCATGGTAATTTCCCGTCTTCCAAAGCCATCATCCATTTTTTCCAATTCTGGCATACCATCAATGCTGTGGAGGACTCCACCAGTTCTGTTGGCAGACTGTCTTGATTCCGGTCGATCTTACTGCTTCGAAAAGCTTTCTTCATTAAAAAAATTAAATACTCCCGGTAGCGTGATGCAGGAAAACATCAAATAGACACATTTGACGTTTGACACTTATGATTATGACATAACAATAGGTTCCATAATCTATTGATTAAAAAAAAAGGTAATATTTGGCTTATATCGTCTCCTAAAAGGGGAACTTTTAGTAGAAATAATAATATTTAAATATTTAACAACTTTATTGAACTAAATAATTACTCAATTTTATTAAGGTTTTATGACACAGAGAGGCGTGCTTGTTGAATTTTTTTTTTTTGGTTTACGATTGAACTTGCTTGGACCGATCTAGAACCGGAGTAGGAGTTGACTATGTCTGTCGATCGTCTTGCGCTCGACGTCGCTACTCCGTCTGTCTACAACCGTAGTAAGGCCCCAGTTCCACAGCCTGCGCTACACCAGCCAGTGGACGAATGACTATTTTCAAAATGTATTTATTATGGTAAAAAAGGGTAGTCTATGTACTTTACCTAGGTCTAATCTATCTCTAAACCAGAATTCATCGATATAGGTTTTACACATTTTGTAATTTCAGTGGATTTCTGATTGATTTACCCTTGACACTTTAAAAGTAAAAACTGAAAATTGGTGGTCGAAGAACTGCCTAAGTTTGTGGCTTTTTTTATAATATTTCCCGTCAAGATGACCTCACTTCACCTGATGGAAAGCGGTCGTGAGGTCCAGATATGTGGTTGACAAGCCCAGTCATTCAAACGAATTACTGGGCTGGCCATCCTCATCTTGAAGACCTGCGAAAATGCCTTTTCACGCCCGCTTGAAGAACCCCGGACTATACGAGAAAGGAAACACATGTGCTGGAAGAGCGATCCACGTCTGGATGGTACGACAAAGAAACGAGTCACCGAACCTTTTAGTTCGGGGCAACAAATGTTGAATTGTGTGTGGGTGACGCAGTAGTCCAGCACGTGTGGTACGGGACTTTCCTGTATATTGAACATTTATAATCGCTTCCTGTAATGAAATTGACTAACGCGCCAACCGTCCCAGTGCCCGCGTGATTCCCGTGCCGGTTCGCTCCCGGCGGCTCCTCTGGGACCAGTTCCACAGCCTGCGCTACCCGGGCGGGTACTTCCCGCGGGACGACCTCCGCGCCAAGCACGATCCGCTCGACTGGCACGCCGACCACATCCACACCAACTTCAGAGACATGTACCGCCGGCTGCGCGAGCACGGGTTCTACCTTGAGGTCATGGGTGAGTAATAACCCTCCAAGGAATATAGGAAGGAAGGAAAGGAAGGGTTACGTTTTGGCTTTTGTTGCCTGCGTAAATGTTGCGCCGGAGTAGACCCCTGGAGACCGAGACGCTCGTCGCTTTCGGGACACCAATCGCTCACTTAAGACTGTGCGCTGGTGGCGGGTTTGCAACGCCGCGTTTTTGTAAGAATTTAGTTATTATAATAAAAACTTGAAAGGAGAATGACAGCCGTGTATGAAAGTTTTGTACACCTAGAAAAACTCGTGTTGGGCCGCGAAACATTTACATGTAATAGATAAAAACATTACTTAATTGGGCTTTAATTTACAGATTTTATAACGTTGGGATTCTTGATCTAAATGCATTTAATGGAGTTAGGTTATGCTTTGTCCTCTGTGCCGGCAGGTGGCTGGATGCAATTAATTATGATCATTAGTTAATAACAGTTAGTCTTCATTGGCTTCGTGGTTTAAAAGATTAATTGACAGTTGACGTCAATAACTTATCCAACTTTTTTTTAATATAACAAACTATAATTTATGTAAAATCACTGACAGTCTTGCCGGCTTAGCTAAAATGATCCTCTTATTTGAATTCATGGAAATACTCGAGAAATTCTTCCCGTGTTTTTAATTAGTTTTAGAACGCCCAAAGAATAACAGTTTTCTCACAAATCCAATGCAATGAATGTAGCAACGCTACAATGCGACGTTGCTAATCCGCTACCAGTGCTAACACAGCTTATAATAACACAGGTACTCCCCTAACCTGTGTGGACACGTCGCTGTACGGCGCGCTGCTGCTAGTAGACCCCGAAGACGAGTACTTCCCCGAGGAGATGGCCGCCATGAAGAAGGCCGTCGACGCAGGCATGTCGCTCGTCGTCTTTGCCGACTGGTACAACGCGTCGTTGCTGCGACACGTCAAGTTTTACGACGAAAATACGCGTCAATGGTAAGTGATCATGCTTTTGTATATTTTATTTGTTTCAGATTTTACAAAAAATATTAGAAAATCTCAGTGTATTATAGCGACTGAAACGTCTAATGCAACAGATTTCGTGTAGCCGCTTATCTAATTTCGTAAAAGTGATTACTGTTACTTATTAATCATAATCGATCATTATTAATACTTGTGCTTAAACTCGAATTAATAATATACATAAAATAACAATAAAATAGTCGGTTATGGAAATAATCAATTGCATGTTAAGCGTTTGAGCCTTTTCACCACAGTAACAGTGATAGTGTTGTTAAACATTGTTTTTGGTAATAGGTGGATCCCAGAAACTGGTGGAGCGAATGTTCCTGCCTTGAATGATCTCCTTAGCATGTACCAGGTAAGTTAAAATAGTTTTATTATACTTTGTCTTCCTTCCTAAGCCCATAACTTCCTTTCTCGAATGGGCCATGACAGAACTTTAAGAGCATTTTTTTTCATGTGCTAATTTAGGAGAGTAATTAGAGCATTTTATTTTAATACCGGGAATGAACCGTTTGTTGGCCATATGCGCCTTTGAATAACCTTGTCGTACATACCTTTACCATACCTTTTCAAGTGCTATTGTTTATTTTCAGTATTCTTGTGATTATTTGGCCTCAATCTAACTGGGATCGAAAATGGAATCGGAATAACTTGTGCGTTGACCTTAGCCTGTCCCTTTTTCTTAAATATCTCAAAAAATAAGGATAAAATCCTATTCCTGGAAGTCGTTTTGGAATTAGAAAATATTTTCAAAATTGGGCATTGTGTAAACTAATAATTAAAAGAGTTGGTAAAACGGCTGAAATGTGTATAGGTGGCTCTAGGCGACCGGGTGTTCGAGGGCTCGTTCAAGCTGGGCGGGCACCCCATGTACTACGCGAGCGGCACGCACATCCACAGCTTCCCCGAGCACGGCGTGCTCATCACGGCGCAGCTGTCCGACCAAGGACATCAGGTATACACAGTTTGCACAACTTCAGCCTAGTTTTATGTTGTAAGCGTGAAATGAGGTTTTTCTGGATTAATATTTTTGTATCAGATAATAATTAACGACTGAGGCGTTACGCAGCACATCCAGAATTCCAGACCCGAGCTTATATAGAAAAGTTCAATTCCTAATTGACCTGACCTGATCGAGATTCGAATATGTGTAACGCACTATCAATGATTGAAGTTTCTCAAGTATTTTCTTGGTTTTTCCTTGCCACCATTGCAATAATTTTGCTGTGAGGGATGCGCTGTTTTCTTTTAGGCGCTAACATCGATTAATCCAATTAAAATGGGATGTCAATAATTGGTTGAAAGGGATGCCGACTAACATACCTATGAATAAGATATGGATAAATATTTATATTTATATTTACACATAATAGGAGTATGTCAACCTCTGACTATTGTAAACCCTCTTTGTTTATGTTAATAAATATTTTCTATTTCTATTTCTATTAAATATACTTTATTGTACAACAAACCATAACATTAGCATTACATAGTCCTAAATTGTAAAATGTAGGCGGACTTATCGCTAGGAAGCGATCTCTTCCAGACAACCTGCAGGTAGAGGAAATTACAAGATCAGAAAAAGAAATGCACAATAATTAATTATAATAAACGGTAAAAAAGATTTATTCAGGGTTGGGTACACGAAAATCCGTTGATTTGAGAAACTTAAACGATAGTTCACTCTTTCATTCTCCTTTTTTTATTAATGATGGACAGTAGTGGTTAAGAGGCGAAAAAACAATGATTTTCACTGTTTAAGAAATTTGTTAATTAAAATATAAAATAAGAATAATTATTTTCTGCACCGTACACATAAAACCCATGAGATGGTTTTGCACCCGGGTTCACACTTTGAATGGGGGGGTGTCATAACACCAATCTGGCCGTCAATAAACAGCGCAGGCCAGCGTTCTTTTAAGATGACCAAGTTATAAAACCAGTTGTCATTGGTAGATAATGACCGGCGAGAAGCCGAGTGCCAGCGGCGGTGCGGCCGGCGCGGGCCCCACGGTCGACGTGCCGATACTGGGCCTGCTTCAGACCGACGGCGAGACCAGGGACTACGCCAACGATACCGTCGACAAGCTGCCTAAGGTATGTGCTACGCTACTGCTCTTATAGCAATATTACAATAAACCTATTTATATATGACGCCTGAATGTCAACCTTAGACTCAAACAAATAAGTCGTTGACATTTATGAATTACATGGATTTAATATTGCTTTAACTAAGGGCTTTAAGTAAGGCTAGGAAGGAAGGAACATATATAAGTCTTCTATCTGCTGTGGCAGGTTGACTTCTAGAGGCGTCAAATGACCGGTCATTTATTGTTAAATTCAGTCAAATTGAATCTAGCATAGGATCTCAATGACATAAAATGACCGCTTTTGACCAATTTAAATGTTAATGATAGTCACACAAATTCAGTCCCTTTGGTCATTTTCAACACTAATCTGAAGTTAGTTTAAACGTTATATTTCAGGAAGACCTTTTTACTATGCTTGTAGTAGTGACATGTACGTACAATAGGGTACATACACACTGTCATAGTGTTACTAGTGTCAATTTGTTCCCGCTGAGAGCACGCACACTAGCGTATGTCATACTAGTATGTCAGTTTATGTCACTACTACAAGCATAGGTAAACGGATATTCATTTAAAAGACACTATAATGATAGTTACATAAAATTATGTAGGTACACAAATGTTTTATGAAATTTGATACCTAATAATGCCTATGATTCAGACATTTTCCATCTCTATTCACTACTACGCGTATTCGCGTGAGCCCTAGCTAAACCACTGGTGAGCCGGTCGTCCGCGCACGTGTGTGTCACCTGTCCTGTCACAGCGGACTTGATAGAGCTTTGTCTTCGTTACGGTTATTTACTAATGTGCTAATGGATTTACTAATTCATTTAGTTTGATACATGGTTTATACCGACAACCTATTTTGCTAACCGCGGTTCGAGCGCCGTTTGGAACGCAAAGATTTTATCACCAGCTCAAAGATCTGTTGATGAAACACTGGGTATTTTATGTATAGAACAAGGTAGAACCTTACTTTGTCCTACAGTCCAACTGTTCTAAGATATACCTTTTGACGTTTCATGGTTGTCACAGTGCAATCACTTCGTCCTAGCGTACCCACAAATTTTCAAACATTCATCTACGTTATTCACACGGATTATGGGGTTTCACTTAATTCACCACAACTTCTTCACAATATAATCACTAAAAAATCTGGCCCTAGAGGCTGTGTCCGACTGGGGCGTTGCAAATCTGGTCAGGTTTGAAGCAGCCGAAACGCAGGCGAGTTTGTACTCGGTAAAGCGGAGCCCTTTTGATCTGGCTCCAACTTTTCGGGATGTCTTTCTTCCTGTTGCCGACCACATCCAGCTGCTGGGTATTGAGCTGTCGGCAAGCCTCAACTTTGGCGACTACATTGAGTCCTCAGCAAAAACTGCTGCCTAAAAGCTTGCATCCTATCCAAGGTTAGGCGGTATTTCACATCGGCGCAGCTGCTCCAAGTATAAAATGAATAATATTTCATACATTGCCTGAACGTTTTAGGCATTGTATACAATGCCATACACATTGCCGGTAACATATACAAAAAAATAAGATATACTTAATACAATTATTAACCTTAAGGTACTGCTAATAATAAAACACAAAAAGTAACACAAATAAAATTACAATTTTGGCGGCGTTACCCCTAAGTTTAAATACTAAAATTCTCCATTCCCACCCAGTCCGGGCGTCTGGTCGTGTACGGCGACTCGTCGTGCCTGGAGGGCGGCGCGGCGCGGCCCTGCCACTGGCTGCTGCTGGCGGCGCTCCAGTACGCGCTGGTCGGCCACCTGCCTTCCTCGCTCAAGGAGGCCGCGGTGCCCCCGCAGAATCGCAAGGACGTGCATATTATACCATCAGGTTAGTCATCTAGGCTCCAAAAATACTGGACCGATTACAAAAATTCCATCACCAATATAGAGCTACATTATCTTATCAGGGATGTCTGATCGGGGATGACAATAAAGATAAATTGAGTTTTATTTGCTATTTCACACAGTGACCAAGGGTGATTCGGGTAACCCTACTGATGCTCTATCACTGGGCTTCCGTTTATCACTACTTTTTGGGACACCCTGTATATTGTTACACTGCTGGGCAAAGGCTTCCACAATTGAATTCTAGTCATACCAATACTGAAATATTTTAATTTTTCTACAAATCGGAATCAAATTGCGCCGCGAAAAAAGATTAGTGGGCAACAATGGCGGAGATAGATATACACAGTTTGAAAGTGGGGTTTTCATACTAGCAACTTGGTTCTAAATTCGCTCTCTAGCCATCCAGCGTTCTCAGATGACGGGAACTATACTCAAGTTCCGCAACTGTTGTAGAGCTACCGCACCGCGCCGAAGGCGGCCGCCTGCATATGTACTCTCGCGTGCTCTCCGCGGACGGGTCGGGGCCCCGCGCGGCGCCCCGGTGCGCGCGCGGGGCCCCGACCGCGCCCCAGCCCGTGCACGCGCCGCCCGCAGCGCGCACGCTAGCGCCCCAACACACGCCCACAGACCCAAGAAGCATAGGTAACTGTTTATAATGTGACGTATTTTTAATGAATCAAACTTAGGCTGTAAACTTATAATGCATTTTTTTTTCTTGTCTATGAAATAGTTAATTTAATAGACGTTGAAAAGTTGTCAACGTCTATTAAATTAACTATTTCATAACAAAACATTAGGTACTCTAGGACTTATAATCACAAAATTACAAATACTGAAACAAACTAAGGTAAGAACTAAAAAAAAATACCCACCGCAGGCAGCATTGACAAGTTTGACAACGATAGGTTAGCATCTATTTTATGTTTTTGAACGATTAATTATTTACAGTTCTATAAGGGCATATAGCAGCACTGTTAAAATTGAATTCTAGTCTTAGTTGCAGTAAAGGGTGAGAAATGTTGGGTGGGATTATTCTGAGGCACAGTTACATTCTGTTCTACTAAAACTTTACTGAAGTGGTTTTACTCATTCATTCTTAGATGCCAAATAAACTTCTGATAAAAATTATATTATGTTGAAAATATAAATAACTGCCAGCTTACGTAACGAAGTCCATTACAAATTACACTTTGCTACAAGCCAGTACTTTAACGATAGATATATAAGGCATATATGGCAGGTGTATTAACTGTTAGGTGCACCGGAGATCGAAGGCACCGAGCCCGCGCCCCGGGCGTGGCGCGGCGCCGGCGCGGCCCCCGCGCGGCACCACGCGGGCGCCGCGCCGCAGGGCTCCGCGTACGGCCGCGCGGTCGGCCTGCTCGCCCTCGCGGCGGTACTGTACTGCGCCACCGCCCTCTGGAGGCGCTGCGGCCGCAAGCTGCGCCGCCGCCGACTCATGGCCCTCGCCACCTAGCATGAGGCCAAAGACCCGAAGACCAACTACACCAACAAATAACATAAACTGAAGGCCGTGAACGGCCTCAACGGCATGGGCTCGATAAAGCACATCCTTAAGACTATTCGGACGATCACCGAACTGGACATAAGACGCGTCACGATGTTCGTCGATGAAAATCGCGATATTATCAAATAATTTGTGCAATTTTACTCTTTAATAATTATATGTCTATGATTAAATAAATTATGCATATCTTATCTTATCATATTATTATAAGTACGTCTTAAATAAACAGTTTTGCGTAATATACGTAAATAGAATAAAACATTCCTTAAGTAAATGTTTAAAAACAACAGTGTAACTAAGACATAACTGTTAAGTAACTTAGATGATTAAATAAACTTTTATGAATTTTTAAAATTTAAAAAAAAGTATTACATACGGTGTTGAGGCGCCTCAAAGTGCGCAAAATAATGAAGATATATTTTTAAATTCATGGACTGAAAAAAATTGTAAATAATAAAACCGTTATTGGAAATTATTTTGATGTTCTGTTAAATTTTACCAACCTTGTTATGTACACACACTTTGAGGGGACTAGTGCTGTATGTAATATTTCAAAATATGTTTGTTTACTTGTTTGTGCTTTTATTGTATTGTAAATATACTTACTTAATTCTCATGCCACTTGATGTATTTTTACTTTTTTTTTTGTAAGTTGTTAAAATAAATTGCGCTCCATTTTTCTAAGTTATACATTCATTCTATAATTGTTTACCAGAATTTTAGATTGCAATAATGCTTTTTTTCTTTCTCATACAATGTCGTGCAGACAGCCACGACTTGTATCTCTTCAACCAGTTGATCGCACTGCCCACAAGATGTAAGGTTAAAGGACGAACTAGGGTAATAAACCCCCGAATTCTGAAATAATTCTCAAAATTGAGCACCCCTCAAACTGACGGTGACTATTGTGTCACCGTCAGTCATATGACAGTAAAAATAAAAGTAACAGCTATAGGTACGTGTTAGTCTGCTGAACTTTGAGTGACGTTCCAGGTTCGGGCCAGATTAGTATTATAGTAAAGTAGATTAATAAGATGTCTTAATTAACTTCAATTTCTGCGAGCATTTTATTCAAGTATGCTCGCTTATTTCCGTAGGTACTGTTGTTTTTTATGTGACACAATATAAATTAAGAGAAATTGTGTATTGATATATCCGATCCCGTAAAAAGTATTTAGGAATTGCATGATGTCATGTGTGATCATTAATTTTCAGATGAATTATCAGGATTATTATAATATAATATATGTCTTCGGTTTTTAAAAAGCTCATCCAACTAATAATGAACCCATGGTTTATCAACCGATATGATTGGTTAATGAATTTCTTTAAAATTTAATTAATGAATGAAAATCTTAATGAATGATTTAAGCGGTGAATACCTTTTTAGAAACTGGGTATAAGTTTTAAGATTGTATACTTAACACAAACAACCTACACTATTTTCACTATATGATGATATGCCTGACAGGTCTCATTGTTCCGTGGCACGCATACTATTTAAAACAAAATAAAATGAAACTGGCACAAGAAAATGTGATAAAGTATTAAAAAACTATTGTCCTTTCGAATCTTATCTGGATTATATTCAGGGGCCCATAGGTAGCATTATATTCACGGGCCCATAGGGACCCCGGTCTTTTGAGGCTTGCGTGGGGCCGAAGCCAACACGTAGGCCTTTTCGTACCATTTACTCTAATTTGAAATGAGTATTGCTATTATTATTACAGTTAATAAATTAAGTAAATTCAATCAAATTAAGAAATCTTTACAGCGGCTGATGCGTGAAAATTAACGCCATTCAAAAGTGTATTGACACTACTGAATCGACAAAAAATCGATGAATAGGAGCGACTATTTTGTAACCTCGTCATTCGCATCAGTACGAGTGCGTCTGCCTTGTGTGCTAGTTTTTAACTTTGATTTTCGAGATACCGCGTTTTATTCTATAACCTTTTACCCATATCCCGTTTATTAAGAATTTATTTAAAAAACGGTAAATCCGATTCTATTTCCTTTGCCAACTCGATTAAATTACATTCGTCACATCACTATAATTGACAATTATAAACTGTCAGGGATATCATCATACGACCAAAGTAGTATAGTGATAAAATTTATTGTAGGTATAAGTACCGCTAAAAGTTAAAGGATCAGGAACTCTTAATAATGCAAAATTGTAGGTATACCACTAAAAGTTAAAGGATCTGGAACTCTTAATAATGCAAAAATATTTATTAGCAATAACCCGTTTATTAGGAATTTAATTAAAAATCGGTAAAATCCGATTCCATTTCCTTTGCCAACTCGATTAAATTACATTCGTTACATCACTATAATTGTCAATTATGAACTGTCAGGGATATCATCATATGACCAAAGTAGTATAGTGATAAAATTTTGAAAAGTTGAAGGATCTGGAACTCTTAATAATGCAAAAAATATTTATGTAGGGAGTGTGCATTAGTTTGCTGATTTTATCATTCGATGATCAATCCGTTTTTTATGCTAAAAATGCTTCTTCATGTTTTTATTTTCAGTACTAAGTAGAAGCTGCTGACAACCATCGGTTGATTTATCGAATTATACGACTTACGCCGTCGGTTGTTAACAGACTCAACTTCCAAAAAATAGTTGTAGTAATTAGGATGGGGCAGAGCGTAACCGCCGTTCGCTTTAATCACAACACTGTTGGTATTGCTAACCAATACCTCGTTTAAACATCACATCCGTAGACAGTATACTTGGATCTCCCCAGGGGATCGTTGCAGGAACCAAATAGACTACATTCTGGTACAATCGCGGTGGCGATCGTCTACTTTAAATACCACAACCTTCCCAGAAGCTGACTGCGGGAGTGACCATCAGCTCCTTGCTACCATTTTGAAAGTACGGTTTAGGAGCCTTAGAAAACCCAGACAAATTCCCGATCTCCGGAAAGTGGATTATAACGGATTCAGACAAACCTTTAAACACAAAAGAAGACAAATCAAGAAGTACCAAAATGATGCCCAAAACTCGGAAGACTCGTGGAGTGCCTTTAAACAAGTGGTGGAAGCGGCTTAAGTAAATGCACTGCGGAGCACTACTGTGATGAGGGACTTCATTGCAAAGAACACAGAGGATGTCATCATTAAAAGGCGCAGTTTGAAAGAAAGGGGTTTGACTTCAGAACAACACCGAGAGCGATATTCAGTTTTAAGCGCTGAAATACAACGCCGATGCGTTGCGAAGAAGAGACAAAACCAACCAGATCATTAAACTCTGTGAAGAATTAGGACGACACTCCGTGAAACATAAGACCAAAGATCTCTTTCAGAAACTAAAAGATCTCACTAGAACTCGCACTTTAAAAACATGTGCCATTAAAAGTGACGATGGTTCCCTTCTGACGAACATAGCGCTGGTCCTTGGTCGTTGGAGTCGATACTGCAGCTCGCTGTATAGTGATGTCTGTTGGGACTTGAGACCGGAACCATGGAATGTCCAAGAAAAAGAGCCCGAGATTCTACCGATAGCAATAGAGCGAGCAATAAAATCTCTGAAACCAGGTAAATCTCCTGGCAATGATGGAATTCCTGCTGAACTCATCTGGAACTGTGGCCAGGAAGGTATTGCCATTCTCACCAGTATCTGGAACTCTGGACAATGGCCGAAAGAATGGACAGCATCGGTTTTCATACAATTGCACAAAAAAGGCTCTACCACTGAATGCAGTAACTATAGAACCATTGCTTTAATACCTCATGCCAGCAAAATCCTGTTGAACGTTATTAATCACAGGCAGGGTAAAGGAACTAGAGAGCAGATTCTGAATATTTGTCAGATCGTAGAAAAGAGCCGGGAGTTCAATAGCCCTGCTGTGCTTTGTTTTATAGATTACAGCAAAGCCTTCGACTGCGTTAAATGGGACAAACTATGGCTGGTCCTCGGAGAAATGGGAGAGCCGGAACATCTGATTTGGATTATTAGTAACCTCTACCTAAACAACCGATCTTTTGTAAGAATCGACACCGAGTGTTCTGATGTGTTTGTTACTAAGAAAGGAGACCGACAAGGTTGCATACTCTCTCCTGTGTTATTCAACATTTACTTTCGGGCATATAATGAGGCGTGTGGACGAAAGTCTTGAGAAGATGATCATTGTTGGGAACACGGAAGGAAAGATACCTAGAGGCCGATCACCAACGACGTCTCGTTGGTGATCGGCCTCTAGGTCTCTTTCCTTCCGTGTACGACCATCTCTGATCAACTTAAAGATGCAGAAACGCCTACGTTCTACAAAGTCGCCAAAATTGCTTCAGAGGACAGAGGCCGGTGGAGACAATTTGTAAGCGCCAAACTTACACCCCACCATTATCACGATCTTCAGACATGAAGGACCGACCAGAGAGATAGAACACAATCACCTAGAGATAACATAATGTGGTAAATATTTGTATTATTCAGTTAGTACAACAGTCTCTCTGGCATCGTTGGTAAAAGCTTAGTTTAGTTTGGGGACGCTTGGCTATCAAGCCAAGTCAAGAAAAGTCGCAGATATTATTTTATTGCTAATGGCCATGTTCACTGATCTTTTTTTAATATCAGATTATTGTAAGCTAGAATACATGCCTATCATTATTTGTATGATATGATTTATTTATCCAAAACTTTACAATTCTTACAAGGCTCCTTGTTTTTAAACAAATTTTATATTTTGAATCAAAAGATGATAGTGATAGGTGCATATTCAATTACATTAATTTAAAGATATTATTATAACGTCGAAAGAATTCCTTGCAAAAGGACACCTAGTGCCTTATTAGTTGTAGTTCATACATTTTTTATTGCGCAATTCTTTATTTTTTTATCAAAAACACTACATCATGTTTATTTGCTTATGCACAGCAATCGTAGGTAGTTATAGTTTATAGTTAAAACTTCTCCACAAAATTTATAGCATAACTCTGCATTATTTTTACTTGAAAGTCGCATTAAAATTGGTTTCGATATTACACTGATTTGATTGGTTGATGAATTTCTTTCAAATTTAATTAATGAAAAAAATCTAAATAAATGATTTAAGCGGTGAACACCTTTTTAGAAACTGGGTATAAGTTTTAGGATCGTACCCTTAACATAAACAACCTACACTATTTTCACTATATGATGATATGCCTGACAGGTCTCATTGTTCCGTGGCACGTATACTATTTCAAACTAAATAAAAAGAAACTGGCACAAGAAAATGTTTCATAGTATTAAAAAACTATTGTCCTTTCGAATCTTATCAAGTCAATTATTGTTATGTTGTTTGGAATAAATTTACGGGCCCATAGGGACCCGGTCCTTTGAGGCTTGCGTGGGGCCGAAGCCAACACGTAGGCCTTTTCGTACCATTTACTCTTATTTGAAATGAGTATTGCTATTATAATTACATTTAATAAATGAAGTAAATTTACTCAAATTAATAAATCTTAACAGCGGCTGATGCGTGATAATTAACGCCATTCAGAAGTGTATTAACGCTACTGAATCGACAAAAAATCGATGAATAGGAGCGACCATTTTGTAACCTCGTTATTCGCATCAGTACGAGTGCGTCTGCCTTGTGTGCTAGTTTTTAACTATGATTTTCGAGATACCGCGTTTTATTCTATAACCTATTAGCCATAACCCGTTTATTAGGAATTTATTTAAAAATCGTTAAATCTGATTCCATTTTTTTTGCCAACTCGATTAAATTACATTCATTACATCACTATAATTGACAATTATGAACTGTCAGGGATATCATCATACGACCAAAGTAGTATAGTGATAAAATTTATGGTAGGTATATCGCTGAAAGTTAAATGATCTGGAACTCCTAATAATGCAAAAATATTTATGTAGGGAGTGTGCATTAGTTTGCTGATTTTATCATTCGATGATCAATCCGTTTTTTATGCTAAAAATGCTTCTTCATGTTTTTATTTTCAGTACCAAGTAGAAGCTGCTTACAACCATCGGTTGATTTATCGAATTATACGACTTACGCCGTCGGTTGTTAACAGACTCAACTTCCAAAAAATAGTTGTAGTAATTAGGATGGGGCAGAGCGTAACCGCCGTTCGCTTTAATCACAACACTGTTGGTATTGCTAACCAATACCTCGTTTAAACATCACATCCGTAGACAGTATACTTGGATCTCCCCAGGGGATCGTTGCAGGAACCAAATAGACTACATTCTGGTACAATCGCGGTGGCGATCGTCTATTTTATATAACACAACCTACCCAGGAGCTGACTGCGGGAGTGACCATCAGCTCCTTGCTACCGTTTTGAAAGTACGGTTTAAGAGCCTTAAAAAACCCAGACAAATTCCCGATCTCCGGAAAGTGGATTTTAACGGATTCAGACAAACCTTTAAAGACACAAAAGAAGACAAATCAAGAAGTACTAAATTGATGCCCAAAACTCGGAAGACTCGTGGAGTGCCTTTAGACAAGTGGTGGTGGAAGCGGCTAAAATAAATGCACTGCGGAGCACTACTGTGATGAGGGACTTCATTGCAAAGGACACAGAGGATGTCATCATTAAAAGGCGCAGTTTGAAAGAAAGGGGTTTGACTTCAGAACAACACCGAGAGCGATATTCAGTTTTAAGCGCTGAAATACAACGCCGATGCAGAAGAGACAAAACCAACCAGATCATTAAACTCTGTGAATAATTAAAACGACACTTCGTGAAACATGAGACCAAAGATCTCTATCTGAAAGTAAAAGACCTCACTAGAACTCGCACTTTTAAAACATGTGCCATTAAAAGTGACGATGGTACCCTTCTCACGGACATAGCGCTGGTCCTTGGTCGTTGAAGTCGATACTGCAGCTCGCTGTATAGTGATGTTTGTTGGGACTTTAGACCGGAATCATGGAATATCCAAGAAAAAGAGCCCGAGATTCTACTGATAGAAATAGAGCGAGCAATAAAATCTCTGAAACCCGGTAAATCTCCTGGCAAAGATGGAATTCCTGCTGAACTCATTTGGAACTGTGGCCAGGAAGGTATTGCCATTCTCACCAGTATCTGGAACTCTGGACAATGGCCGAAAGAATGGACAGCATCGGTTTTCATACAATTGCACAAAAAAGGCTCTACCACTGAATGCAGTAACTATAGAACCATTGCTTTAATACCTCATGCCAGCAAAATCCTGTTGAACGTTATTAATCACAGGCTCCATAGCTATCTTGATAGACAAATACCCGAAGAGCAGGCTGGTTTCGTAAAGTGTAAAGGAACTAGAGAGCAGATTCTGAATATTTGTCAGATCGTAGAAAAGAGCCGGGAGTTCAATAGCCCTGTTGTGCTTTGTTTTATTGATTACAGCAAAGCCTTCGACTGCGTTAAATGGGACAAACTATGGCTGGTCCTCGGAGAAATGGGAGTGCCGGAACATCTGATTTGGCTTATTCGTAACCTCTATCTAAACAACCGATCTTCTGTAAAAATCGACACCGACTGTTCTGATGTGTTTGTTACTAAGAAAGGTTGCATACTCTCTCCTGTGTTATTCAACATTTACTTCCGGGCATATAATGAGGCGTGGGGACGAAAGCCTTGAGAAGATGATCATTGTTGGGAACACGGAAGGAAAGAGACCTAGAGGCCGATCACCAACGACATCTCGTTGGTGATCGGCTAGAGGCCAGACCTAGAGGGTGTTTTTTTTTTCAGTGTACGACCATCTCTGATCAACTTAAAGATGCAGAAACGCCTACGTTCTACACAGTCGCCAAAATTGCTACGGAGGACAGAGGCCGGTGGAGACAATTTGTAAGCGCCAAACTTACACCCCACCATTATCACGATCTTCAGACATGAAGGACCGACCAGAGAGATAGAACACAATCACCTAGAGATAACATAATGTGGTAAATATTTGTATTATTCAGTTAGTACAACAGTCTCTCTGGCATCGTTGGTAAAAGCTTAGTTTAGTTTGGGGACGCTTGGCTATCAAGCCAAGTCAAGGAAAGTCCCAGATATTATTTTATTGCTAATGGGCATGTTCACTGATCTTATTTTAATATCAGATTATTGTAAGCTAGAATACATGCCTATCATTATTTGTATGATATGAGTTATTTATCCAAAACTTTACAATTCTTACAAGGCTCCTTGTTTTTAAACAAATTTTATATTTTGAATCAAAAGATGATAGTGATAGGTGCATATTCAATTACATTAATTTAAAGATATTATTATAACGTCGAAAGAATTCCTTGCAAAAGGACACCTAGTGCCTTATTAGTTGTAGTTCATACATTTTTTATTGCGCAATTCTTTATTTTTTTATCAAAAACACTACATATTGTTTATTTGCTTAAGCACAGCAAGCTTAGGTAGTTATAGTTTATAGTTAAAACTTCTCCACAAAATTTATAGCATAACTCTGCATTGTTTTTACTTGAAAGTCGCATTAAAATTTGTTTCGATATTACACTGATTTGATTGGTTGATGAATTTCTTTCAAATTTAATTAATGAAAAAAATCTAAATAAATGATTTAAGCGGTGAACACCTTTTTAGAAACTGGGTATAAGTTTTAAGATTGTACCCTTTACATAAACAGCCTACACTATTTTCAATTTAAGATGATATGCCTGACAGGTCTCATTGTTCCGTGGCACGCATACTATTTCAAACTAAATAAAAAGAAACTGGCACAAGAAAATGTTTCATAGTATTAAAAAACTATTGTCCTTTCGAATCTTATCAAGTCAATTATTGTTATGTTGTTTGGAATAAATTTACGGGCCCATAGGGACCCGGTCCTTTGAGGCTTGCGTGGGGCCGAAGCCAACACGTAGAGGCCTTTTTGTACCATTAACTCTAATTTGAAATGAGTATTGCTATTATTATTAAAGGTAATAAATTAAGTAAATTCAATCAAATTAAGAAATCTTTACAGCGGCTGATGCGTGAAAATTAACGCCATTCAAAAGTGTATTAACACTACTGAATCGACAAAAAATCGATGAATAGGAACGACCATTTTGTAACCTCGCCATTCGCATCAGTACGAGTGCGTCTGCCTTGTGTGCTAGTTTCTAACATGATTTTCGGGATACCGCGTTTATTCTATAATCTTTTAGCCATAACTCGTTTATTAAGAATTTATTTAAAAATCGGTAAATCCGATTCCATTTCCTTTGCCAACCTTGATTAAATTACATTCGTTACAACACTATAATTGACAATTATGAACTGTCAGGGATATCATCTTAAGACCAAAGTGATATAGTGATAAAATTTATTGTAGGTTAAGTACCGCTACAAGTTAAAAGATCAGGAACTCTTGATAATCCAAAAAATGTAGGTATACCACTAAAAGTTTAAGGATCTGGAACTCATAATAATGCATAAATATTTATTAGCTAAAACCCGTTTACTAAGAATTTATTTCAAAATCGGTAAATCCGATTCCATTTCCTTTGCCAACTCGATTAAATTACATTCGTTACATCATTAAGATTGACAATTATGAAATGTCAGGGATATCATCATACGACCAAAGTAGTATAGTGATAAAATTTAGGGTAGGTATACCGCTAAAAGTTAAAGGATCTGGAACTCTTAATAATGCAAAAATATTTATGTAGGGAGTGTGCATTAGTTTGCTGATTTTATCATTCGATGATCAATCCGTTTTTTATGCTAAAAATGCTTCTTCATGTTTTTATTTTCAGTACAAAGTAGAAGCTGCTGACAACCATCGGTTGATTTATCGAATTATACGACTTACGCCGTCGGTTGTTAACAGACTCAACTTCCAAAAAATAGTTGTAGTAATTAGGATGGGGCAGAGCGTAACCGCCGTTCGCTTTAATCACAACACTGTTGGTATTGCTAACCAATACCTCGTTTAAACATCACATCCGTAGACAGTATACTTGGATCTCCCCAGGGGATCGTTGCAGGAACCAAATAGACTACATTCTGGTACAATCGCGGTGGCGATCGTCTATTTTATATAACACAACCTACCCAGGAGCTGACTGCGGGAGTGACCATCAGCTCCTTGCTACCGTTTTGAAAGTACGGTTTAAGAGCCTTAAAAACCCAGACAAATTCCCGATCTCCGGAAAGTGGATTTTAACGGATTCAGACAAACCTTTAAAGACACAAAAGGAGACAAATCCAGAAGTACTAAATTGATGCCCAAAACTCGGAAGACTCGTGGAGTGCCTTTAGACAAGTGGTGGTGGAAGCGGCTAAAATAAATGCACTGCGGAGCACTACTGTGATGAGGGACTTCATTGCAAAGGACACAGAGGATGTCATCATTAAAAGGCGCAGTTTGAAAGAAAGGGGTTTGACTTCAGAACAACACCGAGAGCGATATTCAGTTTTAAGCGCTGAAATACAACGCCGATGCAGAAGTGACAAAACCAACCAGATCATTAAACTCTGTGAATAATTAAAACGACACTTCGTGAAACATGAGACCAAAGATCTCTATCTGAAAGTAAAAGACCTCACTAGAACTCGCACTTTTAAAACATGTGCCATTAAAAGTGACGATGGTACCCTTCTCACGGACATAGCGCTGGTCCTTGGTCGTTGGAGTCGATACTGCAGCTCGCTGTATAGTGATGTTTGTTGGGACTTGAGACCGAAACCATGGAATGTCCAGAAAAAGAGCCCGAGATTCTACCGATAGAAATAGAGCGAGCAATAAAATCTGAAACCCGGTAAATCTCCTGGCAAAGATAGAATTCCTGCTGAACTCATTTGGAACTGTTGGTTACCATTCTCACCAGTATCTGTAACGCAATCTGGAACTCTGGACAATGGCCGAAAGAATGGACAGAATCGGATTTCATACAATTGCACAAAAAGGGCTCTACCACTGAATGCAGTAACTATAGAACCATTGCTTTAATACCTCATGCCAGCAAAATCCTATTGAACGTTATCAATCACAGGCTCCATAGCTATCTTGATAGACAAATACCCGAAGAGCAGGCTGGTTTCGTAAAGTGTAAAGGAACTAGAGAGCAGATGCTGAATATTCGTCAGATCGTAGAAAAGAGCCGGGAGTTCAATAGCCCTGCTGTGCTTTGTTTTATAGATTACAGCAAAGCCTTCGACTGCGTTAAATGGGACAAACTATGGCTGATCCTCGGAGAAATGGGAGAGCCGGAACATCTGATTTGGCTTATTCGTAACCTCTACCTAAACAACCGATCTTCTGTAAGAATCGACACCGACTGTTCTGATGTGTTTGTTACTAAGAAAGGAGTCCGACAAGGTTGCATACTCTCTCCTGTGTTATTCAACGTTTACTTTCGGGCATATAATGAGGCGTGGGGACGAAAGTCTTGAGAAGATGATCATTGTTAGGAACACGGAAGGAAAGATACCTAGAGGCCGATCACCAACGACGTCTCGTTGGTGATCGGCCTCTAGGTCTCTTTCCTTCCGTGTACGACCATCTCTGATCAACTTAAAGATGCAGAAACTCCTACGTTCTACACATTCGCCAAAGATGCTACAGAGGACAGAGGCCGGTGGAGACAATTTGTAAGCGCCAAACTTACACCCCACCATTATCACGATCTTCAGACATGAAGGACCGACCAGAGAGATAGAACACAATCACCTAGAGATAACATAATGTGGTAAATATTTGTATTATTCAGTTAGTACAACAGTCTCTCTGACATCGTTGGTAAAAGCTTAGTTTAGTTTGGGGACGCTTGGCTATCAAGCCAAGTCAAGAAAAGTCACAGATATTATTTTATTGCTAATGGCCATGTTCACTGATCTTTTTTTAATATCAGATTATTGTAAGCTAGAATACATGCCTATCATTATTTGTATGATATGAGTTATTTATCCAAAACTTTACAATTCTTACAAGGCTCCTTGTTTTTAAACAAATTTTATATTTTGAATCAAAAGATGATAGTGATAGGTGCATATTCAATTACATGAATTTATAGATATTACTATAACATCGAAAGAATTCCTTGCAAAAGGACACCTAGTGCCTTATTAGTTGTAGTTCATACATATTTTTTTTTGCGCAATTCTTTATTTTTTTATCAAAAACACTACATCATGTTTATTTGCTTAAGCACATTAATCGTAGGTAGTTGTAGTTTATAGTTAAAACTTCTCCACAAAATTTATAGCATAACTCTGCATTGTTTTTACTTTTAAATCTCATTAGAATTTGAATCGATATTACACTAATATGGGTGGTTTGCAAGCCACCGTTTAAAAATAGAATTAGATTAATGTTAATTAATGTAATACAACGCCCCACACAGCGATATGTGTGAGATTTTGTCCGCGACTTATGAATAGTTTTACGAACATAGTCAGATACAAGTATATCCATGTAGTATTTCGATAGATATTTTATTTCGCATGCGGATTTAATTTTTGTGATGCTTATTTTGATTGTTTTAAACTAAGTTATATTTCATTTGCAAACTTATACCGTATAGTTATTTAACAAAGGACGGATTGTATAATGGTGCCTGCGAACAACTTGAGGCAATGAAGAGATTCAAAAATTACTCTAAATTATGGATAGGGAGGGCGTTAATAAAGATATGACGAGAACCAATAAAATATTTCGAAATTCCAGTGTATCACCACAGCTCATGCTGTGTGTTTCTCATTGAAATTAAAAATTAAAAATATTAAGACCTTGATACCGAATTATCCTGGCGTCCATTCTTTTAAAAATTAATTGTAAATAAGATTTGAAGGTACCTAAGTGCTGTGTATGAAAGTAATGGAAGTCCTACTAATTAACTGTATAGCATAGTCAATTTAATCCTTGTTTAGTCTTGAATCCAGTTTAAGCTATATACAACTTTTTAAAGTCTGAATGTATTCTCGGATTTGTAGGTTCACATTGTGCTATCCAACACTAAAATGTAAGAAAAGTCGTGTTTACAATTATTTATTTTAGTTAAAGTCGTAATTTTATGACTTGTAGTTAATAAAGCTTTCAAATAATGAAGTGTTTATAATATCTCAGTTTCTTTGTCTTAATGGTATCACACAAGCGTGATAAGTTAAGACTTTATCTACTTATTAAGTCTTATTTATGATTTGTGTGGAAATAACTTAATCTAATAACAGACAAATTGTCTGGTCTGGTCCGGACTTAATATATCAGGTCCACAGTGTAATAATTTTATTCCGGTGGTCCTTTATTTTGATTTAGACATTATCGGAGTAATTTATCAACTTATTATGAGACTTGATTTTAATCAGACTATTCATGCTTAATGTGACGTCTCGTGATTTTAGAAATATTTATCATACCTTGAATGATATAATTTTTAAGCTTAATGGTTATGTCATAATATGTAATAAATACATTGTTTATATTATTATAACCTATAACATGTATCGTTTACGTAGGTACCTAATGTAAATTGACGCCTCGCGATGTTCGTCGACGAAAATCGTGATATTATCAAATAATTTATGCAATTTTACTCTCTAATAATTATATGTCTATCATCAGATTAAACATATATTCTGAACTCTTAAAACGTGGACTCAAAATGTAATTAAAGAAACTTGTTAATTAATGCCGAGACTTAGCGATGCCGATTGATTGTGGAGGACCGAAATTCTTCTTAATAATTATTAATAAAATTATTTGATCATTTTTATAGTTAAGAAACATTTAAAAACTTGCAAGTATCTACTTCATGAATAAACAGTTTTCCATAATGCATCTAACATGTACTAAAATTCAATAAAACATTCCTTAGGTAAGTGTTTAAAGACAGCATTAAAGATGTTTAATAAACTTTTATGAATTTCTAAAACTGAAGAAGAAGCATTACATGAGGTGCAGTTGAGTTGGCTCAACTTGCACATAATAATGAAAATATATGTTTAATTCATGGGCTGAAAATAATCATATATAAAAAAGAACCGTTATTCGTAATTACTTTGTTTGTACACATTTTTGATGTTCTTTTAAATTTTACCAACCTTGCTATGTATACTCGTGCTGAATGTAAAATTTCAAAATATTTTTGTTTTGTTTCCTGTGCTTATAATGTATTGTAAATATAGGTACCTAATTCTCATGCCACTTGGTTGTTTTAAAAAAAATTGTGTGAATAAAATGAATTGCGCTCCATTGTTCTAACTTATACATTCATTCTATAGTCGTTCACCAGGATTTTAGATTGCAATTATGCTTTTTTTCGTTTCTTTCGTACAATGTCGTGCAGACAGCCACGACTTGTATCTCTTCAACCAGTTGATCGCACTGCCCACAAAAAGGATGATGTAAGATTACAGGAGGAACTAGGGTAATAAACCCCCGAATTCTGAAATGTTTCTCAAAATTGAGCACCCCTCAAACTGACGGTGACTATTGTGTCACCGTCAGTCATATGACAGTAGAAATAAAAGTAACAGCTATAGGTACGTGTTAGTCTGCTGAACTTTGAGTGACGTTCCAGGTTCGGGCCAGATTAGTATTATAGTAAAGTAGATTAATAAGATGTCTTAATTAACTTCAATTTCTGCGAGCATTTTATTCAAGTTTGCTCGCTTGTTTCCGTAGGTACTGGTGTTATTTATGTGAAACAATATAAATTAAGAGAAATTGTGTATTGATATATCCGATCCCGTAAAAAGTATTTAGGAATTGCATGATGTCATGTGTGATCATTAATTTTCAGTTTAATTATCAGGATAATTAAATATAATATATGTCTCCGGTTTCTAAAAGGCTCATCCAACTAATCAATACTCATGGTTTATCAACCAATATGATTGGTTAATGAATTTCTTCAAAATTTAATACTTAATTAATAAAAATCAAAATAAATAATTAAAGCGGTGAACACCTTTTTAGAAACTAGAAAGTTTTAAGATTGTAAACTAAGTTTTTTTTTTTATTCGCAAACATAAAACGTATAGTTATTTAACAAAGGACGGATCTTATGAAGGTGCTTGCGAACAACTTGATGAAATTAAGAGATTCAAAATTACTCTAAATTATGAATAGGGCGTTAATAAAGATATAACGAGAACCAGTAAAATATTTCGAAATTCCAGTGTATCACCACAGCTCATGCTGTGTGTTTCTCATTGAAATTAAAAAGTAAAAATATTAAGACCTTGATACCGAATTATCCTAGCGTCCATTCTTTTAAAAATTAATTGTAAATGAGACTTGAAGGTATGTGCTGTGTATGAAAGTAATGGAAGTCCTACTAATTGACTGCATAGCATAGTCAATTAAATCCTTGTTTAGTCTTGTATCCAGTTTAAGCTACATACCACTTTTTATATTCTGAATGTATTCTCGGATTTGTAGGTTCACATTTTGCTATCCAACACTAAAATGTTAGAAAAGTGGTGTTTACCATTACTTATTTTAGTTATAGTCGTAATTTTATGACTTGTAGTTAATAACGCTTTCAAATAAAGAAGTGTTTATAATATCTCAGTTTCTTTGTCATAATGGTATCACACAAGTGTGATAAGTTAAGACTATATCTACTTATTAAGTCTAATTTAAGATTTGTGTTGAAAGAACTTAATCTACTAACAGACATATTGTCTGGTCTGGTCCGAATTTAATATATCAGGTCCACAGTGTAATAATTTTAGTCCAGTGTTCCTTCATTTTAATTTCGACATTATCGGAGTAATTTATCAACTAATTATAAGACTTGATTTTAATCAGACTATTCGTGCTTAGTGTGACGTGTGGTGATTTTAGAAATATTCATCATACCTTGAATGATATAAATTTTAAAGTAATGGTTATGTCATAATATGTATTCGATACATTGTTTATATTATTATAACCTGTAACGTGTATCGTTTAAGTAGGTACCTAATGTAATTTCGTAATATATTATTATTTATCACGCTGAACCTAGGCGCTAGTGGTAAATACTTAACTATATAGGACTTTAAAGTCATCTGTGTTGATACTAAATTTATCAATTATTATCAAACTGAACGGTAGTATGTTTATGCAAATCTTCACTGATTGCAGACTTTAGAGACTCTTTGACTTCAAACTACTCCGAGCAGTTAATAATATGAACAAGTGTGTAATTTCGATTGTTGTCAACGTTTTGAAGTAACTTCTCAAATTCAAAACTACTTACCTAATATACTTATAATAATTGGAAAGTTATGATTAAGTCTTCATTAGGAAAACACTACTCAGACTAAAGATGATACCTTTCAATTAAAAAAATAAAAAGTAATATAATATTTATTTTGTCAAGGTTTCAGTAGATAAATAGTATTAGCATTTCCAGCTGTAAACTCGTTTTCGAGGTACTCTTACGGCCTATTTTATGAGAGATAAGTCTTTTAGCATGTAGCATGCGGTTGAACCAGCATTAGCTCTTAGCCTACTCCATTCAGAGACCCGGACGTGTTATTAGCGTAGGTACGCCACGCTCGAGCTTATACCCACACAGGGTCAGGTTCACAAGAAGTACTCAGTACATTCTAGTAACAACTTAGTCCTATTCTTATGCAATGCAATCATGCTCATTGCATACGTGAAATGTGTTTTACCCCAAAGCAGGTTTCAATAAATTCCCCTTTACCACAATTTTCAGTAAGTAGGTACTTGTCTAAATTAATAGATATCTTTTTAACTAAATTAATAGATATCTTTTTAATTTGTGTCTGGTAAATTATTTTTTTATATATTTGTCAGTTACAAATTTGCTGATCTTTCTCATATTAACGATCAAAGTTTAACGTTTAGTACAAAATATAAATAAAATTTGTGACATAAACTACCTATTAAAGTAACCTTTGATCATTAATGAAACCCAAATCTCTGGGGTAAAACAAATATTACATGTAATATTTTACGCGAGTGATTAGGATCATGATATTGATATTTTAGTAGCTGTAGCGGTAACCTGTAGAGATAGTAAGAAAATCAGATTTTTTTATTAAGTAATTTATGACTATGATTTTATTATTAACTTAAATAACTCCTGGCACTTGATTACTAATACTTATTATTATGTTACATCATAGGTTAATTATGATATTCATAATGAGTTAAGTAACTTATAAGTACGGTAAGTATATGTAACGCATGAAATGATTTTTCTTCATAGTTCGTAGTAGAGTAGATAAAATACCAACAAAGCCAAAGAAGTGGAGAGAAAATGTAACGTCTATGTTTTTTGCTAGGTCTTATTTTCTTGGTTCAGCATTAACTGAACGGTTATAAATGGGAAAATTTTTGTATGATACCTATAATATTACTTTAGGAAAAGTAAGTTTTGAGGTACAGTTGGTTAATTATTTTTTCAGCTTATTATTAATTTAGACGTATTTTGAGACTATTGGAAATAATCTGCTGTACCTACACAAATTGTAATATTCGGTATTCCATTTTGTATGATTTTGTAGTAAATGATTTGGACAAAATAAAGAGGTTGCGATGGTAATGTTTTCTTTTTACTTCACCCGAAACAATGACATTTTAATTACAAAGACTCCGCATCAGGGCTCAGTGAAATTAGCTGAAAAAAGTGTTCATAGCGTTATACAAGCACATTTTTTGCTTAGCTACTAGTAAAACTCAATGTTAGCTACAATGTATTCCTACTCCTTCATCAATACATTTCAGAAAGAGACAGAAGGAAAGATGTCACCATGATGGTGTGTACCATATCTAAGATGGTTCAGCTTTCAAATAATTGTATGACGTGCTTATTCAAGTTAAACCCTGTCCATTTGTTCATTTTATTTTTGACATTTCGAGACAGTTCGAAATTAGTGACGTCCTCACACGTTACCGATTCGATTAGAAATAATAATCGATTTTATTTAAGAAGAAATTTCAATTTTTAGGTTCAATATTTATTATTCGTTTAATAAAGGTTTTTTTTTATAATATATGGGCATATAAAAATAAATTTATAAATATAGTCTGATGAATCGTTGTTAATGTAAGTAATGTAATAAATAATTTTACTCTAATTTCATTTGATACTGTTTTTTATTAAATTTGCTTTTAAGAGTAAATGAACAGTTAAATTATTTTTTACAAATAATGAACGTATCTTATTGATAAAAGATTATAATTTTAAGAGACCTCTTTTATAATATGTGGTTGCTTGTAATGCACAGGTCACTTCACTATGTGGGCGGTACCCGTCAATAATGTACGATATTACTGTATCGAGAAAAAGAAAACGGTATCTAATTCATACTTAGGCGTGAGTTGTCAAAAAGAAAATAAACGAATGGACAGGGTACCTATAGGGAATATTATTGACCCGAAAGCTGAAAGATATGCATGAAAAATCTCCGATATCCGCAAATTATCCGGAGTAAGAGCGTTAGCTGAGGGTGGATCAAAAAAGTTGCATTTTTGTAAGATTTTCATGATTAGGTATTTCATTGAATTTAAATAAAACTTTATTTTAATTATAACTACTTAAAAACACATTGAACTGTCTAAAATTCGCCAATTACCTATTTGCTAAATTAAATAAAAAACTTTTTTTTTAAATTGATAAGACACTCAAAAATTTACTGTAAGTATACTTATGAAGTATACTTACTTAAAGTTATAATTATGAAATTAAAAGGTGCATTAAATAATAGAGAGGTTGACGAAAACCTTAAACAAATGCGACATTTACGATCTACCTCAAACGCAAAAAGCAAACCCTCGTAAGGCATTTTTTTTTTAAATTTTAAATGTAAATGAGATCGCCTGGGATCCCGAGATTATGAATGAAAAATCAAATCAATACATTTATGTGGTGTTTGGGCATCTCATACGTAGTTATTTTTACGTTTTCCTAATACAGATACCTACCACGAATCACAGCAGCGCAGCCTACTAGAATGTCAGAAAAAGCAACCTCCTTGTGCCGATTTGTGGATCTTAATATTGGTGACGCTCGGAAAAACATGAAATAACGAAATGATTCACGCATGTTTGGAGTGTGAGATGAGCTAGGTATCTTGCTTATTTATCATTTTCCCATTTGCGCGACGGGTAGCGCGCACGCGCGTTCCATGCGTGCGTCATCCGCGGCAAGCGGGCGGACGGAATTATCGTTAGGTAGGTAGGTGTACGTATTGTGTACTCGGTCGGCCGCTGGCACACGTTCATTCGGTCAGCAGGCAGTCGCTACTCATTCATTAGTACTGGCGGGCGCTCCGCTCCGTGAAGACATTATCTCGGGCACGGCGCGGCGTCACACCGCACTCAACCGCGATGTCGCGCGTATACGAGCCTTCCAACTATGTCGTCGAAAAATCTCGCGTCCCAACCTTCCAAAAATACAAGGACATGCACAAACAATCTCTTGAAGATCCTGAAGCATTCTGGTCAGAAATAGCGAACGAGTTTTATTGGCAAAGCCCTCCCCAGCCCGGCAATTTCGTTTCTTACAACTTCGACATAAATAAGGGCAAAGTTTTTGTAAAATGGATGGAGGGTGCCGTCACCAACGTGTGCTTCAACATGCTGGACCGTAACGTGAGGAACGGGCATGGGGAGCAGATCGCCTATTACTGGTAAGCTATTTTCTGTTGTCATTGCCCTTGTGGAATCAATAGTCAGCTGAGCGAATGCACCACGGAGACGGCGCGCGAACTTATTGATTTTCCTTAGCATCATGTAACGTTGGCACTGTTGGTCTGGTTCAAACGAGAACCCTAAAAGATTATGTAATTATTGTTACATCTTCTCACGACAGTGTTTAGTATGCCGCTTGCATTGCGAATCGTTATATTGTCACATTGTAAACACGCTCATAAGAATTATTGTCTTTTCATTTACTCACCGTATGATTTTAACTTTACAGTTTTGTTTTATTTAATTTATTTTTATATTGTTGATATTTTTTTGTTTATTTAGGATATACATACCTCTTTTAATAGCTAGGTTCATCTATTTTTATTGTTTCGTTTTAACCGCAGTTATAGAACCTAATGGCTAATTAGTTATAGAACTTAATATCTAAGCGGAGCTTAGATTTCTAAAAACGCATTTTTATTTGGTTAAAGGTACACCTCAGTTTTAAAATATAAGTATGTATAGTATATATACCTAACAAGTTGGTTGCATTTACATACCTCGAAAATAAGAAACAACTCAGCCTTTCCGAGTAGGGAATGAAAATTTTCGGTAAACGGAGCCGTAAGTTAGTAGGTAACTGTAGTTAAATGAACTCTGAAAAGCCATGATAAACAGCAGTAGTAGGACAATCGACATGTTAATTGCGCTCCGGTCAACTGACTTAGCGATTCAAAGAAGTTCAAGCTCGTTCCAATTACATTATTTCTTATTTTTAGATCTACTTTCTACTGTTACTGCAAGTAAAACAGAAGGTTGGCTCGATCAAGGCTAAGTCACTCTTAGCTAATTAACCAATGCAATGCTTACCGACCACGCATTTTACTCGTATTTACAGAAAGCCCGTCAAGTTGTCATAAAGTCGTAATTTTCGTAATAGCATAGCACACAGCTATTTTCCTGTCGTTCGTTTTTCGTGACACTCACACTGTCTTTCATTATCGCACACGTATAAATTATGCAGGACTTATAAGTGAGGTAGTTACATAAGTAGGTTAGGTTGGTACCAAGGTACCTAATTGTGTTTACTTACTAAAGTACGGTACAATGTTTAAATTCTTTTATGTTTTACTCCATTGTCTTGTTATTTTTAAAACGACTGTTTTAAAAACATAATATGAACCAGGTAGGTACTGCTTAAATTAACTAGGTATACAAATAAAGTAATGCTTACATTAATAAATAACACTTAGAAACCGAGTCTGGGCCCTGGGCCCCCACGGCGATGATGATGTCACAAACATTTAGACGGTACCTACCTACTTGATTGACGTGCCTGCAGTGCTCAATTTCATGTTCTGGAAGTAGGATCTCCGTCTTCGTGGATACGGAAAAGCACGATTACACAACATATCGGAAAAGCACGAATTTTTATTTACAAGTAACACGTATCATTAGAACGAAATGAGCCACTCTCGGGGGAGTCGGGGTTCACCTTTGATGTTTAGTCCATACTAAAACTCAAAATCACGACATTTAATTTCGATTACATTAGCTTCTAAATAGCAGAATCTAGGGCTCAGCTTATGGCGAGCTGTTGGTGTGTAGCGACGCCATGGATCCTAGTTCCCCCGAGAGTCGTTCAGCTCCCAGTTTCTGGGCCCGCCTTGCGGGTAAACGTGTCGGGTAGGGGGTTGCCCGCGGTGTCGTTACTTACCAACAGCTGGTAAGAGCTACCTTGCGGGCTTGCTTATATTATTATGATTATTTCTTCGTTTGCAGTGTCACCAAACAGTTAAAATACGTCAGCCGTAGGATATTTTTTTCCAAGTGGGTTACAATTTCATTTTCAGTCGAACCGTTAGTGTTATTATCCTGAGGCAGAACTCAACTCTGAAGATCAGTTTGAAGGCGATGCTTCCAAGGCTGGGGGCATGTTTACGCCTCCTACTAGCGGCATCTAGAGGAGTCACGGGTCAACGTGAAAGAAGCCTGTGAAAGAATCCTCGCCAACCGTCTCATTCGTAACGCTCGGCCGCAACGACATTGCTCTGTATAAAACTCGGGCAGCCAGTCGATTCATGTACCATATTTAGCACATTTACTTCGAATATAAATGCTATTTTAAACGTGAACCACGAGCCTTATTGAAGCGAAGAGGAGCCCTCCTGCCGCCACATAAAATGGTAGCTTGTTATGTGTGTTGGCATATAATATTTTCGTTGTGAATTTAACCACCAGATCCTATTTTTTATCTAAACAGCCATAAAGTTCATAGTACATATTATTATATAGGGTGTTCCAAAAAGAAGTGTCAAGCGGAAGCCCACAGATAGAGCACCCCTTGGGGTACCCGAATCACCCCCATGTATGCTCCGCGATTGTTAATAGTTTTCGAGTTATGATTTTTTTTCTGAATTTCTGAGAATTTCGGACCTAAAAGTTAAAAAATTTTTTTTTTTAAAAAGTAGAAGACTTTTCAAATTTTTCCTTTGTCCAACTGAATCATCATTAATTGCACTTTGATGCATAAAATAATTAGCTTCATAACTTTGACCAAAATTATTAAAATGTTGGTATAAAACCAAAAATGTACGGTTAATGGATAAAGACTTAAATTTTCAACTTTAAATTAAAAATCTAAGCGGGTGAAATCCTACCTGGTGGATGTCCTCCCATGTAAGAGTTATGCACTCTTAAAATCATGCGATGATCAGGCCAAGTTTCGGGTTGAGGTCCACCTCCATTTTGTACTTGCTCCCTGTACAATCTGGCTGCTGCAGAAGCGTTTCCTCTTGCAAAGCCATAAAAGTTATGCATAAGAGCATAATCACGTGATGTGAAAGGCATCTCACCAAACGAATGGGCTCGAAAGTTCGTTGAGAAGCCAAATTAGTCGAAGTCCAGTATCCACACAAAACTAAATCGTAATCGCACTCAAAGTCCATAACCCCTTACCAGGCGCCGCTGTCAAAATTTATCAAGACGGAATCTGATAGGGGTTCTGACACCTTGCTTCAAAGTGACAGTGATTATCTGCGAGAAAAGTTTTTAATCAACTTTCCTGCAGTAATTTTTGGTTAGATAACAAATTCATGAACTTCAGGAATGATAAAATGGCCAAAAAACAATTATTAATCTGATGGCTAATTTCAAGAATTTTTCACCTCGCTGTCTTTGAAGGTTGATTTTAGCCAAAGTAGCCCATTAAGTACTTCTGTTTTGTAATGATTGTGAAAGCTGAGATTTCGGAGCATTTTTGAGCTTTACTTAGAAACCATACAGATTTTTAATTTAAAGTTGAAAATTTAAGTCTTTATTCATCAACCGTACATTTTTGGTTTTATACCAACATTTTCATAATTTTGGTCAAAGTTATGAAACTGATTATTTTATGCATCAAAGAACAATTAAGGATGATTCAGTTGGGCAAAGAAAAAATTTGAAAAGTCTTCTACTTTTTAAAAAATAAAAAATTTAAACTTTTAGGTCCAAAATTCTCAGAAATTCAGTAAAAAAATCATAACTCGAAAACTATGAACAATCGCGGAACATACATGGGGGTGATTCGGGTACCCCAAGGGGTGCTCTTTCTGTGGGCTTCCGCTTGACACTTCTTTTTGGGACACCCTGTATATATAGCGTTTAAAGTGACCATAGGCATTTTTACTCACACAGAAGGCTGGGTTTATAAATCAATATACCTACCCATATTGAAATTGTCTTAAGGTTAAACCATGATCCGCCAATAACATGCAAAAACATTTCAGTAATAGAATATTGGTTATATATATTGGTTATTGGTTGGTAGAGAACAACACTCGACCATGGTTAGAGCGCACTTTCATCGCCAGCTAGAGCTGAGCTCTCAGCCATGAACTGGCATACAACGCGCGGAAGGTACAAAGGCCACAGAGTTAGGTACGTACGCTTGTGCTGGCACTGCTGTGGGCACCTGTCTGTGCTAGGTGCTAGTCTACGCAGGACACACCTTTATTTTAAGCGATAAGTGAATGTTCACTTCAAGCTTGTGAGACATAACAAGGTCGCACTCACACCTTTGAGCAGTTCTTGACCTTATCTGCTAGGTATCTGCTTCCTATTATTTCATCCATCTTTAGTATCTGATCTCATATACAATTGGGAGCAAAGAAATCAAATTTCGTCGGCCTTCGTTTTGTTAAAAAAATATTTTTTTCATTAGGTTTGTTTGAAAAAAATACTAACCGTACGAAGGTAAGTGCTTCATTTTAATCAAAGTTGCCTTAATGCACAAGTAGCCGTTGTAGCTCCCATACACACACTTTACCCATGTTCCTGAAGATGTTCAAAGCTGCCCCCGTCTCCCCTATTCGTCTCATACCTAGGCTACCCTCTGTCTGCAATTTAAAACAGATTAGTGTGTTATAGGTAATACAACTTAGTAGTAGTCACTTTACGATCAAACAATCGATACTGATTTTCTTCTGCATCCAAGGTTACTCTGAACTGGGAAGCCAAGTCAGTCGTTGCTGACATCGAGCTAGTAAGAACATCGCCATTTAAAAACTTTATTGCAGTTATGATAAGATTATTTTCTGGTGGGTACTCAGTAATCACACTTCATGAAATAATAGTATAGTATACAACTTTACTCCTCTTTTAGATTATTCGTTTTTGTCTTTCAAATAACTAGTTAAATTACCACTTTCTTTAATGGTTAAAAATGCCGGTATAAGAATCTAAAGTAATGCAGTAGTTAGCATAAAGTAGAACTTTCTGATTCCATACATTATTCGGGACTTTTCTGAAAAGGCCAGCTAACAAAAATGGTCCTCATAGTAAGAACTAGCCAAATGTGTAAGATTACTCCGAGACAAGTTGTTTCGTCATTTTCATACATTTATTTAATAATTTTAAGGAATTTTCAAATCGAAAACATCTTGAACTTTAAACATTTTATTTTGCGTTCATTCACAATATGTAATCATTTTACCTAAAACATAATTCGTTTAGTTTTACACGGTTGCGATTTTAATATTATGTTTAAATAAATAGATAAGATGTAAAGATTACCTGACTAACTGAATTGACTCACACTTATACGTAAAAACAAGAAGGATTGGTACAGTCGTGGTCATAAGATGCTTACCAACTCAAGGGAATTAAAGACTGCAATTGAGTTTTACGGTGCACATGCGATTTGGCTTTGAATAGGCATAGTTCATAGGTTTCACTACCGGTTTCGGTAGGTAACTCAATGAAATTACTTCTTATTTTTAATTTTCAATTTAATTTTGGTATGGAGCGAGTAAAATCTGGAGAAGGCATACCTGCAACTGCGCACATTTTGGGAAACAACAAATAACTTTCCTGTACAGATAAAATGATAAAATATGACAAAGGTGAATCCATAAAATCACTGTGTCGTGGCGTTTCCCTGTATCTTTATTGAGATGAAACTGGCAGAGCTATATGTGACACTGCACTGGTACGGCATTCATAAATGTTTTATACTTACACTGTGCTGATACGGTCGTTGATAAGCATCTACAGTCAAAACCGAATATAACGACATCGCTTATAACGTCAGATCGGTTATAACAACCGAATGGCAAGGTCCCGAATGAAGCCCTATATAAGCGAATAAGTAAATATACCGCCTATAACGACATCGGATACAGTGACATATTGCTTAAAAAGATGAGACTTTGTCGATATTTATCGGCAATAATGACTTGTTGCAGCAAAACAAAAAAATACGAACATTTTTTAACCTTTAAGAATATTTTGACTTATTTATTTACATTAGCTACACACTTCCTTCCAGCCGAACTTCCTCCGCGCTCTTTCCCATTTGACTTTGCCATTTTTGCATGTTTCACGATTTACTTGGTGCGATAGTTGATGTGTGCATGACAAGTTAATTTCAAAGGTTTTGGATTATATCGTTTGCTTACGCGTGACCATGTCGCAAAAAAGAGGAGTGTTGACAAAAAAACGTACAAATGACTATTATCTAATATGACTACTTCTGTATATTGCTTATAACAACTATCAGACATGACGTCCGAAATATACGGTTTCTTTAATATTTTTATATCCGGTTTTGACTGTATTATTAATTAATGCACTTTCTCGTGGACCTTGCCACGAATTTTACTTTTCAACCTTTGACTTATACAGTGTAATTCTCTCTAAAGTGGATATACTCGTACCTATTAAAAGTAGGAAACCATAGTCAATTTTTACGAAGAAAAAAATATTTAAAAAGCTCCAGCAATGTTTTTAAATTTTTAATGGACATTTAAAAAAAATCATTTGTAGGGTACTCTATGCAGAAATAATGTTATAACTTTTAAAGGAAAAGCCTTATTGCAATGAAACAAAATTGCTACTAATAACTAATAAGTAATAACAGACCATGATCATGAAATTAAAAATGTGAAAAAATAAATAGTTACCATAGATTTGTAATTCAATGTTTTTTGCAGAAAATCTTTTTTATTTTACAAATTTTTTACAATAACCATATATTTTTTAATATTGGCCCCCTTTACCCTATTTCTTTATTGTAAATAAATTTACGTCGTATGAGCTTTCTTAGGGTATAAATAGCATGTTCGTAACACAATTACCACAATGTGGTTGTGCACGAGCCACTTATGTTTGTTTCTGTTACGAGTACTAATGTAATATACTGATAAGTATTATCTCCAGTGGCATTGAGTGTCATTCTAAAGATAAATATGAGTTCAGTTAATTGCAAAATTCTCATCATCATGAACTCTTTTAGGTTTCGTTTCACCTTGTGATTAGTTCCTTACTATAGGTACCTAAATAAGTACTAAAATAATAAAAACTGATATTTACTATATTGATGATATTTAAAGAACATACCTAATTAACTTTTCCAATGAAGGTAATAGGAAAATTTAGTGAAATAAGTCTAAAGAGGTAAATCAGCATTCATAATTAGGTCCATGGAGTTTCATGAAAGTTAATGATTTAAATTCATGACTTATAATTATTTCGTTTATGAAGCAAAATGTACGAAATTAAAATTAAGCATATCTTTTACTAAGTTTAGTTTTTAAAATAGTCTCAGTCGTCCCATTAAATGGGATGATTGTGACTATTAGATAGATACATAGATCAGATTAGATAATTAACTACTTAACTATTTCACGAAAGGGAAATGATCGAATTACGACCACTCCGGTCTTACATTTTAGTCGTCGTTATTGAGTTAAATTATTTCTAGTGTAGGCGTGCGTATCTTGTCTTGCATAATAATAACTAGAGCATACTAATTAGTTACTTAATTATATTTTAAACAAAAAAATAGCAGGCAATCAAATAACAGTGATACAACTGAAGTCGAAAAGTTTACCAATTTCAGAGCTGCTAGTTAGAGCGCGTTACACAAAGATAGGTATTATAAAGGTTTTTATCATAAATGGTAATAGACTACAAACAAAACATATGGAACGTATGGAAGTCAGGGCCCTATTTCATCAGGACAACATAGTCCTCGTTTTGTTTGTGGCGCCAATCGGCCATGGTATCAGCATAGTTGCGCAACCAATTTGTTGCCGGCAACCAAATTACCCACCGGTGGCGCAACCATCGTGTCCTAATGAATGAGGGCCCTCGGACTCCTGAATAGCCTACTATTGCTGCTGCAATATTATCCCATCGCAGTGCAGCACTGGCGCAAGTTGTAAACAGATCTTTGCAAAGTCGTATTGAGGTTTAACCACTCTGGTATTATTTTCAAGGTAAAATTTAAATAACACCACGAGCATTTTAAAGAAGACAACAGTGTCCTTTATTTATTTTTGAGTGGAATAAATTAACATTTGAGTGTATTATCGCTATCAGTGTAACCACTACTTCAGTTATCATTTTCATCGGATAGCCTGAAACAAGAAAAAAAATTGAATTTTATTCAGTCATATTGTTTTGATCTCATTGAATCACAGCATGGGCTCGTTTTGTAACTACTGTAATTTGATAAGGTTTCACTGATTATGTGTTGCAAATAAGTATGAAATGGTGCATCATGGTTTTTTTTACCACGTCGGTGACAATCAAGCATGCGGACCGCCTGATGGTAAGCGGTTACCGCAGCCTATGGACACGTGCAACAGCAGGGGTAGGTATCACTCACGCGTTGTCGACCCTGCAAAAACCTTTTCAAACCCCTCTTGAAGAACTCCATATTATAACTCATAGGGAAAACCTCGGCAGGAAGTTCATCCCACAATTTAAGCCTCCTCGGAAGGAAACATCTCTGAAACCGAACTGTACACGAACATTGCGGATTCAGTATGTGAGGATGAACGCCATGTCGGTGGCGAGCGTTGCGGTGATAAAAAGAAGCCGTGGGCATCATATCAAACAGTTCTTCAGAACAAAACCCGTTGTACGCTTGTAACCGCTTCGTTAGAACACGAAGGCGAAGTCTCTCCTCAGACTTAACGGCTCTAAACTGCTTATCAGTTTGGGATCGTCGACAATCCGGGTCGTACGCCTCTGGACCGAGTCAAAAGGACTGAGTTGATATTCAGGCGCTCCTGCCCAAAGGTGACAACAGGGGGGGCTGACTTGCGCTTTATACAACAGCAGTCTTTGCCTAGAATTGAAGTACCTACTGCTTCTCCCTGTTTAGCACACCGAGCTTCTTGAATGCTAACTTCGCCTTTTGTTCTAAATGACTTCGAAACTGTACGTCACTTGATATGTCAACACCAAGGATCCTAATACTATTCGCCCAATGCTAAATTGCTAAGGTAAGGGTAGTGTTCTGGAACTGAGGAGCTACAGTGATCAGAGTTTTCTTAGCGGTAAACGCGCAAACTTGTGTCTTAGTGGGGTAAACTGGACTAAATAGTCTCGACCCCAATCGGAGATCCAAGCTAGGGTACCTATTCTCGATCTCAGACACAAGTTTATTTCGACTTTCCCCACAGAGGTACGAGGGATATTTGCTCGGCCTGTGTAAAAGGCTTCTCCAGTGCTATCATCCGCACAGCAATGAATACCATCGTTAGAGAGTATCATTGATATGCAAGAGGAATAGCGTAGGAGATAGCACAGTAGAGCCTTGTGGGACGCCAAAATTAATGTCCAAGCTATCGGAGCAACTACCGTCAACAACGGCCTAAATGCGTCTGCTGGACAAGAAACTGGCAATCCATCCGCATAAACCCTTGGGCAGTCCGTAAGATGGAAGCTTTGATAGAAGACCTAGATGCCAGACCCGGTCGAAGGCCTTAGCTATATCTAGGCTAACAGCCAAAGCCTCACCTTGACTTTCGATGGCCTGAGCCCAGCGGTGTGTGAGATACACCAGAAGACCGCCAGTCGACCGACCATTGCGGAAGCTGTATTGGTAGTCGCTTATGAAATCGTGATGGGTTCGTTCAAATGGTATGTAATATACTCATATTATACCCTAAAAAAGGATTTGTCAAAATATTTATAGGTAGGTACTTAGTATTTTTTCATAATTTTACAAAATGTGATTAAATTACGATTATTTTGTGAATTCCAATTGAAGCATAGTTAACAAAAAATATTCAATCGTATCATAACTGGAGAAGCCCAAACTTGGTATGTTTTGGAAATTATTTTAATTAATTTAATTTAATATATGTGACTAAAATTTAATTGGCTCAGTGAGTCATTTCATTAGATACCACACACAATAGGTTTAAGAGCAAAAACTTTAATTCTATGCAAAAAAAAGATGACAACATTATGTACTTCTCCCTTTTTTTCCGTGCTACGGGTCAAATTGATTCGTATGGGCATAAGATCAATCGTTCTGATGTTCGTGCCTTCAAATTCAGTCAAAACCTACAAATTGTGTTTGCAGGTTTTGACTGAATTTCGGCCGCTAGTACGAGCTTTGCGTAATTTTTCTATTACAATGTCACAAAATGATTATTAACTTTGATTTAAGCGTTTTACAATGGTAGTATTCATAACTAAAGATACAAAACTAACTCTCGGTTCCAAAAATAACGGGTCAGTCACATAAACCCGAATATCTCCCGAACAACGTACCTATGCCATCCTAATGAAACGAAGACTGTTCAATTGAGAATTTGATAATACAGACCAATAAAACTTAGGTGCACCTACAATATTAAGCTCAAAATAAAAAAAAAACTAAAGTAAGTAAATATTTTGCTTAAGATATTTTTTTATGATTGTTTTTTTGCTGTTTTTCATCACTTTTTTCATTAATACTTTGTATTGCCTCCACGAGCTCTTCTGACAGCTTCCAGGCGATTAGGCATGCTGTGCACCAAATTTCGGAGCAGGTGCTGAGGAATACCTTCCCATTCTTCCACCAGTGCTTGATTGAGCTCGGGAAGCGTGATTGGTGGGGGGTTTCGACCTTTCACGCATCTCTGAAGCTCTTCCCAGGCGTGCTCGATGGGGTTTAAGTCCGGGCTTCACACTGGCCACTGCATGAGTTCGATACCGACCAATTCAAGTAGTCATGTACAATTCTGGCGGTATGGGGACGCGCATTGTCATGCATTAATATGCCATGCCTGTCCATCCTGGCCATGAAAGGTCCTACATGTTCATTGAGGATCTCTTCCACGTACCTCTCTGCATTTAGAGTTCCATTTTGAATGAGTACCAGCTCGGTGCGGGCCTCGTCAGAAATCCCAGCCCAAACTTGTACGGAGCCGCAACCGTATGCCACTTTTTCCTCCACACACGCTTGATGGAAGCGCTCCCCTGGTCTTCTGTACACCAACTGCCTACCATCATGCTTGTAAAGCATGAATTTAAACTCGTCCGTGAACATTACCCTAGACCAATCGTCTAGTGTCCAGTTTAGGTGCTAGCGCAAGTATCTCTGTCTTGCAATTCGATGTCCCTGTTCCAGTTTGGGGCCATTTGCGAACCTCAATGGTTTCAAATTTGCTTCAGCGATACGTCTTCTTACTGTTTGAGCACTTAAATTGCCACCTCCAAAACTGATAAAGTGAGTTTTTAGACCAACAGCAGTTTTATAACGATTTCGGAGCATTGTAGCCACCAGTTGTCTGTCTTCCCTGGCCGTTGTGCATCTTGGTCTGCCATTTCCTGGTCTCCTAAGGTGTGATCCGGTCTCTTGGTAGCGCTGGACTACCCGCTGTACAGCCGACAAAGATACACTAATGTTTCTGGCTGTTTCACGCTGGCCCAAGTTCCAAAAAAGTTAGGATTCCTCTAGCGTGACTGCCATGCTTCACCTCACAGAATTAATTATTAACGTGGAAGACGTTCACGATATTTTTTTTGTGATAGAATAGAAATGGAAAGCATCCATAATAACATGTTGCAAAAATTTTGTTTTTAAAATAGGCATTTTTTTAAATTTTGTTTTTCTGTAGATGTAGATTTTTTCATCAACCAGTTTGAATAATATGTTATTAGAAGCGCAACTAAAAAGTCTTTATTCTGTTTTTTATTTCATTGATCTAACTTTTACAGTTCTGGAGGTAGGTATTTCGATTTTGTGACTGACCCGTAATTTTTGGAACCGAGTGTAGATAACTTAAGCCCTGTATTAAGTTATCTACAAAAAGTAAGAAATAAGTTTTTTTCCAATTTTCTATCTTTGGATATGTCGATTAAAGATTAGCAGTTCCTCATTTGTATAAATTGCTCCTTTTATTTTTTTGGAAATTTTACTGCTGCTGTCCCGTTAGTTTTCAGAAGGAAAGACTGTTGTTATGCCTTCCGACATGAGTAATTTATTGCAAATAATTTATATTGCAAAGTCTAAGTGCAGAAAAACCTATCTAATCAAAACACTCAAGAAAGGTAGTTCTTTCATTCAATCTTCGATTGTATTGTATAAAGTAGGTATAGGTAGTTACTTATGATTATTACAATACCCCATAACCCTTATCCACAGGAGGCAATGCTTCCAATACATCGGTCCATACGTTGGAATCTGTTAACCTTGTGATCTGTTCCAGGGAGGGAAACCACCCCGACGACTACAGCCGAGTGACGTACCGCAAGCTGATGGACCAGGTGTGTCAGTTTGCCAACGCGCTGCGAGACTGCGGCGTGGGCAAGGGTGACCGCGTCTCCATATACATGCCTATGATCCTGGAGACCGTCGTATGCATGCTGGCCTGCGCGAGGATCGGCGCCATACATTCCGTTGTGGTAAGATCACTGTGGTGTTGTACTCGGTGTTTTGATCGAATCGGAAATGAGGAAATCTGGAGAAGAATATAGTCAAACCGGCGAACACTTATTAAATGTGCGCCAGACAACACACCACTTGTCATGGTCTCGAAGTAGGGATAAATATCCCTGTGTTACGAGGTACCAGACAAGGAATTAAGCACACCCAGATCCGGGCCAATTTAGAAAAGGTCGTTTCCTGAATTGACTCGACTGGAAATCGAACCAAGGACATTACGTAAGTTAAGGCGAGAGACCGTGCTTCAGCGCACTACGCAAATCGTGTCGTCAATAATGCGAAGTACTGATTGCACGAGTTCTTGAACAGGGCACATTTGAAGATAGAAGCAGCGTAAAAAGCTTACGAGTAGCAAGGCGGTGGATGCAGGGCGCTAGCAGCCGCCTGCTCCGGAAATTTATAGGAGAGGCCTATGTTGTGCGGTACTCTTGTGGTTGCAAATCATTATTTGCAACCACACGAGTACCGCATGGGCATGGAGTATCTTTATGGTCATAAAGTGTGTACCTAGGTTCGGCACACAAAATATGAGGAGGATTCGACGATCCTCAGAACCAACAACTGCATCTTAGCCAACGTGAATAAATTGTCGTTTAAATTTCCTAGGTATTGTTCTGCCCGTCCCGCTCCAATAAGTTGATAAAGCAAAAATACTAACAAGAACAATCAGTTCGCAGGATTCTCCTCTGACTCTCTGGCAGAGAGAATGTCCGACTGCAAAGCTAAGGTGCTGGTGACTGCAGATGGTGGGTGGCGAGGAGAAAAACTCCTGGTGCTCAAGAGTATTTGCGACGAAGCCATAGAAAAGGCGAAAAACAAACACAATTACGTGGTTCCCCTCTGCATCGTAGTGTCCCACCTAGCCAGGGTTACTCCCTGCGGAGACTTGCCGGACGATATCAAGACTCTGGTAAGTTTCCTCTAGAAACGATCTTTGTTGATAAAAAATGCACCGGATACACCCAATTTGCTGTCAAGAAGTTGACACGTAAATCTATAACCACTCATATTCCTTACGTAGATTATCTCTTTGGGTAAAGATAATCTACGTGACGAATATAAGTGGTTATTGTTGTGTCGGCCTTGATCCATAAAAAGATTGGCATATAAACATACCGGTACCTTTACTTAACCACTTCTGTTATATTTTATTGGTTGCTTGGTAACCTAGCCTTTTCCTATCTACGATCAATCTTGTAGGCCACTCAACGATGCTAAAATAGGGGAAATAATTCGTGTAAAAGCGAATTTTGGCACAAATGTACTTTTTTAAGTTTTTCTTAAACAACTCGTAAACGGTCATAGCTCATAGCCAAAAAACTTTCCCTCAAGTGATCTACATCATATTTCCTAAAAGAAGGTTCGAAACACTTTTTCGCTGGGATCAAGATTTAACGATATAATGAAGCAGACATGTTGGAGATAATGTCAGTTGATTTGCTTTTGAGCTAACACTATATAACTTTTTTAAACCATCTGTCTGACCCGAAACTAAGCAGAATTCATACTATGGGATGAATATTCTTTGCTATGGGTGGCAGAGATCGAAACTGTTCTTAGGAACTTATAAATAACAAAAAAAGAAAAAACACAAACACACATTTGATACAGAATTGTTTGAACCGAACTCACGACTCGCGGAGTGGTCGTGACGTACACAAATACACGTACTTATTTGAAATGACAGACTCAAATCAATAACACATGATGTTTTTTTTAGTACAAATGGAACGAAGACAGAGATGTGTGGTGGCACGACGTGGTCGACGGCCAGTCCACCATCTGCCCCCCGGAGTGGATGGACGCCGAGGATCCGCTTTTCATGCTGTACACAAGGTAAGTAACCAGCACAGCCCCCTATATATACGAGTACATATATTTACATAAAATAATTATGTATAAATAAATAACATTTCCCCAAATACCTACTGGTAAAAGTTACAATCACACTAGTGATTTGTATTCGCGATTTCTAAGCTAGGAGAGATCCCGATTCGCACGCGCTCCGTGCATGCCGTGATCTCGTCCCGCTGAGAAATCGCGCGTAAAGTGAAAAGGTTTCAAAGCTATACCACATAAAACTTTAAATATAGTACATACCATCACGACTATATCCTAGCGAAAGGCAAGTGACTGTTGCCGTCATATGGTGAACGGAATACTCAGAAGGCCCTCTTCACCAATGGTATCAGAACCCAACGTGGAAGGTGATAAGCCGTCGAAGAACGTTTTTATTTTGTGAATCTTACCTATTTTTGTTTCATTCCATCAGTTCGTTTACTGTAGTAGAGGTTTAAGCGATTTCATTTTAGCTTGATTGTTTTGAAAATTGCGTGTTCATTAACTTACTAGCGGCCCGGACAAACTTTGTTCTGTCAAAAGTTATTGGCAAATGCTCGACAGCTGTGAACATTTAGTATGGAAAAATGTTTTGCCTTTTTTTCGTCAATTTCCCAATGTATTTGAATCGGGAATAGGATGTAGAGAAATCCAAAAACACAAAAATCATAGTAATCGGTCCACCCGTTCTTGAGTTATAAGTGGTGTAACTAACACAACTTTCTCTCACTTACAATTTAGTTGAAATTCGTCAAAAATATTTTAAGCATTGATGTGTCTTTCTTGCTAAAAACCAATGACTACCGTTGATGACGCAATCTAGACACCCGAAGTTTAATGAATAATTAGATAATAATTGCGTAAGTTGTGCAAGATACTCGAAAGTCGTTTTAAAATCATTTCAAAAATAAGTCCTAAATTTAATTTTTTATCTGTTTAACACTTTAAGTGCGTTACCGGATATCACCACAGACGGGATGGGAGTGAAATGAGACAACAGTTAGTAATAGTCTGGTTTATTATAATTCTATTAAAGCTTATATACGAACTCGTACACGTACATTGTGTGTGCCTAATCTCATTATAACCACAGACGGGATGGGAGTGAAATGAGACAACAGTTAGTAATAGTCTGGTTTATTATAATTCTACTGAAGCTTATATACGAACTCGTACACGTACACTGTGTGTGCCTAATCTCATTATAACCACAGACGGGATGGCAGTGAAATGAGACAACAGTTGGTAATAGTCTGGTTTATTATAATTCTACTAAAGCTTATATACGAACGCGTACAGGTACACTGTGTGTGCCTAATCTCACTATAACCACAGACGGGATGGCAGTGAAATGAGACAACAGTTGATAAGTCTGGTTTATGATAATTCTACTAAAGCTTATACACGAACTCGTACACGTACACTGTGTGTGCCTAATCTCACTACGTGACCATCCGGCACACCGAACATACATTATATTATATAGCCGGTAATGAACGTTACCGTGGTGCGAACGCCGAAAGCTAGTTTTTCTTGCTCGTGCTGCGTCATTTTAGGGTACGGTATTCTGTGGTTGAAAAGAGACAAATACATATTATTGCTTCTTACATTAAGACGACTTTAAGAAGACTTAATACAATAGAAAAAAGCATACATAGCAAATTTTCCCTGTTCCTACACAGAACGAAATACTTTGCGTTTAGTGCGTTACCGGACGAGTACGACTTGTACGTGAATGTCCGGTATCGCATTGGTGGCGAGGCTAGGCGAGGGCTGTGGATCTGACCTTAATTACCTTTAGACGTTTGTGGACATTCGTTGCAGCTTCCCGCCCTTTATTTAGGTAGGTAATATTTAGAGTTTTGAATTCATAATGAAGCGGTTTTGAAGAAAGAAGGAAGATAATGATGATACATCCGACGGCAAAAGCGAACATCAAAAGATTTTCCCTCCTGGTAAGAAAATTGAAGTTTTAAAGAAAAATATAAAAATTACATCACGTTCAGTCAAAACTACATCACCTGTGTCACAAAAATTCACCAGGCACCTAGGTACATTAATTAAGAAAAACAATGACTAGCGGGGATGCTGTTAATCTCTGATTAAACAAAACACTCTCGAATATCGCTCTTTAGTTGAGGTTCCTCATTCGAATGTTAAACACGATATAAATGTATTTCATTTCAGAGGAATGCTTAAATATGTACCTGTTGCCTTAAATAAGTTTTAAAGCCGGTCGGGAATGATGATGAATATCATTAAAATGATAACAAATAGGATTGTGTAATTCCTTGCTATTTTTAAGTTTTTTTTCATCTGATTCAATCGTGTTTATTGAAGATGTGCGCATGAATATACACTCACGTTCAATTTCCAAAACAAACGCCAGCTTAATAATGTTATGCTTAACTGCCTAATGGAGTCGAACTGTAGGTATCTGTGGCTTTGAAAAAATAACACACCGTGCTGATGGCACAAATATTTAGCCGTTCCAGATAAATGTAGACGTAACTGTCAGTGCTTAATGTCCAGTTCCTGTGGTGAAACCTTAGACAATAATGTCCATATGTGTGGTAAATGGGTGTTAAAAGAAAATATTATAAGAAAAGCACAATCAATATTCATTCACACACTTAACATGTGTAACACACAATAATTTTGTCAGTTGATTCTGGAATTGGGGAGCATTTTTGTAAGGAACTAATTAACTAAATTTTATTACAGTTTGGCCAATTTAGGATGATAATTTTGACAGCTCACAATAAGTAGGTCATAATCGTTAGTGAATCGATTCGATTACCTACTGATTCATAATTTCATAGAACTTGGCATCGTCAGTTTATTTTAATATGCAATAATGAGATGATTAAATAAATATAAATATATTACGACTATAAAAAAAAGCCCTCAAGTGAATCAGATAAGGTAGGTAGGTATTAGGATTTAAAGTTTTTATCATCTACCTACTATTATAATGGTGCACACCATTAATCACTCATACTCGTCGTCATCCATATCAATAGATGAACTGTCCCTTGAGTTTTTTATCAATTCTTGTTCACAAACGATGTTCCCAAATTGTATATTTTAGATTAATGGGTTTCACAACCGATTTTCTATTGTCTTCTGTTATTCGTTTGCAAGGCCCTTCACTAAGTGTGCGGTACCCGTCAATAACGTACGATATTATCTGTAGTACACTTTACAGAATTAAAATGCCATTCTTCATATGCGTGAACTGTCAAAATTATCATCCTAAATTGGACAAACTATAGTTATTATAAAAGTTTAAGGCCTTATGAGCGACACGCTCACGAGTTCGTTCCTACGTGACTCAATGCTAATAGGAAATGTCATTTTGATTAGACGAGTGCTCTTAGCTACGGCCTCTGATGAGAAAGAAGTCTATAAATAACGCAATTTCATTGTATGATAGATAAGTGACAAAATGTACATCAAGCTTTTTTATTAACAATTTAATTAGCTAATATCTTCGCAGATACATACTTAATGCAAGGCACGGGGAGGCTGAGGGGAAAAAACGAAAAACTACAGTAAAAATAACATAATGATTTTATTTATTGATTCCGCTTTAGTTTCATAATCAACTACAAATTACCATAATCTTTGGACGAAAATTTTTTCACTAATTCCAAATAATAATTATTTTTAAGAACTCCAAAAAAAACCGCCTTGCCCCTTATGGGGGGTGAGATGGGGTACGATGAAGTTCAGCCAACGAATCTTATTCATCTTCACAGAACATGCATATGAATAATTCTTCTAAGTCTTCATCATTTACCCCAGCATATTTTTCCCATTTTTCGGTAGATATCAGTTGCAATAAATAGAACCGCTACCTTCCTGTCCTGAAGTTGATGGCCTGGTCTTCTTCTGTAGTTTACTATTTTTGGCAGTAGGTACCTAACGTTCTTGGAAGATTTACAATTTTTACCCGGAACATTCTTTACTTTACCTATGCCCCATATGATCCACCCTATTATATCCCATATGATCCACACCATCTTGCCCCAGTCACTGTGTTTGAAGAAAATAAAATTTATAAAATAAACGGGTGAGAGTGACCCTAATGAGATTTTGTAAAACTGTAAGGAAAAAGTTAAATAAGGCAAAATATACCCATCAGTACAACTATATTTATTACCTGTTTCTGAAGTTGTCTAGAAACACAAAATTTTAATATAAGCAGTTAACATCAATTATTTATTTTAACAGATATTTGTGTAGAAACAAAGAACGCACGCATTTTGGATAGCTGCACTGAGTACTGTTCGTAAAACTAACTTGATTAAATATCATGAAAAAGGAATATATTCTAATCAACTTCAGGATTCTTAATCTGGCTCTAGGTCAATCGCATCCGCGAAAGGTATTCCGTGCAATACGGCAGACGCGGCTGACGCGGCAGTGGTCGGTCACGAGTTCACGACACGATGCACGGAAGTGCATGGTTAGACAGTTCGTATCACCTAATTACCATCCAGGTTAGCTGGTGAAAGAGATTTAAAAACTCCCTTTGTCGGCAGCGGTTCTACCGGCAAACCGAAAGGTGTGCTGCACACCACGGCTGGCTACCTGACGTACGCCACGGCAACGCTGCGCTACGTATTCGACTACGCTGAGAAGGACATCTACTGGTGCACGGCCGACGTGGGCTGGATCACCGGCCACACGTACGTGGTCTACGCGCCGCTGGCCAACGCCGCTACATCCGTCATGGTGAGTGTGACAGGGGCCGAGCGGTCGCCACGCACACGGAGCGTCGAAGAAATTGAGGCGTTCAATAAACACTTACTGATCGAAAACCATCTTAATGTTTGAAACGAATAAGGCGAAGCAAGAAAAATATGTAAATACCACTGGTGCCACTGAATTGCTAGAAGACGTTTCTAATGTTTCCATTAATCGTTGATTGATAAATTAAATAATACTTTATCATTTCCTTCCTCAAGTTCTGTAATTGTAAAACCTTTACTGTATCTACCTATGAATAAAAATTTACTTACTGTCTATTGACAGTAACCGAGTTAGTACCGAGTGGTAGGGTGAAGGAAAGGGAGGCCGAAGTCTAAAGTCCAAAGCAGGTAGCACACTCGGTTTTTGCATTTGTAGCTCCGCTAATGAATGGAGTAAAGTATGCTTGTATTTTTATGAGTCTGTTTAATAATAATTATGTTTATTTAATATCTATAATAAATATTGAAGGCAATCAGATCAGGTTCACGAACAATTCCTAAAGGCTAAAGCTAACCTTCAAAAAAATTAAAAATGCGATGAATCCAGTGTTAACTAACAATAATCTGGTAATGACATTCTAACTGATTCCAAGTGATTAAAGTTAATAAAGTTAGCGACGTATCGGAAACGAGTCGAAGAACTAACACTAATACCAAATTGGTAGTGAAATACAGTAAACTGTAGTTCCTTAAATAACACTAAGTTAAGTATAACTAAATGTATTTGTAGCGATTGGTGATTGATGAGGCTTTTGGTCTCACCTTCACTATCAGGACAGCACGGTAGGGGAACCTATGCATCCTCTAGAAACAAGTGACACACCTACATTATAACAATTTGTGTTCAATAACGTTTTCCAACATTTTAGAATGCTGCTCTGTGTGGCAGCGCCTTAAGCAGCAATTAATTTCATTCAAAGGAGGACGGACAAAAATCTAACAAGCCAGCCTAGCAACCAATATCAACATGCGATTTATCATTTGAAAGGATTTTTATGTAGTTTAATTATTGTTATGGCGGGAAAACACTGTGTGGGTAAAGTTATGGCACATACAGGCAGAAAAAAATATGAGTGTTTACAAAAATTAATTAAAAATTGATGATGAACATAACCAACATAGTTAAGTCCCAAAAAAATAAAATTAGTTAAGTGCGAGTAGTACTCGCACACTGAAATAAGGCCTACCTAACTGGATTTTCAATTTCGCCTGACGCTGACCTGCGCAACTGCGTAAAGATTATATTATCATAGAGAATTATAGAATGGTCGAGCAAAATGCATAGCGGAAGGCGAAACCGATTGTCTAGCTCGAACTACAAAGGCTGTAAAACCTTCTCATGCTGCTTTGCGACTCGACAATGCACTTACTCCCTGGCGATTACGCATACGCAACGGAAGTACATATAAAATGCCAGTGTGACCTAAGTTATCCATTCAAGGGTTTCTGTTCAAACCGTCTTAATCTTAATAAACCAGTTTCATGATTTCTTTCCCACTTTAATGGAAGTTCTGATGTATGTCAGGATTGTCAGGTACAATTAAGATTTGTCCAAGCGTGCTTAAATGCTAACTGAAATTACTTAGTTGCTAGATATCTTTTAAGACATTCATATGCCTAAAATGATAAGGTGCAATACTTGTCAAATATGTAACGCAAATCTGATGACGATAACATAGTACTCGTAATTTCAGCAGTTAATGTGTGAACTTACAATTGCGTATTAACTATAACTAGGTATAAAAGCGGTCTGTCATACTAAGTAATTATTAAAAACGGGGAATACACTACATACGTCGAAATCTAATAGGCCCGTTTTGACACCTGTCATCACAGCATAACAAGGGATGTGAGTGAACCTCACCGTCCAGTAACCTGTACGTCTATCACGAGTTGCCACTTTAAATCTACGTTATCGTTATTAATATCATTAATTTTTATAATAATTATTTCAGTTCGAGGGCACCCCGTTCTACCCGTCCTACGACCGCTACTGGGCGCTGGTAGACAAGTACAAGGTGGCTCAGTTCTACACCGCGCCCACCGCCATCCGCTCGCTCATCAAGTATGGCGATGACTACGTCAAGAAGTAAGTCATGATTAGATTAGCAACGCACGCAGACCCCGCTCTGAAAAATAATGCGTAACATGTCATCTCGGTAGTTAGTTTTTGGTTATGCTGTGGCTGTAGCTAATCTGTTGATTCGCGTTAATTTGAAAGCAGCGTTATTAATAGCGTTAAAGGTTATTCGATAACTCGCAAGGCGCTTTTTGCCACGTAAAAGGATTTAGGCGCGTTTACATTTGTGTTGGCTACATCTGCGCAGTCGTTAAGTTAGCAGTAACGATAACACAGGTACAGGTACCAGAACATCAGATACTTACTTTTCAGCCTTAGCTGAAACCCAATTGCTAGTACCAAATTATCAACGCATCGATGAAAGTCTTACGGTATCAAGTTGTGACGTCATTTCAAAGTATGATGGTTTTGATGCATCTTTCAGCCACAGATTGGGAGAAATCTATTTGTATGTCCTCAGCATTTCTGGTTAGGGCTTAAAAGTGTAGCATTCACTACCGGCTTTACAGACACTCTGAAAGTGTTGAATAATATATGACATCATATAAGGATTTATTTCACTGAAACAAAGCGGGCTAAGCATGGTTCACGTGTGCTTGTATCGAGATAAACTATTGTGAGCAATTTGCCATAATAGTAATAGGGGGTGATCACGCGATTCACAGTCACATAAGGCTCGATAAAGGATGTGTAAAAGTGGCGATTCGCGCGCACGACCGCCGCCGGAGACCGAGACAGAAGGTCTCCTGCCGCTATGCTGCTTCGGCGATCAGTACTTGTCATTTAGGCTGGTTGGCTGGTTTGAAAAGCTGGTGCTGAACCAGCACTGCTGGTTCATGATCACACCTTAATTAACTTGATGTGTCTGCTCACTCTCTTTTAATGCGACAACAACAAAAATTAAGTGCAATTAGTTACAAATAGCTTTGAAAGATAGAAACTATTAAAATTAAAAAAAGTTATTAGTATGATATTACTTACATTACTAATTTGACTCTTATTTATTTAAAAGTTTCGATTTTTATGAAACTCTTGTTTATGCACTCTTATCGATGGATTTTATGTCTAACTCTGTTTTGATTAACAGTTTAATTAAACTAAAAGCTTAGTTTGATTATTTGCTCTTCCCATAAGATATATTGGTATATATATTGATATATTGGTAGCCAAACTTTAACTACACGTAAGTAATACGTAAGTACCTACGTAAAAGTAATTCAGATAAATTTTGCATAAAAATTTGCAATTTAATAAGTTACCGATTTAGATGGTTTCTTTTATAGAAATGCTTGTAGAAAATAATCTTTATTCAACCTAGTTTTGCATAATGTCAGGGTGAGTCGTTTTGCAAAAAAAACACAATAAATTTAAACACGAATGGGAACACATACAAGGACAAAACCGAGTTACTAAAGTTCCCAACATTCTTACCGCACTGCGCTTAGATTTGCCGCATAGTACCCAATGGCCCATGATAGAAAAACCACTTACATAAAATAATACACTATCTGTAAGGCGCTCCAATAATATTTAATATAGTTCGCATTTACTTTCATATTAATAATTATAAGTAAAAAATGTCGTGACTACCCCAAAGAAAATTGTTGTATTTACCAGACACAGCCTGAAGAGTCTGCGAGTTCTAGGCAGCGTGGGAGAGCCCATCAACCCGGAGGCCTGGCTCTGGTACTACAACCTGGTGGGCAACGGGCGCTGCTCCATCGTGGACACCTTCTGGCAGACCGAGACGGGCGGCCACGTGGTCACCAGCCTGCCGGGCGCGACACCGATGAAGCCCGGAGCTGCAGTGAGTATTTTCTTAAATATACAGAATACCAAAATTGATCTGCAAAACATTACAAAATAAATAGTCATGAAAGTATTTTCTGGTACGTCATTGAATGCTGACGACTTTCTAATGCATAATTTTTAAAACATAATTTTTAATCCCCTTCGCTCAAAGTCCAATAATCCTTTTTAACTAACTTAGGTGGGTATTTATAAGCTTGAAATGCGCTGCGGTACTTGATTAAGAACTAATCTTGAAAACATTCTTGGTTTGCTTCAGATAACTTAATTTTTTTAGTAGATTTGAGACATTAGGTACGTACGTACCATAACTCAAAATTACAAATTTCTGATAGAACTTCAGAATGACTCTTTTTATTCAGGCAGTTTACGTGTTCGTTTAGCCAGTTGCAGTAGCACCCACGAAGAGTTAGAAGGGCAACAGCTGGTAATCCTATTAGTTAATGGTTTGCTGGGATATACGTGTTTATTTTTTGGGATACACGTATTTACTCGGTTCAAAGCTCCGCCTTGTACATTTGATGCTGCTGTTAGCTAAAACACTAAGTCCAACAAGGGTGATAAATTTAAGAAGCCATCCAAAACGAAAAAGTGAACAAAGGTGGGGCCACCAAGTTGGCAGTATTCTCTGCACAGGCAGTCGTTAGTAGCCCGCCTGTGGTAAGCCAACCAATAAACCTAGTAGTCTGTGATGATGATCAAAGTGGGTGGTTGACAGTGAGAAACAAAAACTAAACGATTATCTAAAAATGTTAGTTTTGGCAAGGATACAATTTGGTATTGAAGGCAATAGCGGCTACTGAAAGAAAGAAGTTTCTACATGTACACACATCAAAAGTGTCTAGGGATCAACATATATTTTTGCAATAACTTTTCTCCTGATTGATATTAATTAAAATTTTCTTTAAGGATTCATCAAATAAAGTGTTTTCGTTTGTCTACAGTAACGATAAACCAAGTCACCTTTGCATTAATAAAGAAATTTGCCATTTTCCTAATAAAGGGATTTTTGACATTTGAACCACTAACATTAAAGTTCGAAAAAAAGACTGAAATAACAGTTTTCTTTAAAATTTTATTGGGTAACTTAAACAATTAATAATCCGTGTTTCTACCGCGAACACTAACAACACAAGAACATCGGTTTGGCATACTCAAAATGAGTTCATCCAAATCACGCTGTGGAATGGCCGCCCATGTTCGTTGCAACAACAAAAAAAGGTCTTCTTGCGACTGGATACCCTCCATATTCGGCAGAGCTCTTCTCTGTAGCATATCCCATGCATGCTCAATCGGGTTCAAGTCTGGCGACTGAGCAGGCCAGGGCAGGACATTGATGTTAGCTGCGGCGAGAGTCTGTCTTACAACTCTTGCGGTGTGCGGTCGTGCATTATCATGCATTAACTGAAATAAGGGACCGATTTGCACTTGTAGAAGAACGATGACGTTCCCGAAGACCGCTAAGGGTACCACCTATAGCAATGCACAATCGTAGGATTCGATATCAATGGGCTCTTGAACACAGAAATTGGGCAGAAGAACAATGGCGTTTCGTGTGCTTTTCTGATGAGTCTCGTTTTGGTATGAGACCGGATACAAGACGTATACGACACTGGAGAACCCCTGGACGCCAACAGTGATTAAAATCCTGCCAGGAAGTCCATCCTTATAGTGGTGGAACCATCATGGTATGGGCGGGTATTTGGATCGGCGGAAGAACTGAGTTGATTTGGATCAGAGGCAACCTCAACGCTCAAATTTATGCAGAGACGATTGTATCAGACGTCATCGTTCCTCTACAAGTGCAAATCGGTCCCTTATTTCAGTTAATGTATGATAATGCACGACCGCACACCGCAAGAGTGGTAAGACAGACTCTCGCCGCAGCTAACATCAATGTCCTGCCCTGGCCTGCTCAGTCGCCAGACTTGAACCCGATTGAGCATTGCAGCCATTCCACAGCGTGATTTGGATGAACTCATTTTGAGTATGCCAAACCGATGTTCTTGTGTTGTTAGTGTTCGCGGTAGAAACACGGATTATTAATTGTTTAAGTTACCCAATAAAATTTTAAAGAAAACTGTTATTTCAGTCTTTTTTTCGAACTTTAATGTTAGTGGTTCAAATGTCAAAAATCCCTTTATTAGGAAAATGGCAAATTTCTTTATTAATGCAAAGGTGACTTGGTTTATCGTTACTGTAGACAAACGAAAACACTTTATTTGATGAATCCTTAAAGAAAATTTTAATTAATATCAATCAGGAGAAAAGTTATTGCAAAAATATATGTTGATCCCTAGACACTTTTGATGTGTGTATCTATGACGATTGCATTCTGAAACCACATTAGAAGGCAAAGAAGGTTTTGAATTTTGCTTACATCTTGAAAAAGATTCGTTCTACGAATTTTTTTTGTATCGCATAGTGACAGCTGATAAAATTGTCTACAACTTTGCCTTTCACGTTTTTTTATCGATCACTAATCTTAGCCTAGCTGTGAGTTCCGAAAAATAGTCGATTTTCAAAAATGTGTTAAATTCTTTGTAGTATGTGTAGTAGGTAGTATTACCTCAAAACTTTTGACTGGGTGAACCGATTATGATGATTATTTTTTTATTTGAAATAGGAACATATATAAATATGAAAATGATTATGTCCCGCCCCCGCACCCGCCGCCTGGGCCCGCGCCTACGCCCGGTGACATGTCGTCAAATATTAGACCGCAGTGCAATTTTTATAAGGCCGATCATCCCTTTTTGTACTCTATGTAATATTCTACTGATTCGTTGGGATCTATAAAAAAAATATGCTAAACTGTACTGTATTTTAGATGAATGTGTGCCTTGAAAGAAAAAGGAACAGTGACCGTTCGAGGTACGTGTACCCGAAATGGTACGCTAAGGATATAATTAATGACATAAAAAGTAAGGCTCGACTTCATTTATGGGTATAAAAAAACAATGATGGAGGTCGATTATATTTTATTGAATACAGCCAGTGTAGAGCGCGTATTAAAAAGACGATTCTAAAAGCTCACCGGGACCACAAAAACAAAATTCAATGCCACTTCGCAAAAGACCCAAAATCATTTTAGCAATATGTTGGTTCAAAGAAAACTAGAATAAATAGACAGGGTATCGTAAAAGATGATCAGCAAATTGAGGATTAGGAGTGTGCTCGGAAATTTGCGGACTATTTCAAGTCGGTTTACAGCGCATATCCCCCGCGACTGGACGCGTGCGCGGCAGCGGAGGCGGCCTGCGCGGGCAGTGCGCGCTGTCACGTTGTCAGCTTGAGTCGTGCGGATGTCGAGAAGACGCTCTTTAAGCTGAAGCCGAAACGTTCGCCGGGACCTGATGGGATACCTTCGTTTCTTTTTAAATACTGTGGCGTAATATTAGCAGAACCGCTACAATTTATGTTAGTTTGATTGAAGAGAACGACGTTCCCGGCTCGGTGGAAGTTAACGCGGGTGATTCCTGTCCTAAAAGGTAAGTCCGGTCCGATTGTCAGCAGGTATAGACCGGTAGCGGTGCTGTCGTCGCCGGCCAAGGTGTTCGAGTCCGCGGTCCAGCGCAGTTTACAGAAGCAGGTGGCGGTGCGGCTGACTGACGCGCAGCACGGGTTTCGTCCGGGACGCAGTACCGCCAGCAATCTTCTCAGGTTTATGGCGCCTGTAGTGCCGGCGGTAGATGCTGGCGTGCAGGTCGACACCGCCTACTTTGACTTTCAGAAAGCGCTCGACACCGTAGACCACGACGGACGTATTACTGGACAAGTTAGCTAAACTTGGATGTACGCCACACTTGTTGCATTTCTTCGTTATCTACATGAAGGATCGACAACAGTATGTTGACTACAATGGGTACCAATCAGATCCGTACTCCACCAGGTCCGGAGTGAGTCAGGGGAGCAATTCGGGGCCTCTAAAGTTCATCATATTGATAAACGACTTACCGGAGGTCGTCAGACATGGGTTGTGTTTATTATTTGCAGATGACCTCAAGCTGCTGCTGGAGGTGATGTATGAGTCGGATTGTGCCTGCCTTCAAGAAGACATAAGTAGACGTAGTGGTAAAGTGGAGCCAAGATAGCAAACTCAATTTCAATATCTCCAAATGTTCTGTGATGACGTTCACTCGCGCGAGGACTCCCGTGTGGTGCGAGTACATCATATTTCGACCCCGATGCAGCGCGTATCTCAGATTCAGAGCGTCCGAGATTAAGGGGTGCTTGTTACACCAGAACTAAACTTTCGTGACCACATAATTAAGATATGCCAGAAAGCGTACAGAAACTCGGGGTTTGTATTAAGACAGTCACAGGGGTCCACCAACATCACAACCCTCAGAGTGTTGTATGATGCACTAGTTCGAAGTCATATGGAACACAGTGCATTCATATGGGCTGCCCATGAAGCGAAATTCAGTGTCATATTAGAACGGGTACCTACAAAACAAGTTTAAAAGACACTTGTATTTCAAATTATACGGAGTATAGGTACCCATTCTACCCACTAATGTACCCTACTTTTTTGTACTGGGTATGGTAGGCTACAAGCAGCTTGGGGTTCGAAGGGAATTCGCGCTCACTTTGTAAGTAGCTAAACTCCTGCGAGGGGTGGTCTATAATCCGGAGCTGCTGCAACACCTGCAGCTAAATGTGCCGGATCGGTACGTGTGGCGGCGGCAGCGCCCGCGGCTCCTCGCCGTTCCCGTAGCCAGAACCAACATACTGGCGAAAGCGCTACTTATCCGCGCAATACGTGTCATTAACATGATCAATGACACGGTGTAAATTTTTTCATGCACTTTGAGTGAGTTTGTAAGGACTGCTTGTATATTATTAGCTGTAAATTAGATATAATTCATATTTATTTCTAGTGTATTGTATAGAATTTTAATATAAGGTTATTAATTATAAATAAGTAATAAAATTAACACATTAAGGTACCTGTAATGGTTGTGATAAAGATAGTAGTACCTAGTAAATAAATGAATTAAAAAAACATGATTTAAAAAGTAATATGTAATAGCGTAGGCTAGAACCTTATTGTTAAACATCTTTTTCCTCACCTCCAGGGCTTCCCATTCTTCGGCGTGGAGCCGCAGCTGCTGGACGAAAGCGGCCAGCTGGTGCAGGGCCCCGGCGAGGGCTACCTGGTCTTCGCGCGCCCCTGGCCCGGCATCATGCGGACTCTCTTTGGAGACCATGATCGATACGAGAAAGTCTATTTCTCCAAGTTTCCAGGGTACTACTGTACCGGCGATGGTGAGTACTGTTTTGTTAGTGATAATGTCGACACTGCTCACAGAAAATAAGTTCAACATATGAAAAGGTTTTGTTGTTATCTCAGTTTCCAAATAATTTTGCTTTACCTAAGTGTTTTTTTGGGTAAATCCAAACTTGGGGTTTTTTTAATATAGTACGGACTTCATGACGCAGGCGAGTTTGCCCTTTTCATACGAAGGTCCCGCATGCGCATAGCACGCATCTCCTGCTGGGCGGGGTCGGGGAGGGACAATCCCGCGTGCGTGTTGAAATCCGCACGAAGTTAAGAACACCCTGAAACTTCGTGGTATATGCGGAATAAAGTTATTTACTTCACGTAGTTAATTTATGACATAATACTTTGGTAAACTCTAATGTCGTCTTTGACATATTATCTCAACGCAAGGATGTTGGTTCAAACAACAACATGACGGCATTGTACCTACGACGTGAGCATGATGGCATGCCATGACCATTCACCGACGTTAAGTGCAATAGAACTGATACGAGAGTATTTGACTGAAAAAATAAGTTTTGTTAATAGTTTCGATTAAATTATTATTTTAGGGTTAAAGAAATTTGATTTTCATAAATAAAGCTTACAATAAAAATAACAACGCTTTTAATGAGAAATATAATGTACTATAATGTATTTAGTATTTTATGAAAACCGATAGTTCTTTGATTTGCTGTTAATAACTAATCTAATGAAACACAATACTGCAGTGTGTTAGCTTAGTATAAAAGCGTTAAAATCTCATAGACTCAATCCCATGGGGTCATCTCATAGGCATTTAACACGTTAATTGACTCATTAATTAAATTAAAAGGTTATTGAGATAAAAATCGCAACTACGTTACCATAATGAGCTTTTATTTATACCTACTTAGGTATTTAGTTACGAATTGAATAATCAAATTCATTAGCAAAGTAAAAGTCATTTTTTAATCTATTGGTAGACTCATGAGGTCACATCGTGTACATATTTAGTATTTTACTAAAATTTATTTGTACGGTCAGCAACGACAGCTTGAATTACTTTATTAAAGTACTCAGATTAGAGATCAGATTAGTTTTCACTAGCTTTCCACCACCACCATCGTCCGCGTGGGCTATTTCTCCTGTGAAAGTAAATCTTAAAAAATACAGCCTTTGGAACTCGCTGAAGTCGTTGAAAATGTAGCTTTGTTTATGTGAAAGAGTTTTTAAAATCTACCCAACAGTTTTTGATTTTATCCATTACAAGCAATAAAACAAATCTTTCCTTTTTATATGTGAGATGTCCAAATCCTACTACTTACTGCTACTTTTTATACTGCAAATCCTGCTAGGTACTTATGTTACTGACAAACTACTTTTGCTGAGTTACCTTTCTGATCTACTGAATTGAATCCCGCTTTAGAGCTATCATAATAAAAGTATCTCGTTAATCTTGAGTGTCTAACAACGAATTATCTTGCTCTTGACATAAATATAATAGGTTCCTAACTAATAGTTTTCAAGGTTACTTTCAGTGCGTGTTGTTTTTGACCTAGACTAAGCATTGAAATGTACATACCTTATGCCAAATGAGGCCAAGTGAAAGTGTAATGCCAAATTAGAAACTCAGTTTGTCAAGTGAAAGTTAGGGCACATACAGAGCTGATAATAACCGCTTCAGACTGTCAATTTAGTTATGCCGTATGATTGTAAATATAACATAAGTACAGTCAACCAGACAGCAGCTGATAGACAAAATCAGAAGGAGTCACGATCCTCAGCAGTGAGGTAAACGGCTGAAGAGAGAGACAGTCAACCACAGCTCAAACGTGACGTTAGTTTAGTTTAACGTTTAACATAACAGAAGCAATACCAAGGATCACTAAGTTTCTACATGAAGAAAACGTTAAAAAGAATAGGAATAACAATACTGTCACTTTGGATATACCTACCTAGTGTTCTAGAAGTGACATCGGCATTAAACATTGATGTACTACCTCTCTCTATAGCCTATTTCTAGTTAAATTCTTTTAGAAACTATTTAAATACATTTTTATGTTCCATTTTTTTATTATTATTAGTTGTTCTTTTTGAGGAAGATCGGCAAAAGTATGTATCATGCTTTTATTTTATAAAATCTTCGAACGAAACATGGATGTCGCTTGTCTTCAAAACTATTGTTCTATCTAGTTATAACTGATATTCTAAAGAGGAAAGATTTGTTTGTTCGTTTGTATTGAATAGTGTCCGAAACTACTGGACCGATTTTTCAAATTCTTTCGCCAATCACCAATATACTCGTAAAGCTTCATTTAACAGGGAGTGACATAGGCTATATTTTCACGGGAAAAATAGTATACGTGGGCAAAGCCACTGACGGACACCTAGTAGTTTATATTTTATAACGTGTGAGTTATGAACAATAAACACAATGTCCGTTATGTTTGCAGGAGCGCGTCGCGACGAGGACGGCCTGCTCTGGGTGACGGGTCGGATCGACGACATGCTGAACGTGTCCGGCCACCTCATGTCCACCGCCGAAGTGGAGGGAGTCCTCACGGAGGAGGCGCGAGTCTCGGAGGCCGCCGTCGTCTCCCGCCCGCACCCCATCAAGGGCGAGTCCCTCTACTGCTTCATCACCCTCAACGAGGGCGCCAAATACGACGCAGAACTCGTTAACACACTGAAGAAACTCGTCCGCCAAAGGATTGGCGCCTTCGCCGCCCCTGACGTCATACAATACGCCGCGGGGCTGCCCAAGACCAGATCCGGGAAGATAATGCGCAGGATACTACGGAAGGTGGCTTTAGGAGAGACGGACATCGGGGACACCTCGACGTTGGCCGACCCTGGCGTCGTCGAGGAACTCTTCAAGAACCGACCTTAGATTTAGCGTCTGAAACGAGTTATTGTTTGCAGTCACCTATAGTTTCTGTCCCCGTTCGCAGTCTAAGCATTCCGTTTAAGTATCTATCTAGCTTCCTAAACCTTTTATTTAAATGCAATCCGTCCGCATGAATCCGCTTACTTTGGATATTTACTACCTACGATCTAATTCAAATATTTAATGAGAGTATACCTAGCAACAAACTTCCAGATAAATATGCAGTCTGTTTCTTCCGATCGATCTAATTAGTGCCAATTGTTTTAATCTGATAATTTACTAATTATATGTATGTATAACTTCTTCTAACTTTATACTGTATCAAAATGTATGTACCTACTCCTGACGAATCTTATATATATCTATATTAATATATTTTTTACACACTAAGTAATTGTAATAAGTACATACAAAAAGTATGTACCTGCCTGCTTAAGTACAAGAAATCAGTAGAACGTATATTGGATCTGTAGATAGACCAAGTTTTGTTGTAGACTGACCCCACTATATAAGGAGGTCTTGTATTGAATTGAGCTATCATTGTTATTGTGGACGTATGTTAATCAACCAGTCATATAAATGTTTAGATAATAGATTCACAAGAAATATGTACTTAGATATAAATTCAGCGCACCAATAGGTTCATAATCTGTTCCCGTATAAGATAGAATTACACCAAATTCTGTTGGCACAAAAGTGGTACTTCCATCTGTGGTCATCTTTGGCCCAAAATTGTGACACCCATCAACCCACAATAGGCTGCCCGCGATCACACTTGACGCTGAAGTTACGGAAAGTCTGTCTAGTAACGAAAAGTCGTTTGCCGAATTGAGAAAGAGCATGGAGAATTTTTTCTAAATCTTTACGTAAAAAATGGTGCCGCACGACAGTTAACGTAAAAAACGATGGTCACGTGATAAATTTATATATTTGGGCGATTTTTGACATATTTAACTCATGTTTCAAAGAGTCATGCGAGATTCCCTGTTACTTGGTAGGAGTAAGGATTCGATAGAAATGAAACGACTGGAATTGTGTTGGCACAAACTGTTATACCCAAGAAATCTAATCTCGTTCGTCCGAACACGAAGTACGTATCGTAAATTTGACCGGAGTAGACCTCCAGTGCCCGTACCACGAGTTTACACCGACGACGGATTTAGGTACTTACTACCTACGGCGCCTTTAGTTGATGGAACTAAAATGGCACACAAGTTGAGTTAGCTATCGTAGTTAAGGCGACGTAGCTCGTGGTAGACGTACCTACAGACGTGTAGGCTCAGTGAACGAATGTAGATCTCAATATACTTGGTTTTGGTAATATCATAATTTGATAACGGTGCACAGCAATATAATACTCGGACCAAACTGTACCGCTATGCCTGCGTTGAGTCTCAAACTAGTGTTACGATACAATTTTATGTTACAGTTGATTTTGTAAGTGAGGCAGGAAAATTATTTGTGTCACTTAAGTATGTGTTCAACTCCTGCCTTGGGCATTGTTACATCGTAAACCGAAATTAATCGCTATTTCGTATTATGATCATCTGTTACTTGTAACCTTTTCACGTGTTTGATAAGAGCCAGTTTTCATAATACGAAAAAGAACAAACAACCGAACAGTCAAAAAGTGAATGGCCTGAATATTTGTAAATGATTACAATAAGGCCCTTTACGTGTGTGTATTAGTAACAACAACAAATAATATACCTACCTGATTTGCATTGAAACATCACAGTGCCCTTTAATTGCACAAGTCATTCTATAAGTAATATTTGTCATTCCAATTTTCTATATAGTGAGTGTGCCCTGAGGGCATGGATCCTGAAGGCGACGCTATATTGGCTACCTAATTGTGCTCTAAAGCATTAGGTAAATATAGTTCTTCCATATATCGAAATAAACTTCAGAGCGTCAGCGCGCGCGCTCGTGAAATGATTGTACTGTACGTAGCTACTCGAATAGAAAACAGAACTATTATTTGAAACATTTAAATGAGTTAAAGTTTAATTCATTATCAGTTTTGTATGCCCTATTATCGTCTTATGAAGGCGAATTTGTATTTTAATGTGTGTTTCTCATGTTTTTTTGTTATAATCGTTTATGCCAATCGTGGCACAATTTAAGCACAATTCCCTTGGCAACTTTAAATGTAGGTAGATATTTATATTATTTATAATGTTTAAAGCATTGAGGTGTAATAGATGGGTGTTATACTTAGGAATAAAAATAAAAAAAGAAAAAAAATATTTAAAATGTTATCTATTGGATTCAGCCACGTCTTTGACCACTAAATAAAAGTAAAAAAATAGTAAATGTAGTACCGTAGTTGCTAATTAATATACGCTCGTGTTCCATGTTTAATCCAGTACAATGTACTTAATTTAGTAACCGATGATAACGGCACTTTATGGGATATTGTGTGCCTATTTTGATAAATGTCAATACTTCTGACTGTTATATTTACAAATAAGTTTTTAATATTGGATGCTTTTTCTAAAAACAACATAATAATAAGGCTGCCATCTTGAAACGTGTCGCATGGTGCGCAAATTCAAACATCAAACCAACCGCATTCCGGAGGTGTCATTCACTTGGCTTAGGCCCGTGAGTCTTGTCACAAACAGACCGAATTAGCATAATTTCAAGAAAAAATAATTTTCAAAAACAATAATCTTAATAGGCATTCAAAAACTTCCGTTATTATAATTGGTAGGTACTAAGTGTAATGATATTATTTTAAATTCCTTGCATAACTTAATCAATGTTTGGTTCTTGAGGTTCGTATGATTTTATTTAAATGTATAATGTAGGTTTCTAGATGCGATTGTTATTGCCGTTTAGTATTGGTGATGGAATAGGATGCCCATTTACTGTATCCTTAGAATTGTTATTCTGTGTCTGTATTTAAGAACGATTGTGATTAACATCAAATGTAACAATTGATATGACACTTGAACTGACTTATCTATATTTGCTGCTTCAGCCGTGATATATTTTCGCAATAAATTGTTGACTCCCCGAAATGTTCGTATGTACCTACCGTTTTTAACGGTATTTATTTATATTATCCTTAACGATGTTTTAACGGTATTGTTATATTTTCATGATTTCATTAATAATAATTTAATTTGCCATAATGATCCTAGGTCATAATATTTCGTAAAGTTAAGTGCTATAGTGCTATATTTGGGTGCGAGGACCGATTCGACCACCATGTTAGATCTGAAATTATAAATGATAATGATGAATGACAGACAAGCACGCGTGCCGCGGCAGCGTTGAGAGCTAGAAGCGAAATTGCCCTAGGTATTTAATATGAAATGTAGGTTATACGGTATTACCTACGTCATACAAAAATTATGTTAATTGATTGCAAAAGAGTTTTATAGCATTAACTACCAGGTTTCTTTTTGATTTAAAATGGGTTTGCGTTTGGCTTCAATCTTGCCTGGTGGCAAGCGATGACAAAACCGATGGTGGCAGTAGATACACGCCTACCCAAAAAACGCCTATTCACTCTGGCATTGAATACACCAAGGTTGTAAGTATCTGGTTTAAGGCAAATGATTATTGCTGTTTAAATAATGGCAAATTAAATTATAGCAAATGAAATTAGAAATTAGACATTTGTAAACTGGTTTCGATAGATACTCTTACATATTGCAGAACATGACAAGTTTAAACATATCTTTGGATAGGTAAAAATTGGATTTGGATGATTCGTGTTTAGAAATTAATGAATATATTTTTTTGTTTTAGAGTATATCACTACGCAAACTACTCGTAATAGGTTAGTAGATAAGTAGAGGTAATAAGGTCCTGTATGACACGCGTGCGAACAAATGAAAAACACGTTTGACTTAATTTAGAAATGGAATTGCACGGTTATAAAAGAAAACAATTTTAAATTCATCTTTGGTAATAACTTATAGAATAATTGTTAAGTAGTCAAAATTATGATTATGAAGAGTCGTTGTCGTTCGTGCTTATAGTGTCGTCGATGTTCACTACTATTATATTGGCACTAACGTTTAAAATAGCTAGTAAGGGACTATTGTGATTGTATGTCGAAACGAACATATCATTCGAAGTGATTAAATTATATTATACGATAACATTGGTTGTATTGCTGGCCCTTTATGATAATTTAAATTAAAACACTTACTTACACCTTTCAAATGGCATTCACCTTCAAATTACATAGTAAATCCACCTACAATCACTCTACCTTTAGTGCATGCCTATAGTTAGACAAAAACACAACCTCAACAGAAAATGACTTATAAACGGACGTTGCATCTCATCAATGATCTTCAATTTAAGAAAGCGCCAGATACGAGGAATATGTCTTAGGCCTCAGCCTCGAATTTCGTTGCCCGCCCGTCTAGCGCGCCCGCCGCCGCTGCCGCCCCGCTGCACGCAAAATTCGAGGCTGAGGCCTAAGTAACCGTCGACCACTTATGAGGCATATAGTAGTATTTATACGTATTGGCGAGAGTATTTAACAATTTGGTATGTAAAAAAGATCTAGATACCTATTATTCAGGCTTATATGTATTTTTTTAGGTTGGATTAGAAAATTACCAAAGAAGTTAAAAGCATAATTCAAGACGTAACGGTTGGCGTAGTGCGCTGTAGCACGGTTTCTCGCCTCGATTTCCGTAGTGTCCCGGGTTCGATTCCCGGTCGGGTCAATTCAGGAAACGATCTTTTCTGAATTGACTCGGGTCTGGGTGTGCTGGGTGACGCCCCTGGCTTATTTCCTTGTGTGGTACCTTGTAGTACAGGGAAATTAATCTCTACTTTTATATTTATACCGAATACCAAGATTCGGCGCAAAAAAAAATAGGTAGGACATACCTACTACCTAATTAAGCAAGATGCAGGGTTATGAAACTTATAAAAGATAAAACGCCTTCAAATTTGGCAAGTGGTGGTGTGATGGGTAGATGTAGGTACTACTCGTAGAAGAAGTAAAAATGTTATTCTTATAATTTGTACTTTGTAAACTATTGTAAACTACTTAAGTACTTTTTTTTGGTTTTCAATACCTGTTACCCCAGTCTTTACTAGATGAACCAAATAAACTGTTAGATAGGATATCAAAACAAAACAGGAAAATAAAACCTTTTGCATATTATATTAACCTTACTCTTATCAATCAGTGTTTATAGAAATAAATTAACTAACGTATAATATAATAACAAAGAAAAACATAGAATTTAACACATTCAAAAATTACACATATCTACTCTTAGATGGTTCAACACTTGAACTATACATTTAGCTTACCATTTTAACGAGGACAGTCAACAAGGGACTTTCGTGACGGAACATAGAGATTGTGCATGCATAACGAGAATGGAATTATAAGATTGATTAAGTAGGTTGTGCGAGTGCTTTCTTTACGTTGCCTACGGTATTAGGTTTAAATGATTAGGAATTAACAAAATGTGAGCTTATAGTCGTCGGATCCTATGTTAGTTCAATAGGTATAGAAAAAGTGGTCTTATCACAAACTTTGTACTCCATCACGACAGTCGCTAGTTAAATGATTTTCGTTGAATAGGTAATTGTTGTTGTTGGTGATGCGTAGAGCACTACTTAGTCTTGAGTTTCCGTTGCGGTGTTTGCGCAGGTGCGGTCTTGAAGTAGAGTCCGTGGAAAACGCCGGCCGCCACGATCACTATCGTCGAAAGGACTGTGACGTATTCCGCTCGGTTCGCGAAGGCGTTCCCGCAGACCACGTACCACGAGGCGCCGTTGGCGGGCTTCTGCCCGCCCACGCATTGGAAGTCGAAGTAACCCTCGTCGTAGTTGTTTGGGCAGAAGTACTTACGCTTCTGAAGAGTCTGCCAAAACAAAATACGGGTAAATCAAACAGTCTCTGTGCAGACACCACGCAGGAGTTTTCTTTTATGTCCTAATAAGTATAAAGGAAGCATTAACAATCTCGTTAAGTAGGTATCGTATCGTCAAATATAGATTATAAGCAGGAACAGTCAATACAGGGGATATGAAGGAATAATTTTCTAAAAACCGCCCGCATTAAGATACCTGCATGGCCAGCAGAAGTTATTGAAATTAATTAGATACTTACATAAAATTTGCGTTAATGTTTTAAAGCAGTTCTAATTTAACTAGTGGGCTTACCTGGCCGAATGGTGTGGTGAGAGTGGCGACTTCGTTGCAGGGCCCGACGGGTTCGTGTAGTCCTAGGGACCAGTGCGTCTCAGGGTTGAAGAAGACTACGAATGACCAGTATAGCAGGTAGTGGACGGCTAGTTGTAGAATCAATACGTAGTCGATGATGGTCAGCCTGTTGGCAGTGAACATTGTAAACCGTTATTAGAATAATATCTATCATTTTGAAGCAATTCTTAAATTTCTGGGTTAGGCCCTAATTTGAAAAAAAGGGGGACGTACCTAATTGCAAAAGAAGATGAGAAGATCATGCAAGGGCAAATGGTGCTGTTTAACTTGTCAATGCATTTTGCTATTAAAATACTTTGGGAATTGGAATCCATCACTTTATCGCAATTTAATACAACGAATTTCATTTCCCATAAAACTGTTCTTAGATGTTTTTTTTAATAAGCAACAACTCATCAAATTGCAATACATCGCAAATTCATTTCCTCGAAGAGTCTTTACCATAAAACTCATTTCATCGAATTATATTTACACATTTTGTTCATTTCATTGATGCTTTGGTTCCCATAATTTGATTTTCACGAATGTTTTATATATCATTTATTGTTTTTTTTTACTAAAGGAAAACCAGATCACCAGCAATCAAAAAACTAATACTATTGAAAAATAACACACACATTTTTAAGTGTCAACCGAAGAACGGAGCATCGAACTTACTTCGCGGTAGACCCCTAGCTTTAATTTGCCAAAAAAATGCAATTTACATCACACTCCATACAGTCCTTTACAACCTTGTTTTGTTACGCACAAAGTTAATTTTTAATTTAATGATTGTGTTTAAATTTCGTAAATTTGCTGCTTTGAAATTGAAGTTGAAAGTTTGACTGCTTAGAAACCGATGGAGTTCTAGCTGCCAACGATTTTCCTGATTGTGGTGTGTGTAGATGATAATGGAAACTAATTGTTTAGATGTTATTGACATGCTGACTGACGCTATCACCGAATAACACTGTCGATGTTGGTCTATTGTAGTATGTCTTTGCAAATTAAGAAAGTTCGGTAAATAAAAAAGAAAAAGATACGTCATAGAGCGGCGTTACCTTGGGGTTAAGCACTTCGGTTCGGAACCTGGTGGTCCCGAGATCCAATCTGGCCAGAACCATATATTTTGTGTTGCAAACCAACTCTCCGGTGCTGCTCGTCACCTGCCGCGGTGGGTTCTAAATACTACACTGGGCGTTTGAGGGTTTCGTTCACCATGACGGCAACAGTCAGCCTGCTTCTGACCACCCCGTTTAAGATATAGTCGTGTATATACCTATATGAATGTCTTAGAAACTATAAACCTAAAAAAAATGTAAGATAGTAAAAAAAGTACCTGAATGTTTGTTCAGGTAGGTACTTGAGTTCCGATAAGTACTTGAGTTCCGTTTAGGCGCATACTTACATTGTGTAGGTGTAGGTACCCAAGTTTCCTCAGGTCAACCCAGATATATAGGCATTGCAAAACTAACTCTTCTAAGAGGTGACAAAATTCCGTTAATGTTCAAAAATACAGACCTCTAACATCATAGAGCACAAACTTCTGTTACTATCTAGTTCTAGGACATTATGATACATTAAAAATCCTAGCAATGTAGACTCCCTGCTACGCTTTTGTAACGCAGGGCTACAGGGACAAGATATGTCTAGTTTAGTAATCAGATTTCAGTAGCACGTCTGAAAAAGGTTAAGGCTACAGTCGAAATGATAATGCTTCAGAGGCAGAGCTTTAAACTTAAAAACTAACTTTTCCTTTGGCTTTTCCCTCTCGCTGAGCAGCCCGTTGATGATGAAGGCGGAAAAAATGGAGAAGAGCAGGAAGAAGGCAACCTCCGTGTGGATGTGGTAGGTGTCGTGCAGCGGGTGGTAGATGGGCACGAACAGCAGCACGCCGCCCGGCATGCCCAGCAGGGACGCGATCAGCACTGACTTCCATTCGATGCTCTTTCTGAAAAGATTAAGACGAATCAGTACATCAGCAATCATCGTCATCATCATTCGCAGCCACAAGACGTCCACTTACAAGTTCTACACTTCTGCCTGCTATGTGCCCTGCTCACTGCCACTTCAACTTAAATACCCGCCAAGCTGCGTCGGTCACTTTCGTTCTTCTACGGATTTTCACATTTCTGATTCGATCACCTAGTAAATTTTATATTAATACTGCGTCGATCAGCCAGCTGTTTGTAAACTAGGGGTATGGTCCTATGAATCTTTATATTTAAATTCAACAATCAACTAGCTTTTTAAGCCGATAGAAAGTAATGATTTACTTAAGACACGCTGTACTCATGTACAGCGTGTCTTACGCACGTGGTTTTTCGGTTTAACGTGCACGTCTAAATTATGCAAGGGGCATACTAGCAGCAGACTACACCCAACGAGCCACAGAATCAACGTCAACATGCACCTTAGGTGCGTTTCTGATTTAGTGGATGAGCCAAGCCAGTCTTGTAGTGCAGCTCACACTTCATCGTTTCGCAAAAACTACGTCTTTACGGCATTGATTTGTACACTCTTTACAATTAACAGAAAGGTTTTAAGAAGATGCTTGGGAAAAGCAAGTGCAAACCCCAAGATCTTCAAGCAATCTTCTAAATGACTTTTGCTAACTAACCCAGCAGACTCCCATTGTGCGACTTTAGGCGCCAGCCACCTCCTCGAGGCCTCGAAGAAGAAGAAGAAACTGGCCGCGAAGGCAGCGTGGAAGTAGTAGGAGGTCCACGGCACCCAGTAGTGGCGGTCGAAGATATTAGGGTCGGTGTCATGCCACGTCCAGTGCACGAACTTGACGGCGACGATGTCATAAGGAATGTCTATCAGCACGGTAACCAGACCGACCGCGAACGGCTCGGCGTAGCGCGGTAACCGCAGGCGCGACACGGCGTACGCGGCGTGGTAGATGAAGGCTGGGTCTGGGAATTGTTACACAAAATAATTGTTTTTTTTATAACCACTTATAAAATTGGTAAAAAATTGAAATAGTTTAATGTAAGTACCTAATCAAAATATCAATGTTAGGGCTCAGAAAACAAAATACAAAAAGAGTAAAAAGGGTTCTCTTAAGTGCCCCGGTTTATTTTAATTTAATAACTGTACTTATTTTGTTTTAACTTTTAGTAATTCGAATTACACAACAAGTGATCACAACCATAAAATTGGTATAGAGATCATCAGTATCAGCGTGATACACCGCACCGTCGCGCCATAGCGCCGGCCAATACTAGTGTATTATCCGTTTTTTCTTATGTTGTCGTTAGTCGACGCCACTTTATCACATAGGGCTATATGTAAGTATAGTCCAATATTATATGCGTTAATAAAATGTTGATTTGCGTAGCGTTTCGAATTCAATAAAAGCGACACAGTAGGTACACACAATTTAATTAATTCAAATTGCTTCGACAAAACGCAGTTTACGTAAAAATAACGTTAAATACACACATCAAAAGTGTCTAGGGATCAAGCATTTTTATGCGGATTTCTTGAGATTGAGATGTGGCTTTGTAATAAATTTATGATTTTATAAATTTATATGGATCCTTTTTGGTGCATTTCATAATTTGAAACAGGAACTGTCAATCAAATTCGAGTAAAAGATGAAAATCAGCTGTCAATATTTTCCCTATAAAAACATACAACGCATTGAAGACATTATTAGTGCTACTGATTAAAACCAACGTTATTATGGAGTGGCGACGTCATTTAAGCAGGGAAGAAATGCTCAGAGCCGTGGGAATGATAGAAGCTGGTTCCCGGCAACGTACTGTGGCTTTAGCTCTGAATACAAGTCAGAGTGTTATCAGTCGACTTTGGACACGTTACCGAAGCACTGGTACCGTGGCTGAGCGCCATGGAGGACGGTATCGCTGCACCACACGGAGACAAGACCGATACATTCAAATCACAACTCGAAGAGCTCCAACAATAACCGCCATGATGGTAGCCGTGAGGCTTCATTACTCTTCAGGGAACTTAATTAGCGACCAAACAGTCAGAAACCGCTTGCATGAAGTGAACCTTCATTCCCGAAGACCGCTAAGGGTACCACCTATAGCAATGCACAATCGTAGGATTCGATATCAATGGGCTCTTGAACACAGAAATTGGGCAGAAGAACAATGGCGTTTCGTGTGCTTTTCTGATGAGTCTCGTTTTGGTATGAGACCGGATACAAGACGTATACGACACTGGAGAACCCCTGGACGCCAACAGCGATTAAAATCCTGCCAGGAAGTCCATCCTTATAGTGGTGGAACCATCATGGAATGGGCGGGTATTTGGATCGGCGGAAGAACTGAGTTGATTTGGATCAGAGGCAACCTCAACGCTCAAATTTATGCTGAGACGATTGTATCAGACGTCATCGTTCCTCTACAAGTGCAAATCGGTCCCTTATTTCAGTTAATGTATGATAATGCACGACCGCACACCGCAAGAGTTGTAAGACAGACTCTCGCCGCAGCTAACATCAATGTCCTGCCCTGGCCTGCTCAGTCGCCAGACTTGAACCCGATTGAGCATGCATGGGATATGCTACAGAGAAGAGCTCTGCCGAATATGGAGGGTATCCAGTCGCAAGAAGACCTTTTTTTGTTGTTGCAACGAACATGGGCGGCCATTCCACAGCGTGATTTGGATGAACTCATTTTGAGTATGCCAAACCGATGTTCTTGTGTTGTTAGTGTTCGCGGTAGAAACACGGATTATTAATTGTTTAAGTTACCCAATAAAATTTTAAAGAAAACTGTTATTTCAGTCTTTTTTTCGAACTTTAATGTTAGTGGTTCAAATGTCAAAAATCCCTTTATTAGGAAAATGGCAAATTTCTTTATTAATGCAAAGGTGACTTGGTTTATCGTTACTGTAGACAAACGAAAACACTTTATTTGATGAATCCTTAAAGAAAATTTTAATTAATATCAATCAGGAGAAAAGTTATTGCAAAAATATATGTTGATCCCTAGACACTTTTGATGTGTGTATATAATAATAAAAAATATGTAACGGAAACAAACAAACGTATTTTGTATCTACTGTACCTATATGTTTGAACATATTGGCATGATTTAAATAAATAAATGATTCATATCGCATTGTGCTTGAATGTTTTTTTTTTAAATCTATTTTGTGAGGTGCTGATACCTGCTTTGGAAACTTACATAACAAAATAATGTGTAGTGGCAGCCTAGCTCCAAGCAGCATGACAGGCGTCTGGGAGTGCCAGAAGTTGTCGAACTCTGGAACCACGATGTGCCAGAAGTTGTCGGTGAAGAGGCCGTGCAGCACCGTGGCCAGCCAGAAGTAAGGCCAGCGGCCGCCTTTGCGGAAGGCTGCGGGGACAGAAGAATATGAACAGGCATACATTTAAAGCTACTGCACTGGTAGTCTTAATACTACTAATAAGTAGGTGCTATAGAATACTGTGGCACTGGTCACCATATTTTTTTTTAATTCAAAAGGGCCGCCACAAGTAGTCGCGAGATTTGCGAAAGTGGGGTTCGATGCTCGCATGGTTGCTTTTTTTAGTTCTTATTTCCGTCTTTAGCTAATAAAAATAGCATTGTGAATGCAAGCACAAAAATCTCATAATCTTCATCAATTTAGTTACTTAGCCGTTATCGAAGAACGCACATACAAACATCAGAACATATCGGTAGGTACTTTCGCATTTATAAAATTGAAAGGGAATCATGCATTCGTTTAGTGCTGGGGTGTGTTTTAGACGTAGTTCTAGAGCTAGATTCGTAGGCCATCAGCGGGCATCAGATTTTTCTTGTAGTTAGAAAGGACGTTGCCAAGGTTTGGACCATGTGCTGCCTGGGAATGTCAGTTGGTCCAGAGGTACTGTAGCATTAACATGAACTATAAAAAACATTTAAAAAAAATAGTCCCAGGAAAAAAAAAACCAGTTTTTGAAAATTTTTTCTCTAAAATATTTTGATTTGATATGTTCTGATGTTTGTATGTGCGTTCTTCGATAACGGCTAAGTAACTAAATTGATGAAGATTATGAGATTTTTGTGCTTGCATTCACAATGCTATTTTTGGCGGCGCGGGGGCGGGCAACGAGCGGTGCACTCCAGTCTAGCGCGCCCGCTGCCGCTGCCGCCCCGCTGCCCGCTAAATTCGAGGCTGAGGCCTAAGCGTACACTGATGACAGTCGTCAGCGTTGGCGTTTTTGCATGGGATTGCGGATAGCGCCTAAAGTGAATAGAAATGGAACTGAAAATAGCATACAAATTTATGTAGTCAATATCGTTGTTTACGTGACGGAAAGTCATGGTAGATAGAAGTAAGTTTGGTCATTAAGACCAAGGTTTTATTGGTTTTTATGCCTCAAGCAGAGCGTAAGACTTTTCTTAAGTACATACCGTGCACTAAGGTGAGCAGACCGGCCAGCATGTAGACCGCCTGCGAGAGCAGGTAGGTGGGCTGCGCCGCCCACAGCGGCTTCACGTCGTTAACCGTCACCGCCCATTGCCACCACTGCAAAAGAACAACACGAGGTACATTGATAGAGCAGAAGCACCGTTATGTGCTTGTTGTAAGGTTGTTGAATTGCCTTCTATAAATCACATTTGTAACAAATTATTAAAAGTTCTAATTTTTAATGACGTTTAAAAAAAATATTGCAGCAACCCCTAGTCTGTCGGATACATGTCCTAGACACAATAGATAACAATATAATTTTCACCGCCGGTCGGTGCATGGACAGACGACCTGTGAAATATTGCAATAGGTGCAATGCAATATTGCAGTAAACAATGAAACTGAAATGAAAAATTAAAATGAAACTACACATACACATTTCAATACTTGCCAAATAGGGTGAATGTGGGGAAGTCCGTCTCTGTGAGGTAGTGCTCCTTGAGTGCAAGGCGTTGTATACCATGTGTGTTTGAAGTCGGTTCGTGATAGCAACGTGTCGCAAAAACAATTCAAGAAAATACTAAATTGCTACGAATTTCATTTACAAACTAATGAGGGTAACAGATTATTAACTGCTCAGTAATATATTTGCATGTTTGTGAAATTACAGTTTGAATTCGAAATTATTGAACATCAAAAATAAATATCTAACATCAAAACGCAGTGTTTGGAAAGACCGTCTAATTGGTTCAAGGTAAGTCCATCATTCATATACCGTTCTTACCCTAAAGCATATATTATCACCAACCTTTATCAACTTGTACTTTAATTTTGAATTAAATACACTTGTATCGAAACCATTCAAAATGAGAAATCAAAATACTGATCGGTTGCTCTGGTTTTGCTTACGCTTCATTTCAACTAACACAAATGTTTTAAGAATATAATTTATTTAGAGGGATAGCAAGTACCAGATTTTCTAACTATTTTTCATTTTAAAACTTCCTAATGTTAGCAATTAAGAAATATTGTTGTCTTCGAAGCTAAAAAAGTATCTACATAGTCTAGTAGTAAAAGTTGATTAATAAACAAAATTAATAATCACACATTTTTTGTTGACTAGTGTGATCAAAATGTATACCCCTGCACCCAAAGTACCCTAAATTTTAATTTAATATCTAAATACAACCAAAAATAGGCTTTAAGTTCATATCAGTAACCTTTTATTTTCAATACTACCTACTTAATTGTTCATATTACTGATTGGTTTTCAGTCCGATATGAGCACATGTTAAGTCAAATGTTGCCTCTAGTTAGACGGACTTGCTTCAATGACTAGGGAAGTCCGTCTCTATGACGTTTTATTTAAAAAAACTACTTTATTTGCGAATAACTGAATATTTGGGGACATTTGACCCCTTCATTGTATTAGCAAAAGACTACTTGTCATCTCATCTGAAAACCGTCTTTCTAGAATAATTATAATAGAGATGGTGAGTACTTCAATGGTAATATAAATAAAGTATGATGGACTTCCCCACTTTGACCTTGACCTTAATAATACATATCGCACCTTCGGTAATACAAGGGCACAACTTACAAAAATCGTAAAATGAGTTGAATATGCAGAAATGCCTTAAAAACACTCGTCTATCTGGTGGGACAAAGACTCCCATTAGATTAAGTTCAAAAGTCGCTAGATGGCAATTAAATAGTGTCTTTGTCATTTTGGGTCGACTGAGTGAGCGTTTTGGCGCGACATCATATGATGGTATATTGCTTTATGCAATTCGCTATTTCCAATATCTCTTCTGAATATTATGAAAAGTATGCAGCCTCAACTGGGACTTGAATCCGCATAATTATCTTAACTACATTATACTTCATTCATTATAACATTAGAAATAAGAAGCAGGGGGGCTAAAATGAATGACAATTTGCATTTGACGTTGCCATGACGATAACATACCTGTGTATAACCTGGCAAAATTGAAAACCCCTTCCGCCACAACGTATGAAGGGATTGTGTAACATTTTAGATTTGGTAGAGTTATAGTGACAGTAAAATGGAAACCCCTGCCTGTTTTAGGTTTTTACATCGACAATATAGTTTGATGCAGGACAAAACAATTATTTTAAGCAAAAGCCTCATAAATTCTGAAGTTCCTTTACTTTAAATGAGAACAATTAAGTGTGACAGCTGCTATTTATGTGGATTTTATTAAATTCGGCATAAATCTTAAAAGCAATGATGTTGATTGTACTTTTGCCACAAAGTTTACCCTAAAAAGAACCTTTTTTACTTCTGTTTAATGCTATAATGAATGGCGTGTAGGTAAAATCACCGCGACTGCGGCGTCAGCGTAGGAGATGTGGATTTAAGTCACAGTTGAGGTCGCAACATTTAGCTTCCTAAATTATTGTTACTGGTTTTTCTTATTTTAACAACTCAGTCTACTAGCCGAAAGTACAACTATTTTAGCCTATATTAAGGTTTATATTTTACCCTCTTAAACTTAGCAAAAAGGTAAGTATTCTAAAACATTAGAAAAATCGCTTTGCAAAAACAATCCTGTATGAATAATTCGCAGGGATTATAAACTACACGACATTATTTGTAATTAGGAAGATTAGATTGCTCACCGTAATCTCGTTTGCCGTTGCCATGGCGTGCTGCGCGCGCGTCGTTTATCGTCCGAACTCCGAATGAAGCGCGGGACTGGCGCGCCGGCTGCGCCCGCTGCGAAGAGATGCGACCTTGCTATCGATATTATTACGCATCCATTTTGAATATGTATACGATAAATAACAAGATTTTTTCCTTACTTTGGTAAATCATCTTAATGAACTTATCTATACTCCATTGATTATAGCATTAGACAGAAGTAAAAAAAGGTTATTTTTAGGGTACCTACACTTTGTGATAAGAGTAGTTAAAATAAACATTATTTATTACTTTAAGCATTTATGCCGAACTTATTAAAGTCTACTTATATAGCAGCTGCCACACTTATTTGTTCTCATTTAAAGTAAAGTAACTTCATAATATATGAGGCTTTTGCTTAAATAAATTATTTTGTCTTGCATCAAACTATCTTACTAAACTGTAACTATATTGTCGATGTAAAAACCTAAAAGAAGCAGGGGTTTTTCATCCGAACACATTTTTACTGTCACTATAACTCTACCAAATCTAAAATGTTTCATAATCCCTCATTCGTTGTGGCGGAGGGGGTTGTAAATTTTGCCAGGTTATACTCAGGCAGATATGTCATCGTCATGGAAACATCAAATGCAAATTGTCATTCATTTTAGCACCCCTGCTTCTTCTCTCGTTCTTATTTCTAATGTTACAATGAATAAAATATCGTGGACGATGCCAGCCCATCGACACTGCATACAAATGAACATTTATTTTTTGACGACCGACTTGGTGTAATGGTTAAGAAGTTGGCTACTACACCAGAGGTCGCGGGTTCGATCCCCGCACAGTACAAATATTTGTGTGCATGAACATGTCTGTTTGTACTGGTCTGGGTGTCTCCTATGTATAATAAGTATGTATTTACAAAAGAAAATGTATTTAAGTATGTTTATCCGTTGTCTAGTATCCCATAACACAAGCTTTAATTAGCTTACTTTGGGGCTAGATGGCGCTGTGTGGAATAATGTCCAGGGATATTTATTTATTTATTTATTATTTATATGGAATTATGAACGTACTTTGTACCAACATTACGATATAAAATAACTCGTTAAATTCTTACCTATTTAAAATGCGTACTTTCGCGTATGGGTACTAAGTGTCATAACTACTATTTAATTTAGACCCGTTATATTTTTGTTATTGCTGGTGGACCTGTTCGATCGGTTTTTAATCTGTAGTTGGTTTGGATAAAAAAATATATTATGTTTTATAATCCTTGGGCAAAGTATTTATGCTAATTAAGAGGCAAATCTAAAAGGAAATGTGAAGTTTGTGATATCAGGCGTGTCAGAAGAAGATATTCAGACATATTTCTAGCCAGATTCCCACTTGACCCGGCCAGGTAAACTTTATGTTTCTTGACTTTCGAGAGTGCATTAATTACTTCACATTTTTATTGACGAACTAATAGCAGATTCCACGTATATTCTGTAAATTTAAAGCTATTTTGATATAAAAATCATAAAAACAACTAGTGATGCACGACTTATCGATAAACTATTATTTGTTTTAGATGTCGTATATGGGTAAAGTTAACTGGAAATGAGGACGTGGCGGATTTACCTATACGAAGACTAACTGAAAATAAGTTCATATTATGTGTCCCGGCCTATGAATAAAAACGCTGTGAGGGGCTGGAACTGCGCTTTCGTCCCTCAACGGAGCGCAGCTAGCAATGTAAAGACTTAGACCGCAGCAGTAGTCTACTATTATTTCAATAGAAGAATACACGTCGATTTCGATACATAAACGATTTTTTATGGTCTATGTTTATTTTTTTCTTTTAAATTTCATGGCTACTAACGTTAGGATAGTTCAAAACAGAATTGCTACCATGTCGACAAGGTAGTAAGGTAGTAATCCCGTTTCGAACTATTCCAACGTATACCAATTCATTAATTCTTATACGACTGAAATTATTAGCTACGCGTAATCACCTATGTGTATGCCTACTTATCGATATCGATAAGTAGGCAGTCTGGATTTTTCAAGCCCTAGTGTCAAAACGTGTGGCAGTTGCTTGTCTAATGTTGGTACTACTATTTTTAAAGTTGTGCCAAAATTACGTTCCTAATTCGGTTTAGTGGCTTGTAGGGAAGTGCCAACTCACTATGGACGATACTACGATGGTTTGAATTCGTATTCGAAGAAATTACTAACTACTTTATTGGCTAAGAAACAAAACTCTGTGTAAATGTGACAATGACAAAGTGTTGGCAGAAATTAATCAGGTCCACCGATATTCTAAATTTAAATAACATAAAAAAGACACGCAGGGTGTTGTGGGGGCGCTGTATATATATATCTACATACTGTGCAACGCGGATAAAATAACTTCAATATCGATACTTTATTTTATCGCTAGACCCCCCCACTGGTGCCAATATCACCAACGTTGATTTGCTACGTGTCCCCAAGCTACTGCCAACGCAAATGCCACATATTCGGTGTCTGTTTATCATTGGAACACCTGTGCGATTAATGTTAATATTTATCATTGTTCTATATTGTTGCTAGGATTAATTAATATATTGTAAGTTTTGTAATTGATCTAGAAGTAGTTTTGGGAAAAAACGCTCGAACACTAAATTAATTCGGGAATGAACAAGAATTTAATTTGAACTCACTTGAGTAAAGAAGGCTCAACAGGTTGGCCAGCTGAAATAAACGACCCCAAGCTTAGGTACAAATAAACATTGACCGGGGCAGTTACAATCCCCTGCCACCCTGGCAGCGCGACCGTTCACGGTACTAAAATGCTCACTTCACGATTTAGTTTATATTATTAGACTGCAGAGTGAATGAGGATTTTTAAAAGAGCACAATTTACCCACTGTGTACACCAGGTATTGAACAGTGAATCACCCTCTGGTTCACAGTGGGTCGAGGGGTTTTTATAAGGAAATAAAACATTGGTTGGACTAGTAAAGTACTTATGTAGTTAAACGAAACCTAAACTGGCATTTTATCTTAAAACTTGCAAAGATAATCTTTTTTTTTTCACTATAATGACATGAGTATTTTTTTTTCTGATTTTCGCATAAAACATTATTCTCTATATATTAGTACCTATATAAAGTACCATATATATGGATTATTGCGCATTATAAAATTAACAATTCTATATATTTTTAGTTAAAAAGGATCGACTTATTTTTTGACTGTCAATTTTTTATATTTTGGCGATTCAATTGAATTCGCAGGACGACGCCTGATGGATCAGCTAGATAAAATAAAAATCGATCATCTGACGTAAGTAGGTATTAAAAAACATTGTTCAAACAATTTCCTTCAGCAAAATACAACAAGTACACAGTTGTAACGGAACGCACCTCAGCCTACACTTTTTAAAACTGGGATTTTTTCGGATTAAATCTATCCAATAAAAACTTGTAAATGAATACAATACAAAAAGTAATTGTTTTCATGAGTAGATTCATTGTTAGCTAGAATTTCAACTTGGTATTTAAGCATGAGTCTTACTTAATGGTTGTTTTTGTTAAACATTCTCAAATGTCCTAAGTTCCTGTTAGTTCTCATGACCATAAATTAAACTAATAAAAATTTAAATATGTGACTGTTTATTTCAATAAATTGTTCCTAAATGTTTATTTTGCTGAAAGCTCAAACGATAAGGTCTAGTGGTTGGTGTAAAGAAATCTGTTTAAAAACTGGCCAAGTGCGAGTAACTGAGGGTTCCATACCTACTAATTTAGATATTAAAATATATCGGTTTTATTTATTTATTCTTCATTGCACGGGAGGAACACGTACGAATGGCGCAGTTAATGCCTCAAGGCATCGGTTCTATATTTATCCTGTTAGTTGATCTGTGAGACATTACCTTTTCTTAAATACTGATTTTATAGGTTTTGATTATCTGAAAGTTTCAGAATATTATGTGACTTACATTGCGGTGTCTTTTGTTTGCGTTGACTTAGAAGTCTGAGTTTTGCAATTCTAACGAATAGTGAAGTTGAATGTTTGAAATAGACTTCGGCTTGATGCCTCTACGCGTGACTATGAGGGAGGATCTTGATAGTCAAATAGACACAAGAATATTATTTTGTAGTGGTTCTCTTTGTATTCAATGTGGGACAAGAGGCGGAACCCTAAAAATTTTCAAGTACTAGTAATTCTCATGTTCAGCATTCTCATGTTTTTTTTTCATTGTTCTCATGTTCTTTGCTTTTTATTGAGGAACTTAGTTTGCATTATAATTTGGGAATCGGTAGGGAGGACAGTTCGTTTTTGGTTGTGAGAGAGTTAGGTTCTATGCCTAAGGTTTAGTTATAGTTCTGCACAAAAGTGTTTTAGTTTCTTCTATATATCTAAAATAGAACATTAATTGTAAAATCAGTGAATTTAGAGACGCAGCATCATAAGGTCAGATCTTTCCGTTCTAATAAACATTTACCTAATGAAATCTAGTCATGGTCTTAGCATTAATTACGAACATTGAAATGTTGAGGCTTTCTTTTAATAAAAGTAGTACTCACAAAGATAGTACAAGAATTAGTATTTGTAGAATCTGTTTTACATTGGTAAAGTAATTAGTAAAGTTCACCTTGTCATTTATTTAATTCACTGATATGGTCTGCTTAGTCCAGAATGGAGGTTATCAAAATACATTTGATTATATTACCATCTTTTAAGCAATATTGTGTGGAAAAGAGGGATGTTTCTTTGGCCACGTAGCAGTACACCTAATATTAATTAGGGTATTGATATGTGAGTGCCTCCCGCTGAGTCTACTCATTATAGGTATATTTTGGGGAAATTCCACAAATAAAGAGCTAGTGTTCAAGTCACAAAAAAGGTGCATTAGATCAATGTTTGGTTTGCAGCGGACAGACAGCTGCAAGCCATATTTCGAAAAATATGAACTAATGACATGTCCATGTTTGTATATTTTCGAATGTGCTCTATTCGTGAAATCCAATCCTAGACTCTTTAAGCGTACGTCAGAGGTTCTGAATCGTAACAGACGCGACAATGATACTGTTTTTATTCCAAAGGCAAATACTGCTCTTTTGTACAAGAGTGTGTTGTGTGCAGCTCCGAAAATATATAATAAAGTGCCCAGATATATAAGAGAACTTAACTTTGCCATGTTCAAAAAGGAGCTTAATAAATTCTTATTGAATAAATGTTATTATAGTTTAAATGAATTTATTAATTAGTTGACATAAGTAATAATATTTGATGCAGGTTAATGACTAATTTATTGTTGTGATTGAATTTATTGTTTATTTTATGAGACTGACATGTTAATGTACTACGATAATTTCGTTTCAAATGTATTACTAGATAGATTTGAGTAGACCACAACACATATTATAATTCCATGATTTGAATAATTAAAAATGTATCTGATTATTTGTATACCCTGTGACGGTTGTTTATGGCGGATATTATTGTATTTAACATCTATTCTATTTACCTATAATCACAAATAAAGAAATTTTGAATTTGAATTTGAATTTGAATTTGATAGTTTTAAGTCGTGGCCGCGTAGAAGTAGGGTATGTGTGTTGCCTGGCTAGCAATACGTGTGTGCGTGGCAGCTGGACCGCATATCAATACGTGTGTGCCTGGCTGAGTTTACTCTTCTCGTCCATTGATTAGCCGAAGATTTGAGCGTACCAAGTCCTAGGACCTCCATCCCCTGACAGGTCAGGCTATAAACGCCGCTGTAAACGAATGGAACCTAGAGATGAGGTTTAGTTTTTATGTCCCGTTAATCAACTCTGCTGGTCAGTGGCTAACCACTGCTGGTCAGTACTCCACATGATAATTGCTAGCTTATACTAGATTTTGTGGGGGTCCAATGCTTTAGTATGAGTGAATTGTCTTTTTTGTATTTACTACCAACATCTATGCTGGATATATTGCTAATGTTACCTCATGATAACAACAATTGATTTTAACAAGGGAACTTGACTAAGGTTCTTAGGTAGATTGCTTTTGGCAAATACTATTGGTTAATTTAACCTATTACTAAACACTGTTGATTTTAAGTTATTCAACTATTTTTAATTGTTGATTCACTTAAAACAAAAATATGTTATCTAATGATAACAATTGATTTTAAAAAGAGAACTTGACTAAGGTTCTTAGATTGCTTTGGCAAATACTATTGGTTAATTTAACCTATTACTAAACACTGTTGATTTTAACAGTTATTCAATTATTTATAAGTGTTGATTCACTTTAAACCAAAATATGTTATCTAATGATATCAATTGATTTTACAAGAGAGCTTGATTAAGGTTCTTAGATTGCTTTTGCAAATATTATTGGTTAATTAAACCTATTACAAAACACCGTTGATTTTGACAGTTATTCAACTATTTATAAGTGCTGATTCACTTAAAACCCAAAACATAATAATTTAAACTATCCCAGTTTAAATTAAACCTTATCCTACAAACCTAGCTGCAACATTTATTGCAAAGCTAATTATTGACTATTTTACATAGTTCAATCTGAGTCTTGGTGGTGATGCCGCTTGATGGCTGTGAATATGTACATTTCATATCACATTAAATATTACAAATCTACAAATATGTGGAGGCATCTTATCCCTCAGTAACGCCATGTACCACTCCTAACCCTACACATATGTGGCGGTATTCTGCTATAAGCCAATACCCTTTTCCACACCAATTTATACAAATTAGTGGCGGTATTCTGATTGATACTCGTAAAAAATATGCTTTTTCCCCACATACAAACTCAAACTTCACACTAGCTTTCCTGTAAGTGACCTAGCTGTCCATTGACTCGAGTTTTTTGTTAAGTCTTCGTGAATTGAATTATCTTCACCCTAAAGACGATGTTTTGATGAGTCTTATATTATCCGGTCCAAGGTCTGCTTTTGTGAATGTTTATCTACAATCGTCATCAACATGATGTACGTGTCGACAAGTCATGAAGTATCATGCTACCAATGATTTATATTGAATTATTGCATTTTAATTAATGATGATTCATCTACAGACTGAATTACGTTGGTGCTGGGTTTGACATCCTGCTACAATCCTACAATTCAGTGTTTCAATTGTGTTTTACACATTGTCACGCCACAGTCTATGACTGTCACTACAAATATCCTCAATCCTATTTCGGGGGGAGGCGCAAGCTGGTTGGCCTTCATCGGTCTGGAGCGGGGTGGAGCTCGTTATGACCACCTCCAAAGGGAATGCTCCTTTGGAGAAATTTCCTATAACATTTTGATTCTTTTAACTACATACGAGTATAATTAATGATTCTAAATATCAGCTTTTCACCTTAATATCAAATTATGCACTATATTAAAATCATATCCAATATTTGTTGGGTACATACATAGAATAATATACCTATACTTGGTTCCGAATTCAGCAATTCATTTTAAACTCTTTATTCTTATTTACTTAGGTAACTACTTCTGAAGAGTTACTAATTTCACTGTCTTTGATTTCATGTTAGTCTTCGATTAGGTGAGTTAGTTAGTCATGTAATAAATAGAATGTCTGAAACAGTTTTACATAGCATAGTAGGTTCTTAAATTGTCCAATCAAACTCGTAATTAGCACTCACATACCTCATAAAAGAATATTGAGTTACTACAGTAATTAAAACTATTAACACAACACAACGTAGACGGTTCTACCACTATTAGACGATCACAACCATTTGGCCATTTTATCTTCAAGTTACATGTTCGATCATGTATCTATTCTAATTATTGATAATTTATATTGATATGTTTATTCATATTGATTTAGGTAGTAGATTTTTTTAAACTGTGAAATTGTTGAAGTTGGTGAGAGATGGTGAGAGGGGGGTTGATACACAGTGAGCCGCGACCCACTATGTACGTACTACGTACACAGTGAATCAGACTTTATCAGACCTACCCTTGACCATAGGGCGATATTGAATAAAAACAAGAATAAAGATGTTATTAACAAAGAGTTAGTTAATTATAAATGTGATGTACTATAGCATACTAACAAAGCTTAGGTGTGATAGTACAATATTATCGATATCTATAGTAAATTAGGAATTAGAAAAACAAAATACCGACTCGCTTTTCAAAATATTTGAGCTTTGTCCCAGCAAAATCAAGTGCCAGAGGTCTCCCAGTGAGCGCAGCAGATATCAGAAATATCTGACTTTTAATCGGAAAGGTTTAGTTAGAGCCCTGTGCAGTAGCTAGGTATTTACATTGAAATCAGTTAATGAAATGGCAGTTAATATAGTAATTATATCAAAAATTAGTAATAAGGCTCAGATAACAGGTGGTTTTACACTTAGAATTTCTTGCAACAAGTCTTGCAACATTGACCGTTCCCGGAGGACGTTTTCAAAGTTGCAAAATGCGATTGTGTCTGAGAGGATTTTAGGGAGGACATCTCAGAAAGTGAAGAGTCCTGTCTAACATTGTTCACCAACTGAATTTGTGGCTAAGTGCAGTATACTCCGCTGAGTGCAGTGGGCTACAAAGAAGTCAGACACTTCCTTACCACCAACGCAGCGGATGCAGGGTGGGGAGCTTGATTGAACGACATGTGCTTATAAGCTTAAGACATTAGCCGGTTCAACTCACATTGAATATGGCACTACTATATCAAGGAGTTGTATGCAGTGTATGGTACGATCCTATACCAACAACTGAACAGCAAAACTGGTAGTATATGCCATGCCATTAAGACATAAACAGTGGAGGCGCTCAGATCTCTGGCACTCCTAAATTTGGCCACCAAAACTTCTGAAGCAAAATTGTTGACCACCTGTCCAAGGTGGGGTGGCTCGCGACTGGCGTCTATTGCGCCTGGCCGCGGAGGCCATATTCAACTTAAGGGGATCCAGAAAATTATTTGTTTTAAATGCCACAGCAGCTGTTCCAGGCGATGTCGCTTTAGACACAACAGATGAGTATCTATCTAATTTTATTTTGCGACGCCTTTTGTCGTCCCTGAGACTATCTACTGACATGAGGGCTTCCAAATCCTAACCTAATACTGCTACTTTTAGCACACTTTACTAATGTAAAGTGCATATTACATGATGTAATAAAAGAGTCAGTCATTATAGTGGTTCTACAGTGGCCCTTCTTTTTCTTCTGGCTTCCCCGAACCAGATAACTATAAGACCCATCACCTACAAAGGATCTGCGGAAGACCTTGGTAGATTGAACAGTTCCTTCCCATGTGAACAAATGGTCCTAAACAAATTTTTCTTGTCAAGCGAGATATAAAAAAAAACAACTTAGTATGGTTTTAATATTCAACTAACATTTTGAATGAGTCTTGAAAAACTATTCAGATTCTCCGTCTTGCTTTATGGGCGTAGAATGCATGACTTAGCTATATTGGACTCATACAAGACATGCTTATTTAAAAACCAGTTGAAGTCTAGTCTAGAATAGACTCCAGTGCTACGAGGTCATCTGGATGGACCGTAATTATGCATACCTGTCAAATATAGGTAGTATAAGGTGAATTTGTGCCTCTGGGAATAAATCTCAGAATTAAATTTATCGGTGCATGCATTCTAATAATCCTTCATGAAACTTTATCCATAATTATGTGACATAGTGACATAGTTGACATCAGGTCCTTAACTCAATAAAAACTGCAAAATGCACTGCCCTCTAAAGGGATGAATTTTTTTGATAAAATCAACCCTGCAAATTGCAAATAAGGCACAGCCATTTTCTAAGATTGACTTATTCTACTCACAGGGGTTTTATTGGTCTGCAGTAGCAACCCTCGGACTTGAAAGGAAGACCATGGATTAATATTCATAAAAGAGTAAGCTGAAGGTTTTCGGTAACCTTACTGCCTGAAAAATAGAAGGGCACTTCTCGAAGCAATTACTGTGCTGATTAAATAAGTGATATTTTTTGGAGTACTTACCCATTCAGATTATTTGAGAATATTTAAATCGCCTAAATTTTCTTTCAAAACTTAAAAAGAAGATCAACTTTATTTGGTTATCTAAGCTTAAATCTATCTATTTTTTTACCAAAACTGAATTAGAAGATTAACTTTATTTTGTTATTTAATGTGTGAGAGAGAGATTCTTAATACAATTATCTCTAAGTACCTGGATTGTTTGGTTAGTTACTTAATTTAATAATTGTTAAAGATCAACTTAACTGGAAGGAAAGGAAGCATGACTATCTCTACACACAATGGTATCTAAGGTTGCTTAGAAATTGTTTTCTCGATATTTTTCTAATAGATCCATAAATAGAGAGAATCATTTAAAATAATAAAATATTTTTATTTTTAAAGATATTTTTGTAGTCAACAATACTTATTTTTTATTCAACAAAAGCGTTTTGCTTGACACCAGCAGACAACAAACAGGTCTTCACAGCCAACACTGTGTTTTAGAAGACACATAATATAACTGTTTTGCATTACAACAAAACAACTATTATGTGTTGGAGAAAACACAGTGTTGCGGCAAGGCCTTGCTGGTGAGAAGACTATTGAAGCTATTGAATTTCACAGCCTTGATAGGTTGCAAAGCCGAGTAAGTTACGCACTCGGTGTCAAGCCACAAAGTAAAAACCACGAAAAATTTGATAAGTTTTCATTATTTAAGACAAATGTCAGGAATGCTTTCTTCACAGCCAGCCTACACTGTGTTTTCTCCAACACATAATAATTGTTTTGTGGTAATTCAGAACAGTTATATTTTTACATGAGAAGTCAGTGAGCTTCGGTGAGTCGGAAAGTCGCACTCTCGCGAGTGTTTTTGTTTTTGTCGAACTTGGTGCAATTTTTCACATGATGAATTCTGTTTAAAGCCGGTTCTGTCAAGTAAGTACCTAACTTACTTACTTCATTTTAAAAATTCAGAGCGAATATAGTAGTAAACCCAAGGCGGTTCACGCAAGTTTTCGAAAAAGGTGCGAGCGGTCCTTCTGTAAACTCTATATTTTGTGCCCAGGCGCAGGCGCGTCGCCGCCCCGCTACCATTCGTGAAACTACTATGTACTCGTTCTAGATTATTTTGAGAAAGAAATTCTCACTTGAGTTTTTGCTTTTTCTTTGACTTTTAAAAAAAAAATTGTATACTGTTATCCACACTATCCATACTAATCCATACTTCCATACTAATATTATAAATGCGAAAGTAACTCTGTCTGTCTGTCTCGCTTTCACGCCAAAACTACTGAACCGATTTAAATGAAATTTGGTACACAGATAGTCTAGCTAGAGCCTGAGAAAGGACATAGGCAATTTTTTTTTATTGGAATGAAGTGTTTTAAAGGGTTGATAAGGGGGATGAAAAGTTGTATGAAAGTATTGTCATTTTCAGAGCTAGAAGCATAAAACTTATATTTAAGGCTGTTGATTAGATAATAATAAATATGGCATTGAAAATTTGTCAAAATGTTACCCATAAGGGTGTAAAATAAACATAGGGGATGGTATTATAAATGCGATAGTTTGTGAGGACGTATGTATGTATGTATATTTGTTACTCTTTCACGCAAAAACTACGTGACGGATTTAGATGAAACTTTACAGTCATACAGCTTATACATCAGAAAAACATATAAGTACAATTTATAAAGATTTTATGTAATTTGGCCATAGTAATGGAGTTCACGCGGGCGAAGCCGCGCGAGCGGAAAGCTGGTCGATAATCAAGACCGAATCGCCCCGCTGCGGAACTACAACGATACTCAGGTCACGGTGTATATATAAAAGGAAGACTCCAAAGGGAAACTAACTTGAGCGCCTCGCCACGTAAAAAACGACTCGAGCCCTGAAAAAGCCTCGATATCGATTGAGCTCTCAAGAAGGCTCGAGTTCTGGAAAAGACTCCCAACTTCCCGAGTCATCGAGCTTCATACAAACGAGGCGAGCCCTGTAAACGACACCGAGCTCTAGACAAAAGGACTCTGAAGCCTCGAGCCTTGTTCATCAGTCAGTACCCGTGACTAAGCTGCGTGGCTGTGAAATATTAATCCTAGTTTCGTATTGAACCTAATAAATAGAAAAAACCATTTCTTTCGAAAAAATATTGAGCGAGAACGATTTACATTTCGTTCCTCTTTTAGATCGTTTTTTAAAACGTTCCCGTTTCGGAAATAAAACACATACGTTCATAGGCAATATGGACGAAAACGTTTTAAAAAATAAAACGGTTTCCAAGCCCTGCTTAAAATATCCCTTTAACCGATTCGTTGCGGCGTCCATTCTCGAAAACTTTTCGCCATGGCTATGAACAAATTTTCTATGACACGACTGTCGTGTCAACCGCCATATAAGTTGATGGCACGCGTTTTGTGTCATCAGCCATGCAGAAAAACCCACATGCTTTTTTCACTGGTTTAGACTTGATTCATGTTTAGTGGACATCAAACTACGGTAGTGTACGGCTCGATACGTATTTTAAATTGTTCTATAAGAGGTTAACTACGTGTTTTCCCTGAAATGGAAGGTAAGTGACTTTAAATTCTCAGATGTTTCAAACCTTTTGTGATGTTGTTTAATTATTTTGTTGTATTCATGGAATAAGACAAGAAATTAGTTTCTATAAACATTTTATTCGTCTTGCGGGCTATTCATTTATTACAAAATGACAATTTACGGGGTCGAAATCACATTGGGGGGGGTCTTGCTTTGTGGTTATTATTACTTAAATAACTACGATGTATGGACAATGGTTTATTTGTATTTCTGATTTACCTTTTAACACCCGACAAACCAGACACAATTAAAAATCTATTGTTATGATCGCCGGCGATCAAGCCGGGACGCGACAGTTTTCATTAATAACAAAAAAAAATTCAATGTTTTTTTTCTTACGTATTATTATGTCGTAGCCATTGTAGAAATAGACGACTTGACTCATATATAATTTCATACAACAAATGAGTGTTTCCTACAGTATTTGGTTTAGGAAAACAAAATATATCAATTTTAATAATTAAAAGTCCCAGATTGAATTTAAAACACTAATTTAAAAATATGTTTTTTTTTAATTCGTAATGCCGAAAATGCTGTCGGCTATGATGTAACGTCATTGTAATAGTTAACAAATAAACGTCATCCGATTCCAGATGTCAAATGTTTGGCTGCGGTCCAATCTGATCTGAACGTGCTTTTAGCGAGCTTAAACATCCTTAAACATTGCACTACAAATACTAACTATTCAGGTTTTTGCGCGATATTCTGGTGTTCCGATTTAATTTGAACGTCAAAATCATCATGAGCACATTTATCGTGCTGTTCAATTTGAACCAAGTGTGAAGTCTCAAAAGTGCTAAAATCACTTTTATATTAAATAGGACTGAAGCCTTTGTTTACAAGTGATAATTAGACTAACATTGCGGACAGCGTTTTCGCTCGTTCATGAAAAACACAATTTTAAATTACAGTTTTGCGGTTTCCTAGGTGTAAAAAAATAAAGTAATATTTTTTTTGTATGTTAGAACAAACATTAACGATTTAAGACCTATTTAAAAAAAAGAGTTAAGTAGCCTATTGACAACTTCATGAAATAATCGCATTTCATTCAACGTTCCACTGTCGATTGGCCACATTATCATGACAGACAAAATGATAAAAATTATTTAAGACGCTTCTTATAAAGGTTGTCAACCCCTGATTTTTTTTAATTCACACTATATCCAGAAGCTAACACCACAGGCTAGAAGTCCGTGGAAAATAAAGATAGGATTGTTCTAGACAGACCCTTCTTAAACCTAATTTGAGGAAGTTACAATGGTTTAAATGACACGCCTCTAGTTTCACCCGCCACAAGTTAAAAACATTGATGACACGCCTGTCGTGTCATCGGCAACGAATCGGTATAAGCTAAAAAGCTAAAGGACTAGAGAGCCGATTCGTTGAAAAAATAACCCTCTGCCTGCAATGCGTCGAGGAGTCGAGGGGTTCGAGGCTGTAAGTAAACATAATATTAAAAAAACAACAGTCAATGTCGGTCAAAAGTCAGTCAGACAACAGGCCTCAGTTGACTTGTTTGTTCCGTAGTTAGTCTGTGGTCTGTGATCAGTTCTATTTGCTAAAAAAAATTGCTTTTTCATAAATTGTATTAAATTCACTGTACCTGGTTTAAAGTAATATAAACAGGCAAAAATGTCTACGATCCTTATGAGTATGTTAAAAACGTCTCGCTGTGGATGTATAAGAACGAACAGATTTGTTTTTATAAATACTGCACGAACTAACGCTAATATTGCTAATGCAATAAAATCCCAGAAAATTAAACGCAAGAAACAACCAGTAGAAGTTGTGAAATATATATTACTGGTGGGTGAAAAACTATTGACGAAGAACAGTTTGATTACATAATACTAACATGTAATTTAAATATTTTAGATGATTCCTGTTACTTCCTTTGGGTTGGGATGCTGGCAGTGGTATCGCTTGCAATGGAAATTAGACCTGATATCAATGTTACAATCGAAATCTAATTCCGCCCCAGTAGATTTACCAAATGAGTAAGTTTTTGTTGTGTTGTTATTTAAATGAGTCAAAAAATCTTAAAACAGACTGTTCGATGAAATTGTGTCAAGAGTTAGAACATCATTAGGCCTACCCTTATCACCCTCATGCACTTCTGAATCAGCTGGGCCTGGTATTAAATGAAGTATGTTCCTTAATTATTCGGGCCACAGTGAACCAATAAATAAAGTAACTACCCAGAAAATGAAATTATAATGTTGACTACTATTTTATTCTTCTACCTCTGGAGGTAGGGGAAGCCCAGGCTTCCGCTTGATATCCTATCCTGATTGATGATGATTACTGATAATTTTTTGAAATTATACAAAGTATCATAATTCTTTGGAATGGGGTGAAAATATAAAAAACCTAAAACATCATCACCCAAGTCATCTCCTACCGCTTTCTTCAATCAAATGTTTATTTTAACGCAAAAACTGAACAATTATTTTTTGTTTATTTGAAGTTTTTATGCTTAGTTACATTCTATGGTCTTTGTAGCTGTCAAAACGGGCCTATTAGATTTTGACGACTTTAATAACAACAATTTTCATGATTTGATGATAGAATGTAAAAAAAAAAGTAAATTTAAGCAGTAATTGCTAGGTCAGCTGCTATTGCAATAGAATTAAGCCATACTTACAAAGATTTTTTGTTTAAACATTTGCAGTTATGAAGAATTAGAAAAAATGGAGTACCTTCCTGTAAAAGTTAAAGGCCATTTTCTTCATGACAAAGAAATCTTAATAGGACCAAGATCCTTAATTGAGAATGAGAATGCAATGAGCAGAGTTGGTTCTCTTGTTTCTGATCCTAAGAAAAACCAGGGCTGGCTTGTTATCACACCTTTTAAATTGACAGAAAATGGGTAAGTGTGTAACTTGTAACCATAAGATATAATAAGCTGGAATCATGCTTAAATTGATATTAATGTTTACAGGAGAATTATTTTAATAAACCGGGGATGGATCCCACAGTCTCTGCGCCCTAAGGAGAAACGAGCTGCTTCAATGGTAAAAAAAGAGGTAGAGCTGACAGGTGTGGTCCGGCTAACTGAGAAAAGAGCACCGTTCATGCCAAGAAATAACCCAGAAAAGGGGTCTTGGTTTTCTAGGTAAGTTATCTATACTAATATTATATAGAGGAAAGAATTGATTGTTTGTTTGTTCATTTGTTTGCATTACATCTTGTTTGTAAAATGTTGTGCTTTGAAACTACTGCAACTGGACCGAATTTTAAAATTCCTTCACCTATGCTTTGTTATCAGCAAGTAACACAGGTTAAATGTAAATACCTATTTTTTTGGGCTATATTTTAACGGAAGAAATAGTTTAACGGGCGAAGTCGCTGACGGACAGCTTGTTGTTTAAAATTTGATAGGGTAAGCCTAGCATGATAAAAAGTAATCCATTCTGCAATATAACTTGAAAACAATTAATCACCCTATTAAGGATTGCCTACAAAAATAAAATTATAGGAAAAATTTACTGATGGAATATTACGGCCTTCATGTAGGCAAATTCAGGCCCCTGACTCCCGAACCAAATTTCGCCGGATTGGCATTACATGACTGACACCAAAAAATATTTGAACCTTAATGCTTTGGAATAAGGTTCATAAGTTTCATGTTTGACATTCTGCAATGAAATTCTGTTCAAGAGTAAAGCCCCTGAAGATAGGTACTTTAACACTCACTTTGTTTACAGAGATTTGGAAGAAATGAGTGAGCACATAGGCTGTGATCCAGTTTGGCTCGATGCTCGTGGGATTACTGAACCACCTGAAGGCTGGCCTATTCCAAACCAGACAAGAATCACTCTAAGGAATGAACATTTTTCTTACCTTGTTACTTGGTACCTATTATCTGCATTTACAGCCCTAATGTGGCATCGTTATTTTATCAGAAAGTTACCACTAGTATAATAACATTAATGTTAGCTCTTATAAGTGAACATCTTGTAATTAGTACTTTTTTAAACATAAGTACTTACTTGAAGAATTTTTTAAATAAATTATTTTCGCATATTCAGAACTGTTTAAAAAGTTCCCTACGCTTTAAAAATTATATTTAACTAGCCTTCTGCTCGCGGCTTTGCACGCGTGCATTGTCGTTGAATGTTATAAATTTATATAAATTGTAGCCCATGTGTTATTCTGATGTTTAAGTTTTATCCAAATCCGTTCAGAGTGCCGAGTGCGAGTTGCAGTGAGAGAAGTGAATAACTTCACCATCGCGTTTGCGAGACAAAAAACGCGAATTTGTATGGTATCGAGTCAACGCCATCTAGCGGCCTTAATGTTGCCCGAATTCGCTGCTAGATGGCGCTGACTCGATTCCATAGTAATTGACTTTTACGTGCTCGCAAAACGCGATGGTGAAGTCATTCACTTCTCTCACTGCAACTCGCACTCGGCACTCAGTAGTTTTTGCGTGAAAGAGTAACAAACATAATCTGTGGATAAAGGAACATCCTGTTCTATTATTTTTATGGTCTTCCTTGCAAGCAGGGGAAATTTCCTGGATTGGCCTTGCTGCAGGGCGGCAGGGTCGTGAGACCATCCTTGGTCCCTAGATTGTCCCTGCCTGCCCTGCTACGTTGCTGCGTGTGTAGCGTGGTTTGGGCAATTTCTCAATCAGTTGGTTGGTTTTCTATAATAGTATATTTTATGACAGATCTGAAAGACAGTGATTATGGACTGAGAATGGATGAGTTGCTTGTTAAATGCCTTCTTGCGTCTTCGGCCGACGAGTTGCAGGTAATGGTAACATTAATGAATGCGTCGTTAGAAGCGAGAGGTATGAAAGTGAACGAAAGTAAGACAAAAACCATGGTTTTTGAAAAAGAGGAGGATATGACAGAATGTGATGTTTTAATTGGAGGTGAAAAGGTAGAACAAGTGAAAGAATTTGTGTATCTGGGGACTAGGTTCACGAGGGATGGAAGGCATGAGGGTGATATTGAAAGAAGAGTGAATGCAGAGAACATGTTAAATGGAGCGCTGCATGCCTTTATGAACAGCCAGAAGGTGTCAGAAAAGGCGCGACTGGCTGTTCATGCGGGGGTGTTAGTGCCGACGCTTATGTACGGAAGTGAGAGTTGGGTATGGCAAAAGAAGGATGAAAGTAGGATAAATGCAGTGAAAATGAGAGCATTGCCAAGTTTGGCAGGTGACATTGAGTGATAAAGTAAGGAATAGCATAATAAGAGGGTGTTGTGGCGTCACACGTGTGTTTTTATAAACTTTATTAAATTTTATTCTTATTTTTTAATATACATATTTTAGTTGTACGAGCAAAGCCGGGCGTGGGACTAGAGAGGCAAAAACTCTCACGCTTCACCGCGTTGCGCAGTGCGGCGGTACCATTTCAATATGGGAGCCGTCTGCGCGCGTCGATAGATATTGCGAGCGCAACCGCGGCCCGCTGACGCCGGCCGACACCATCAGCAGCGGGCAGTCGGTTCCTAGTTAGCACCGCAAATGCACGCCCGGTTTTGCTCCGAATTTACACGCGATCTTTCCTGTTCTGTTTCTTTGTAAATAATTTCGTGTAAATATTATATGGAGAGAACCTATTTTCGTGAACTCTTTTTTAACTCCCAAGTAGGGCTCCCCATAACTGGTGACCCCAAGTTTAGAAGCACGCGAACGTTGAACAATAAAGTACGCGATAAATACACGCGCGTCGTCCATCGATTGTTCTAGAAAAACGTTTGGCTAAACAAAAGAAGAGCGCAGCAAGAAAAAAACAATGGATGAGCAGACTGCAAATGCTGTTGGCGAGAAAATGGAAGTGCAGCGCGTGGACGTACGCGTACCTCCGTTTTGGCCCGAGGAGCCGGTTTGCGCAGTTGAAGCATCAATTTTTACTATCCAGAGTAACCACAGACGAAACAAAATTTAGCTTTTTGGTATCAAATTTGGACCTGCCATACGCCCGCGAGGTTAAAGATATCATCACAAACCCGCCAGCAGAGGACAAGTACAACGCATTAAAGTCGAAGCTTGTACGTCGATTGTCCGCTTCACAGGAAAGGCGTATCAAGCAGTTACTGGCAGATGAAGAGCTAGGTGACCGCAGGCCTTCGCAATTGCGACATCTAGAGAGCCTTGCTGGTCCAGCCGTGCCTAAAGGTTTTCTGTGGTCTAGTAGGTTGCCGCAGAATGTGCAGATCATAATGGTGTCCCAGGCTGACCTACCACTTAGCAAGTTGGCTGATCTCGCAGATAAGGTGTTCGAGATTGCCCCGCCTGTGCCACATGTCGCGTCGATGTCACCGGCGACGAGCTCTTCGTCGGCTGGCGCGCTGCCGTTTTTCGGAGATCTCGTGGAGGAAGTCAGTTTGCTTCGTAAGCAGATGGCATTACTCGCTATGGGAAATAATCTGCCGGGACGCTCGCAGTATCGAAACCCTTCACGTAGTCGCTCAAGATCGCAGGAATACCGCTCAGACCACAAGCTCTGCTTCTATCACTTCATGTTTGGCGAAAAAGCTAGAAAATGTCTCTTGACTGGGAACCGGTTCTCTTAGCATCGTCAGTGGACGAAAAATTATCTCAGTTTAATAGCACTATATTGAAGCTTGATGTCCATGCTCCGCTCCGGACAGTAAGGTTAAGGCGTCCTCCAGCTCCGTGGATAACTGAGATTGTCAGGGTCGCTATGAGCAGGAGAGACCGAGCTTTCAGGGTCTACAAGCGAAACCGAAGCGATGTCAACCGAGCAAAAAAAAAGCCAGGAATCGCTGTAATCAAGGGCTGCAAAACGACGATACTTTCACGACAATCTTGTAAACTCGTCCTTTTCTGACACGTGGAAGTTTTTGAATTCTATAGGCATTGGCAAATCCGATTCTGCAAATATCGGATGCACACACTCTCCAAATGACCTAAACAATCACTTTTCCACCACTCCTAAACTTCGCGATGGTCTAAAAACGCAAACTATAAATGCCTTGTCTTCAATGTCTCCACCACCTCATAGCACTTTCTTTAGTTTTTCCGCCGTCTCTTGCGAAGAGGTTCGTAAAATAATTTCTTCTATCAAGACTAAAGCTGTTGGCTGTGATGGGATTAGAAGAAGCCTATTGCTGCCCATTCTTGATTTTGTTCTGGCAATCATAACGCACATCATCAACTTTTCTTTAACCTCTGGAACATTCCCTTCACTTTCGCGCAAAGCTATTATTCGACCTATTCCTAACATTTCTAGCCCTAGTATTCTTAGCAATTACCGTCCCATTTCGATTCTTCCATTTCTCTCTAAAGCACTTGAAGCTGTTGTGCTTAAACAACTTTCCCGGTATTTATAATCTTTTAATCTTGTTAGTGAATTCCAATCAGGCTTTCGTCCTGGCCACAGTACAGTACCACCACTGCCCTTCTCAAGGTGACTGAAGACATTAGAACTGGTCTTGACGTTTCCAAATTGACTCTTCTGGTACTAGTGGACTTCTCCAACGCTTTCAACGTCGTGGACCATGACATCCTTTTAGCAATGCGCTCTCATCTACGCATCACCCCACATGTTTTCGTCTTATCTTCGTGGATGGCAACAGGCTGTGCGTATTGGTCATACGATTTCTCATGGGTGTAATCTGGATTCCGGAGTTCCACAAGGAGGTATATTATCCCCACTTCTATTTTCTGTATTCATAAATTTTGTCACACTAAATCTCTGCAGCTCCTACCATCTGTATGCTGATGACCTTCAACTGTATGTACAGACTGACGCCAATGGTTTCGAGGATGCTGTTTGCCTACTGAATAACGATCTCCAACGTTTGCTCGAATGGTCTGACAGTTACGGTATTTCAGTAAATCCAGCTAAATGTCAGGCAATTGTGATATTTAATAAGCGTTTTACCCTACAATAAAACGCTTATTAAATACTTACCTTATTTGAAGCTTAAACATATAATGAGATAGGCCTATCTGTTTTCCGCACGTCTTACCTCTCTGTCTACCCTAGTAGCTCCCTCTCGCTCGCACATTTACCTCACTCCACCAGCAGGGCGGCTGCTCGGCTCGCTCTCGTCATTGTGTCGAATTACACCAGGCAGAGGATCAAAGTTAAGCTTCAAATAAGGTAAGTATTTAATAAGCGTTTTATTGTAGGGTAAAACGCTCATAATAAACACTTGACCGTTATTCGAAGCTTAACCATTTAATGAGATCTGTTTGTTATCGCCTGGTGAAGGCGGACGCCAATGTGAATGAAGTGTGCACATCCTCTCGCCAAAGACTTTATAGGTAACAACTAGCTCTCGGGCCGCCGGCCTACGGCCGACTCGCTGCCCTAAAGCTAGGCCTGCGACGCTGAGGGGCGCCGCCATTGCAAGCTAAGCTTGCATGCAATTTGCGTCCTTGCATGCCTATAATTCCAAGACGTATACACAAGCCAGTTCACTAGACAGTGTCGTTTCCACGCTGTTTGTCTACTGCATCGGAGTAGTGTGTGTATGTACTGTCAATCGATAAGGCGCTTTGCAGACGGCAGGGCGGGGCGGTCTTTCTGACCGCGAAGGAATAATGACCGCATCTGCCGGTCTATGCCCGCGACTGCCCTCACGGCGAACACAAAGCAAAAAGACCCCGCCGCCAGTCCCGCGGGCACCTGCGGCGCGGTCTTTTTGCCCTCTGTGTGCGTTTGTAGTATAGGATTCATTTTGTGCTATCGTTTGCGGCGAAATTGACCGGCCCGCCCCGCCCCGCCGTCTGCAAAGCGCCTTACTGGCATAAGATACTCTTGTATCTGTGTTTTATCAATTGATAACTGGCAGAGGACCCTGCCTGTTCTATCTTCAGACTATAGTTATGTTAGAATACCATGGACTTATTTAGAATACGAAACGAAATGTTGAGAAAATGAAGCGGACAATTGAGACCGCTCTGTGAATAACAAAATGTGTGTCAAAAAATCAAATGTTGCGCGATCTACTTGCTAGCTAGATAAAATCATGCCAGTAAGTGTATATCTACACATAAGGGTGCACGCCCACGTCCGATAATCGGTGACCGATTTTTTGTAGGAGAAAATAGAACGTACTGATAGCAATGGAGCAACGCACACGTCCGACAAAAAGTAGGTCAGAAATAATATGAAATACAAAATCGGCCCGATTATCGGTCCGACAAAAAGTCTGACGTGGGTGTGCACCCTAAAAGTAAACGGCACGTGCAATGAGCTGGTATGTAAGTGTGCAAGCTACAGTCATGTGTATTCCCGCCTTATCGCCTTTAGCAGTCATGCCGGTAGCGAGCACGTCACAGCAGAACCAATCAAATGGTATGGAATCTGCAGGATCTTGATAGGTACAAAATTTTACAGCATTTGATTGGTTTTTGCCAAGAAGGCTAGAAACTAAGGAGAGATAACTCCCGAAGTGGGGGTAAGCTTTCGAGGGCCGAAAGTCGTATACTCTGTGCCGGGCAAAACGCTGTATTGCGCATGTGCAGCGGCAGCTATTTGTCATTTCATGGTCACATGGTTTTGTTTTGAACGGTGTCACGTGCGACAGTTGTTGTTTTTCGAGGTTGTGTTGACCAATTTTGACACTTCGCGAGGATCGCGGCAAAGAAGCGTAATGCGCATGCGTCACTGTGGGATACGGATTTAGTCCAACCCTTTCCAGGGAGTTATCTCTCCTTAGTCTCTGGCCTTCTTGGTTTTTGCTGTCACTTGGCTGCTACTGGCATGACAGCTACATATAACACAGACAGATGCATACATGTGTATTTCGGGCCATAGCGATCAATCAGTCCAGGCTACATAAAGGTACAGGAAAAATAGTAAAGGCAAGATGCTACAAACAATAAAACAATTGAGTTAATTGAGATCTATATTTTGACTCCATAAAGATTGAACATTATGAGTAAGTTTCCTATTGAACTCCGTTTAAAACGTGATTAAAAACAGACCAGTAGGAAGGACATATTATGATTTAGACTCCATAAAGATTAAACATTAAGAGTAAGTTACTTTTCTACTGAACACCGTTTAAAACGTGATTGAAAACAGATCAGCCCTCCGATTCAGAACGAAGTTATCGACCGATTCGGTAAATTTGTTTTAATTATAGTAAATGACCCGCATAACGGTACCAATCAATATTTTTATATGTTAAAGCAAAAGTCCTAAAGTTTTCACAAACTTAAATTACATAGTAATTACGCTACTTATAAAAGTAAATAACCGAATCAGTCGATAACTTTGTTCTGAATCCGGGGGCGGAATCGAGGGGCTGTAGGAAGGACATATTTTGATTTCGTTTTTAGTAAACACTAAAACAACTTTAATAATTTCTGTTAACCCTATTTCATTATTCATCTAACTATGATCACTTTTAATAAGGATTTGCAGAAATTGTAATTATAATAGACATTCGGAAGATTGATTTAATCTAATAAACATCACAAAGACTGGATCCGGTCTGCACATCATCCTTGTCACACTTCGCAGTTGTGCACGTCATTTACTCTTCGCATTTACACTGAAGCTTTCAAAATTAAAAAATAAAATTATTTTATTAAAATCATATTTTTAATATTATATTAACCAGATACTTTTTGCACTAAGAGGTATATCATACGTACTAAGTTCGTAAAAGGGCAATGAACAATCCAACATGTGAGTTTAGCGATTTCTCTATAATATCGACCATGCTTGTACTAAAATAATGAAAGTCAGTTTGTAGCCTTTTATATGATTGTTAAAATCTAAGAGTGATGTAAAAGTTTCAAATTAAAATAACCTTACACACGAAATTAAATCGAACCTAAAATAAAATCCCAGAAATATATTTAGTTCCTAAATATTTTTTGTTACCCACCTATCCACATAATATTATGCTTTCCTAAAAACAAAATACCTACCATTATATACATTTCATAGTTGCGACAAGATACATTTTTCAATATAAATAAATATTTATGAAAATAACTCACTAGAAAACTTTATAACTCGCTCATGGTTGCGGTAAAATATGTTATTTGATGACATGTTCGATTTTACTTGAAATTAAATACTGAAATAATATGCAGAAGGGTTTCACAAAAATAACGTAAATTTCGGCCTATGTTAGAAATCATAGTACACAAGGCCAAATTCTAGATCGTTCCAAAATGACACTTACAACCCTGTCTCAAACTATCATCTTCCCTGTATCCCTGTTTCCTTACTCTAGGCTACATTAAAAATTACATTAACAAGTTAATTTCTATCTGTTCAAATATAACTTTTAACACGGGAGGGATTGAAGCATTATAGCATCAATTAAAAAAATAAATTTATCCATGTCATGCGCATATTATGCACACAAAAGTAATTGTTTACTGAAGTAACTGATCAATGATAATAAACAGAAATATCGATTTTTATAAATGAAGACCTAAATGTGGATACAAAACTACGGGCGATATTATCGTAGATTATTTTTGTCAAATGATAGGATGGATTTATTATCTATGGTAAATCACTTTATGATGATACATAAATCGTATTAAAACTCTAACCACCGCTCGAGAACGAATGATTCTTGTTAGTTTAATCGTTAAATAACTCAAGCTCCAAAGCAAGTAACATTTAATCAGCGTTTACGTCAGAGAGAATAGAATAAAAACAATGACGTCACCCAGTCGCCTTGCACCATTGCCTGGTTTGTTTCTATAGGATGTTTATTACACTCTTCATTCTATTCCTTCTATTGGTAATGATTGGATATCACTTGTGAAAAGCCCTGCAATGTTATAACGTCTAAAGGTCTAAAGTAGTGTCATAAGACTAGAGGAGAATCACAAGTTGTCGTAGGATGGGACGCGGGACAAGGCTCGACTACGTCGACTATTAAAACAACAGATAATACAATTTTGTAGCTCCGCTTGAGTGGTAATACCAATTGATTTCATAATTAAAATATTTTCTTAAAATACTCATTTCTAAGATTATGTAATTGTTTTTACCTAAACACTTGGTTTGAAAGGGGAATTGGAATTTTTTATTTTTTTATCGGTAGATACACTTTGTTTAGGGTTTCGTAATAAAATAATATTAAAAATAATTTAATTCTAATAGATTCTTAAGGGTTAACAGCACCGCTCTAGATCAGATAACTAGTGAATTTCTATTGACTATCAACCAAGAACTAGGTTTAAAACTAAAATGTTGGTAGGTTTCGAAACGAATGACGCGCTTCAAATGCTGTCAAGCTAGCCGTTAAAGACAAGTATCGGCTTGTAAGCCTCTACCACGCGAAATGTCGTTATTAGTAGTAGTAACAAATAGTTAATCTACAAATAAGTATTGTAGATAAAAAATGCATATTCCGCTCTCAAACCGTTTCTGTAAAAACGTTTAATATCTTAAAAATGTCGTCCCTATGATGACTTTGTATGAACAAAGGTGAATTCAACGCAAAATTCAAGCGGGCAAATCAAAATTAGACACATGTATCTGCGGTACGTATGTCGGGTGTATTATGGGGGTTTTCTTGTTTTCGCAGATGCCCAGCTCCTTCAGCTTCCACTCCCAGCTCATCTTCTGCACCGCGTGTAGGGTCTCAGCTTCCGTGTGCTGGCGCCGAAGCATTCCCACCTGGGTGGATTAAAATGGTATTTATTTCTTCAATTGTGGAAATAAATTTAAATTTAAATCAACTTTAAGCATTTAGTCAATACCGAATCTGACATCTCTGACGATGACTTGGTCTAGCTAGTCAATAAATGATATCAGTGGTCTGTTTTATCTTACATGTCTTATTTCCTAAAAAAATATGGCGTAGTGTTGGGAAATCATCGAATAAATCATACAGAGTCATTAGCCTACCATACACGTATAGGTTTGCCCGACGGGTGTCAGACAAAAAGAACTGTGCGTGTGTGGCGAAAAGACGACTTCGCCCTTTAACTTTAAGTGTATGAAGGCTATTTATTTTAAAGTTTTTGATTAAATTCAGTAGATCTCCAAAGATTGCCCTTGGTTTACTGAAATACTGATTTTGAACGACAATCTACCGATTTTTACCAAGTCTTTATAAAGGCTCACCAATCCTAAACGTATTGTTCATTGCCATCATAATATCGTGTTCCATATTTCAGATTTTTTTAATCGTCACGAGTTTCATATTGAGTGGCATATTTCCAAAAAGCATAATATAGTGTAGCCTAAACTTGTTTGGCGTTCATACGTATTAAAACGCATAAAATCAAAAAGCAGAATAACTATAATGCACAGGGTCCGAAGGACAACCTTGATAAGGCATACAATGAGAAGCTAGCATTCTTTTGGGCGCTTCGCTGGTATTGCTTTCAAATCCACCACTTGTATTGTCGTTCACGATCATGACGATGGGTATCGATTCGATGTCCCATGTGGCTTTGGATGTGACATTTTAGTAGGATATATTATATGCTATTTTATATGCCGAATCCCACGATAAGAATAAATCCCTTATTTTCACAGATTCCCTAAGCTGTCTTCAGGCTATTATATCCAACCCATTCAGATCTAAATCCAAATTCCCCACCGTTTTTACAATTAGAGAAGCCCTACTGAGATGTAGTAACAAGGGTCTCGTAATTATTATTGCATGGATCCCTAGCCATAGTGGTATTCCAGGAAACGAGACAGCTGATTCATGCGCGAAAAATGCCATAGCTTCGGGTTCTCTAGAACACTATAAATTATTTTCTCATGACCTGCCTAGTCTAGCACGTTCCCACCTTCTTTTATCATGGCGCACTGACTGGCAAAATTCCCGTAGATTATCAGGCAAATTTTACTTCAACATCCAAAAGGAAATTCCCTCTCGCCCATGGTTTTTCAATCACCTCAACCTTCCCAAAAATGTCGTCTCCGTCATTTGTCGTCTCCGTTTGGGCCACGTTTGCACACCTGTGCACCTAAACAAAATTAGAATAAAAGACAGTTCTCTTTGCGAGTGTGGCTTGGATGAAGGTACTACCGACCACATATTTTTTAACTGCCCTAATATAGGATCATCATTATATGACTACTTGCCTGAATACATCCCCCGCCCATGTAACCTTAATTCCCTACTTAATTTGGTCAACACCCCTTTTTTAGTAACCCTAGCCAAATTCACCAAAAAAAAACAAAATTAATTTGTAACCCAAGTACTATGTATTTATTAATATTTAAATTGGTACTCAGCTTCAATCTCTTATTTGTCTCTGAAATCGCAGTTCTTACCCTTTTATCCCCCCTCTGTAATCCTTTTGTCTTCTATTAATGTTTTTCATGCATCACCCGTTTATTCTATATATTGTGATTGTATTGTTCCTCGTGATGTTCTGTGTTGTTTTATGTGTGTCTCCATTGTTCTAGATGAATTTGCTTAGCCCGTGCTTAGCCCTAGAACCTGCATACGGTATACATGCATAATCCCTTTACCGTGTAAAGGCTACTCACGTGACATTGGCGGAATTGTAGTTCAAAAAACCCAGAGAACGCCACATAACAAAAGAAGAAGAAGAAGATTATTTCGTTTTTGATAAAATAATCGTTTATGAATGCTTTATTTTAACAGTTTTGCATGAATTTCATGTTCATGTTTTTTTTACAACGCAAGACGTTTATGTGCGACTTATAGTGTGATCAATGCGGAATAACGTGATTTTGTTACGGGGTGATCTTTGTTGACATAATAAGGCATTAACATTACAAGATGTAAAAAATACCTTTCCACAATCAAGATGGAGACTATTTCGTAAAATCAATAAACATTTTAAGGTGGTCCCTCACCTGGAGCATTTTCCTGTAATGTAACGTTACAGAGTCGAACATTATATCAGTGAGAGGGGAGGAGAATCGCGCATTGCAGTGCACAAACTGTAATGTTACAGATACGAGCATTACAGTGCGCAACTTGATGATGCAATATGTGTAATATTTTGATATAACTTCCCTGAAGTTTTATAAGGCAGTATTGTAATGTTATGCTGAAAATCGATTCAGAAACATTACATTCCAAGTAAATGCTCCAAGTGAGGGAGCACCCTTAGGTTAAGTGAAGATATTTCGTGGACTTATTAAGGCTGCCAGTCCACCGAAGCGGAGTTTTGGCACTTTCGCCCAATGGCATTGCTAGAAGGCACGCCTGTCTTCAATCCTATTTTTAATAATCTTTAGGTGGACAGGCAGTTTTATTATCAACTTATTTGGATGAGGGGCTTTCAGTATAAAAGGGGGTGCTCACCTTGATTTTCTCCCACTTGTCGTCGACCTCCTGCAGCCAGGAGTTGATCTGGCGGCCGTTGCAGCGGGAGCGCTGCGCGTTGCGCTTCTCCTCCTGCTCCGGCGCCAGCAGGTTGTACACCTCGCAGTCGCGCAGCATTGTGCACACGGAGAAGGGGAGCGCCTACACAAGTACACGAATAACCGCAGAGGCACAGCATGAGTAACATTAATCTAACTAAACCTTTGAAAATGACATATCTCTTAGGTTTAAAATATCACCATTAGACTGTTAGAATAGATTAGACAAACATTTTAAAAACTATGATCTGGTAAGTCAGAATGGAGCAGCACCGACCTGGTTAGCCACAGCGCGTTCGGCGCGCCCGTGAACGCGTAATATTTCTTGTTCGACAGCCAGCACAAGTTTTTCTTTCTCTACTAGATGTTGAATACGCAGTTGAGTTCTGGAACAAAATACATGTTCAGCTCAGTTAACAACATTGAAACACTGAATAAAAAAGGACAGATTTAAGTTAATTCATACCTTTCTTTCTCCTGAGACACAAATTCTTTGCTCAATTGTGGTGGTAGGTTCATAGGTATAGCGATTTGTGGATCAGGATTGACTTTGCTTTGGAGTGTGTAAGTGCAGCGATTCATCAAATATTTGTTGAAGTCTTTCGGTGGTTTAGGTTTCACAGGAAACAGACCTTTCTGTCGTCTCTCGATCTGAAACAAAGAGATAAGATCAGTCATCAATCAAAACTGTGAGGTTAAGGTATGAGATGTATAAACATTGTTTTCTCTTTACTTCGAAATAATATTGTTACACAGTTTCTCATTATGATAGTTTTGATGTCTAAGTCTTTACCTGTTTGCGTATGTGAATGTACATCTGATAAGGGTTGCAGTGGGTGATGTTGTGGCTGGCGGCTGAGTTCTCCGAGGCGTCGTTCTTCGAGGAGTCTCGCGACTCTCGCGAATGGCTGTCCTTTGAAGCTTTGAGTTTTCTTTTTCTCGGATGCAGTTCTACAGTAGAATCTGCCGACATGTGTATTTGGATTTGAATTGAACAAAACAAAAACAAAAAAAAAAACACAATCTTACAGTCAACGTACTTGTATCAGTATCTCTTCTTCCACCGCCAGTCGAATGGTCCCCATCTTTGTGACCCTGAAACAAGGTAAGAAGTAACAAATTGTTAAATTGTTACTAACGATACACTAGATATGTAGCTAGAAGTGTTTATTATCTATCCTACAACAAATGTACTGTAGTTCTCACCTTTGACCGTGCCTGAGGAGACAGACATGTAAAAGAAAAAAAAAGACAAAATATGTTAATCATATTTTGCAACAAAATAGATACAATATCAAAACTTGTTTTATGATAAAGCTATCTACTTTGGTACAACTATTTTAAAGAAAAATCACTTACAGAGCCGGAGGGCGTTGGACTTTTATTGGAATTCAGAGCCGACTGACTGTGCCCGGACCCCGAGCGACCATCAGTGCCCGTGTAGGCGGACCTCCCCTCCTTGTCCTTTTCTTTATCACCATCGTTTGTCCTATGCGAACGAAGTACCCTTTGTCCAGCCTTAGGAAAAAATATTTTGTTGTATACAATGCAAAATGTTAACAACAACATTGAGGACACAAGAAAAGAAAAAGCAAAGAGGTGACCGCCTAAACTAAAGTACGATAGACAGACACTTATAGGAGCGCACATTAAACATTCAATAACAAAACGACCGACTAGACATTTGCTAAGTCGCCTCAACAACGCATTTTGTAATATTACTAAGACTCAGCACTTATATTATCAAATCAGTAGGTACCAATTGTATGCATCTGCATGTTTGATCTGTTTATTGAATTTTGATTAATAACTAAATAAGTGCGATTTACTACGTCAGTTAGTAAACGTCGGTAGTTTTGTTCTTCGCTTAAAATATATTTATAACTAAGGAAGAAATTTTGCATAACATTACACATTCAGTTCACACAAGATTGAATGGCATAGTTAAAATGTTTGCTACTTGCTTGGCGTCGTGGTTTTGGTCGCTTGAAAAAGATAAATGTAACTTCTTAGTTTCTGATGATAGCTCTGTATGTGATATAAGCAAATAATTGATTAAACTATTTTGCTACTGCAAAATTCAGATGAGAACTAACATATTGTTGTCTTTTGATTTGTACTTTGTTCATGTAGGTCCTGACTTACCTTGCCGCCTTCCCCGGAGCGTTTCTCTTCGCAAATTCCATCGGAGCTGTCCGATGTCTGCCCCGCGTCGTTGCTCGCACACGGGATAACGTATGGCAGGGTGGACACACTACCGCGTCCTTTGCCGCTGCCCCTCTGGCCCGAACCTCCTGTTTCATGTAAACACCTATTAGTACCAAACCTTCACTCCAAGCTGCACACTCAACGACGACGACACGAGGTGGGGGTGCACAACATTGGGATTATTACTCAACATACCATCACCTTCTTGCTCATTCCTGTTGCCTGATCCACCTGCTCCGCCGGGAATAACGATTTTTAGCGGAGGAACCTTTGGCGCGGCAGTCTCACTCTTCTGTTCGTCGCCGTCCGCGTCCGTGTGGTCCTTCCCGGCGTGCGGCTTCGGGCTAGCGACAGGACTTTTTCTATCTTGCTTGTTCGATTGTTGTGATCCCTTAGACCCAGATTTACCCTTGAGAAGGAAAACATAGTTAAGTAATCACACATTATAGATTTGAAAGTTTTTATGCTACTTTCTAATTCCTATTCGGTATCTCCTGTAGGAAGTTGAGCGCCTCGTCCGTCCCGTTCGCCGTCTATCTTTGTACCTGCTGGATGCCTTGTGAGCTGACCTTGGCGCCTGCACCGCTTCCCTTGCCCTGCGCCAGTTTTCCGCCTCCACTTTTGCTGGAACCTTGCGAAGAGCCCTTGCCGGCTGGCGACGCGCCTGTTTTGCTCGCCGGACCCGGTTGTTTGGACCCCGTCAGAACTCTAAAATTATAAAGAAGTTACAGAAAGGAAACAAAGTGTGCGTCGACAGTGCAAGGCAAGCCTGATGGGTTGCGATGACGGGCGCGGAGTATCAAACATATGAAACGCGCGTTTGCCTCTATAGTTTAGTTAGTTTTACGTTTGATACTTCGCGCCCGTCATCGCAACCGCGCAGGCTGGCACTGTTGACGCACACTTAGGGTAAATATTTTTGAATGTTATTAGCGTTATGTACCGTCCAGGGCCACCCCGCGCGACAGGGGCAGGCTTCGCCATTGGTTCTTTATCATCATTATCTTTTCTTTTCTTCCTTTTCGAACCTTCCTCTTCTGCCGTATCGGTATCTTGGCTGTCATCTGCATACTGCTTCTTGGTACCCCCCGAAGCGTCTTGGATGGAGGATACCCCACCACTACCGAGTTGCTCACCATCTAAATCAAATTTATTGTTTTAATATTTTTAATTAAAGAAAATATTTTATATTACTACCTTATTGAATTGCTAGTATTAACTTAATAGAACAGCACAATATCAAATCAAAACAAGTCTATAATAATTACCAAACCATTTACCACTTCCAGAAAAAAATTGATAGGTAGGTACCTGATATTTGATACTGTAATATAAATATAAATATTCTATTTGATTGCAAATTCAGAAAAGCTCTCAAAATTACAATGTCTTGTTACAAAAAGGGTGTTTTCTAAATCCCGATTAATTTATCCTAGTTTGAAAATCCGTAACAGATTTGACATTTATTTATTTTTATTTATTTATTTATTTAGGTCTACCAACAGTTTTATGTACTGATACATGCACTTAAACAACTTTAATACTTAAAGAAATTAAATACAAAAACTATTTACTGGTAAACACCACATGGAAAAGTAAACAGACTAATAACTTAAAACTACTTACTTAACTACTTACTGAATTTTGATACTCATCTAAAACTTTACATATTTGGTACCTAAATTTAACATCACCAGCTTATAGCATTTCTTTGTTAAGTGTACGCGTAATTCCCTGAATTGAATCATTGAACAGATCTAAATGTTTGCTATGCTGATTCACTAATCTGCAGAGTCGTGGTATAGCAGCGTTAGCACCATGAACAGTACGGCGAAGTGGAGGGCATAGTGGTGTAATTGGCTGACGCGGGTTACAACGAGGCACTCTAAGCCTAAATTTGTCTAAAAGTGTAGGACTATCAATTTTGTTATTAAATATATTGTATGTGAATTTAATATCTATCAGATCGAATCTTTTATTTAATGGTAACATACAGAAATGATTCAGTCTTTCATGATATGATCGTTTTTCTTTAGCCAATCCTATCGAGTAATCCAGGTGCCACATAAACCTTTTTTGAACTCGTTCTAGTCGCAACATATGCACCGCGTAATGTGGACGCCATACCACGCTGCCATACTCTAATATACTTCGGACCAAACAGTTGTACAACATTATTTTCATTTTAGGATTCTTGAACATCTTTGTGTTCCTGATTATAAACCCTAACATTTTATATGATTTGTTTGCGATGGCATCTATATGCGGAACAAATGTTAATTTTTTATCAAACAAGACGCCCAGGTCCCTGATGGTGCTCATTTCTTTTAAATCTATGCCACCAATTGAATATTGTGTTTGTAACGGGGTAACTTTACGTGTAAAAACTAGTTGCGAACATTTTTTGGCGTTTAGTTGCATACCGTTATTACTACACCATTCTGATAGTTTGTTGAGATCTTGCTGCAGAAGATGAGCATCATCCTTCGTTCTTACTAACCGTGCAACTTTCAAATCGTCCGCGTATAAGAAAGGTGTAGAGTTTTCTAGGCATTTTGGTAAATCATTTATGAAAATGTTGAACAAAATTGGTCCCAAATGGGAGCCTTGCGGTACGCCAGATGTAATGCGAAATACATTCGACTCAAACCCATTAGCGACAACACGAAAAGAACGATCTGTGAGGTATGATCTAAACCATTCTAAGATAGATCCCGAAAAACCAAATGACGTTAACTTTTTCAACAAAACACAGTGCAGAACCTTGTCAAACGCCTTGCAAAAATCAGTGTAGATTACATCTGTTTGACCCTGTGCTTCAAAGGCTTCAACCAGTGCGCTCTCAAACAAAGCCAAATTGGTCACGGTCGATCTGGCCCCTATGAAGCCATGCTGGTATGGGGTGAACTTTTGTTTACAATAGAATTGTAAATGTGGACATATCAGGGACTCGAAGACCTTTCCGAAAATACAAAGCAAAGATATTGGCCTATAGTCGCTCACAGAATTGGAATCTCCGCCTTTTGGTACAGGTACTACCCTTGCTATCTTCCACTGCGACGGAAATATTCCAGTGGCAATAGATTTATTAAAAATAAAAAGAAGAGGGTCCACCAGGACATCGGAGCACCGTTTAATAAAAAATGGAGAGATGTCGTCGGATCCCGTTCCTTTAGTTTCGTCAAGAGACTCTAATTTCTTTAGTACCATATCACGAGTGAATTGAATACTTCCGAAACAGTCATTCCCAGAGTCCACTGAAGGGGTGCCATCCTTAATTGTATCAGGTTGTGCCCCATTGTAGACTGATGCAAAATACGATGCAAACAGCTGACATACAGCCTCCCCGCTTGTAGCCGTTTTATCGCCGTCAGAGATAGAACTTGGGTAACAACCTTTTCCGTTCCGTTTTCCCTTCATGTATGACCAGAAAAGTTTCGGATTTTTTATTAGATTATTCTCCATATCTTGCATATAGCGGTTATGGCATGTAGCTACTAGCACTTTACATCTCGCTTTGAGCAGATCAAATGATATTTTGTCCAAGGGATTTTTATATTTATTATAGCGACGCCTAATGTTATTTTTTCACGCAACAGTTTTATTAATTGTACTGTGAACCATGGTGGGTACTTGAACTTTGACTGTTTTTTTATTGGAACGAATTTTTTTATAACTTGCCAAATTTCTTGATGGAGGGTCAGTGCGTGATCATTTACGGTTTTATTTTTAGGGCTGAATTTACTTAACCAATTTATATCTTTGAGCTCATTTTTGATTGACTCATAATTACCCTTGTGAAAATTATACCGACTACTTAATTTATTGTAAGGTAGGTTACTTTGGCTTACAGTAGAAACTTCGAGAACCATAGGAGGGTGAGCTGAATCAATTTTCGACAAGATTTCACTTGCTAATATAGCATTGCCGTTTGGGATATCAGTAAGTATCAAATCCAAAATATTACCACTCACGTTAGCCACCCTGTTCAATTGCTTAAACTCATTTAAAGTCAGGAAATCTTTTATACTTTCTTTTATAGTAGACTTTGCAGAAAAGTTTTCAACCATAAAATAATTATCATCTAACCATTTTATTTGCGGAAGATTAAAATCTCCTATTACAATATTATAACTTTCATTCGATGGACCTTCAAAGCTTCGATTACAGTTGGCCAAAAAGTTATCTACTTGTGATAAGGTTACAGGTGGCGGGAGATATACAGCACAGATAGTTAATTGTTCAGTCGAATTAGAAAAATTATATTCCATTGCTACCCATAGATCTTCATACCTGCTCTCAAAATGTTTTAATCTTTTAGATTTAAACTTATTCTGTACTGCAATTAATACTCCGCCGCCATCCTCCTTTCCATTACTTAAACCATCTCTATCGCGTCGATAAACAACATACCTGTCATCAAACAGTTCTCGGTCAAATATATTGTCTTTAAGCCAGGTTTCAGTTAAAACTATAATATCATAAGAGTTACATAAAACACTTTCATAAAATTCCTTAATTTTTGTCCTTAGACCTCTACAGTTTTGATAATATATACTTAAGCGATTGAATTTTAAAACTTTAAATATATTTAAAAAGCATGCACCAAAAAACCTACTGCAGCGTATTTAAAAAGTCTTTGTCTTTGATAATTATATACGAAGTGTCATCACTTTTGCGCATAAAAACTCTGCCGTTCCGGGTCCAGACATATTTATATCCAAGTTCCTTGTTTTTGATCCTGGTAGCGGCGTGAAGGGATTTGTTGGCAGCTGATAGGTGCTCCATAATGTAAATAGGCTGTCTTTCACCTGCAATACCGATATGCGAGGAATTTAATTTGTCTTGTTTATTTTGCTTGTTGAATGTAGCCACAGCGGCCAGAAAACTATCGCGAACTCGAGTCGAGGAAAATTGAACAATCATTGATCTCGGTCGTGCATTCGACTTATCGCTTTTGGCCACACGAGAACATCGCAATATATTTTCTTCTTCTAAACTTGAACCTACTGTTTTGGCTATTTGCATTATGATTGTATTCAAGTTTTCATTCTTGTTTTCTGGAACACATTGCACTTCTACGTTGTTCATACGTGCATTTTGCTCTAGTATGTTAATTTGTGTGTTGAGCGAGCTAACAGTGTTCTGTAATATGCCATTTTGAGTCTTGATGTCCTCCACGTCCTTGGCAAGGGATGCCTGACCCCTCATAGCATCTTCAAATTTTTCGTTCATAAAATTCATAGAATTTTTTACACTCTCGATTTCTCCCCTCAGCGATGATATTTCCCTATTAATGGTCTTGGAAATAGTTTCATTCATTTTTGACAGAAAGGCTTCCATTTGTGTTTGCATAATATCAGTCACTATTTCCCTTACATCCTGTGGAGTAACCGGCAGGTTAATGTTGATGTCGCCATCTGACGCGGGTGAGTTTGACAGTGCTTGTCTTTTGTTCGGCCTGTTTGTGACGTATCCATGTTGTTGTTCGCCGTGATTTTCATCCGTCTGTTTAGTTCCCTTTTTTGGGTTAGGTGGCGGTGTTCTTTTTGTCTTAAGCATGATAATTATTACTTTCAATCTTCTCAAAAATAAACAATTCCAAGAAAATCAAAGTTCTAAAAAGCCACTGCCGAGGATCGATCCTCGGTTTTTACGATTCTCAGTCCGTAGCTGCGCCAACCGCGCCAGCAATGTTACTATCGAAGCGACGAAACTTCCTATTATACTGTGAGCGGATTCCTTCGGAGTTGCTGTTTGGTTGTTTTTGAGCGATTAATGTTTTTTTTGTTATTAGTTTACCCACTCTGTTTTGTCACGTTCATCCAATTGTAGGTACACTGTTCTTGCTCACTTGATGATAGTCTATTTAAATCTGACTTGCTATTGATAGAATCGCGAATATCTTAGCACATTTTTTTCACATTTGATTCACTGTCCGATGATGTAACAATTATAATATATTAAGGCATAAATTACCTCAAATAAGATTTATTTTTACGGAGTAGATTCGGTACGTCTGTTTAGTTCGGCGCGCGCGTTGTTATAAACACATACACATGACATAAAGTTAATTCACCTAAAAAATCCATAACACGAAAATCTATAATGTTATTTGACATTATATTATGAAAATTCATAATATAATGTAATAACATAAGAAGAGACACAATTAGAAAAACTACAACTTTAAAATGCATAACATGAACAATCCATAATAAGAAAAATAATAATCTGATAAACTTGTGCGAGGAACAGAGCGACGACCATATAAGGTGTACAAGAACCAGTTGCACGAAGCCGTGCGAGCGAAGCGAGCGTGCCGCGGTAGCGGCCAGCGAGTGCCAGAAGTTATAAAGTAGCTTACGCCACTGCAGCCGCAAGCCGACCCGCCACCCAGTCTCTACGGCCTGAGCGGCGGCCGCCTCAGGAGAAGAAGGAAAAACGGCAGGAAGGTATCGAGCGTCCTGCATTTGTCGCAACACAAGCACATCTTTGCGACGATGAGGGCTTCCAAAAAGTGGAAAGAAAGAAGAAGCCCGTTCGCCGCAATCTTTGTGGTTTTGCGCCGGCTGGACCGAAGCTGCTGTTGCGTGCTGCAATACCCACGACGCTGATGTACGTTTCCCGCCTCCACTACTCTACGAAGGCTGAGGAAATCGCAGAGTACATAAAGGTCACCACCAAAGCTAACTTCACTTTGAGGGTCGAGCGGTTGTTATTCCGCCATAATGTGAATTTTAATTCATTTGTGGTGAGGGTGCCGACTGAACATATATCGACCTACATAAAAGAGGAGTTTTGGCCGAACGGTGTCATTTACCGGCGCTTTCGAGGTCGGTTACTGGACACCATGATGCGTCGCACGTCGCCAATAGACCTTACGTGTGTTGGTAAATAAGTTAATTATATTATGTAATATGGTCTGATTATGTTCAGTTGAGATCGTTAAATGTGATTTTCAAGATTAGGACTCTTAAGTCACATGAGTCCGAGTCCTTTGAGTCTTCTGAGTCCTTTGGAGTCTTATACGTTCTTTGAGCTAGACTGAGTCATGAACTCGAGTTGATGTGTTATAATCCCAACAAAAACATTAATGAAATTAGAGCTAAGTTCAATATTATGATAATGCCTTGGTTGTTGACTTGAACGACAAAAGAAGTGAGAACTAAATGAGTGCCAATTTCAATGATCAGTAGGATAATATTATATTGAAGCCTAAGGTCTGGCTTGACTAGATCTCATATACGAATTTATGAGACTCGAGTCAATAAAAAAGCTGGAATTTTATTAAATAAGACTCCACACAAAAATGTTCAAACCCCTTTAAAAGCCATGTCTTTAATATACAAAATGTTAAAATACATAACGTAAAACCCGGCAGCACACGCCCCTTAAAAGTTACATCACCACTCGCGCATAGAGTATTTTACTCACGTTTTGTTCGCATGGAAATTGCTAATAAGACTCAATTAATTACATATTTTATGACCATTTTATAATGAAACAATCTTATTTGATTAAATAAAAAGTTTATTCGAATTTAGCTTTCCGCCCACGGCTTCGCCCACGTTATCGTTATATATTAAGGTTTATATATTGTAGCCCATGTATTACTGTAAAGTTTAATCTAAATCTGTTCAGTAGTTTTTGCGTAAAAGAGTAGCAAACATACACACACACATACATTCTCCCAAACTTTCCACTTCCACATTTCCCAAAAACCACTATTTTTGCAAACGAACATCTCATTGAAGGCTACTCTATTTTTTTCAAAGTTTCATGATGAAAGTGTTACATATGAAGAGAGGACACCACATAAACAAACGTTTGGTTTTGTGAATTGTTGCATTTAATGGAGTGATAATTTGAGAGTGCTCAAAATAATAGTAAATGTTATTTTTACCTGTTTTTTTGTATAAAATCTACAAAAAGTTATAAATCATATATGATTTTATACTTTATATCACACGAGAAATTCAATTTTAAAGTGGTATCATAGGATAGGCATATAGTGACCTTTTTGCTGTGAGTGATTTCTTCTAGACAACTTTGGGATATGAGGAGATTGCGGAAGAAGATAATTGAACGTTAAAATGTCATAAAATCTGTTATTTTACAATGAAATAACACAAAAACCCCTTTGATTAGTAGATTTTTAATAAATATCACCTTGTTCATATGGATCCTTACCTTCAAATAACTCGGAAACGTGAACCTATAGGGTACCATATTTTTAAACATTTTTTATGTTTATGTGTCCTCTTTTCATTTATACTACTTTCATCGTGCGCGGAAACATCCAGAAATAAACAAAATTGCGTACAGGGTGGCCATGCCACAAAGGTGCAAACCCCTTTAGGTATTTCAATATTTTGAATTTATTATTAATTTTAAGTAATAGGGAAATATAGGAGTTAGGTTTGGAGGGGGACGAGACTGTTTCGTCGGAAAATCACGCAAACAAATCACTAATGTGTCAAGGTTTTAACGCATTGAGTGATGTCGAAACGATAAAACAAAACATGACAGCTATTATTTTACGTTTCTCAAACATCTTCAGACGGACATTCTTATTTACAATTAAATAGGTATGATAATGTCAAAATAAAAGTATGTAAATTGATTAATAAATTACTACTTTTGTATACTTGAGTTTCTGAAAATGATTTTTGTCACTTTCTTAATACAACCACACTTGGTTTGCCAAGGTAAAATGTTAAGTACTACCTGTGTTTTTGCCATCTCTGCCATCAGCACCTTTGTCTCGGGGATTGGGGTCTTTGCCATCAAAGTGCTCACCCTGTGCTAGGCCATCCATGTTTTTGCGTTTCTTGGAGTAACGTTTGCCACTTGCATTGCCACCCTTCTTGCCGCTGTCATTCCTTGCACGTCTACCATGTGAGCCTCTCACGTTATCTGCACAAGGATACATTCTGTTCCAAGCTACTGACTTTTATAGACGAAAACTTGATACTGAATTGAATTAACTTCAATACGGCACCATAATGTGGATGACAATGAATAGTGTGACTGTGATGTTATGATCCTCTAGAGCAGGGGTGGCCAACCTTTTCCACAGCAGGGCCAAAATGCGGAAATAAAATAACCGGGCCGCAGTACCAAATTTTATGTAGCTAACAAACGCACAAAAAAAAACTAAACAAATACCAACATATTTCTTAGAATTTTTTTTTTTAGATTGTCTGTATTATTCTGCAAACTAAACAAATATGTCTATTATTATGGAATACAACTTTGTTTAGCAGACTAAGCTCATCAATGTTAATCTCTACTAAAGTTGTTGCTACATCTAAACAGTTTTCTAGATATCAGTAATCCGTGTTCTCCGAAAAAGGCCAGACTGACAAGAGGTTATTTGGGATTTAATATGCTTCATTCTACTAAAAAGATGTTCACACAAGTAAAGTGTTTCCAAAAAATTAAGTCTTGACCATAGCATGTTCATAAAACTCAGGATATTTCTACTTATCAAAATAGTTTGTACAGAACTCTTCCAAGCAAACCTTATTGAATGTTTCTTTTAGCTAATCTTCTCAAAAAAGAATACTCTGCTCTGCAGGCCACAAATTGGCCATCGCCGGTCCGCATGCGGCCCGCGGGTTGGCCACCCTTGCTCTAGAATTTAATTTAACCTCTCATCTATCAAGCACCATTCATTTATTATGGTTTTTCTAATCACAGAATGTTTTTGAAGATATTTATTGAAACAAGTAACTTGGAATTTTCAGAATAACATAAGGGATAAATTCAAACTTGATAAATGCTAGTAGTATTGTGTTGGATGATTTGTTTAAAAAATTTGATTGACTGAGTGAATATACATGTTAATGTCTAACAATGTGCATATATTTCAAGGTAGCCACATGAAATAACAAAATGCACATATCAATGAATTTATGATAAATGTGCAACTATGAAACATTAAAAGCATAACCATTTAAACTTGAATACTTTTACCACTATAACTGCAGGAGCAAAGCAAAATAATGCAGCTGAAAAATTACAACAGATTGATAAAAGTTTTATGTTACAAATAGACTGCATTGTTAATGAGGTGCAAAGGCATGTCAAGTAATGTGCATAGTGAAGTGATAGTAGTAACTTGTCCGCAATTCTTTGCGCATTTACCTGTGAGCTCTCGTTCATAGAAACAGCTAAACAACGTATAGTCAGGAAATGAAGTACATTTGTCGTTCAGGTTTATGTAATATCAGAAAATAACGACTTAAATAATTACACTGCTGCGTCAATCAGGTTACATTAGCTGCAGGCAAGGGTCATGATCGTAAGTACAGTGCAGCGTGCATCCTACGGTAACAACGAACGATAAGAAAGTATGAAGCAACAATGGACTCCCCTTTATTGAGCGAGGACGTCCTCCTTTGCATTTCACGATGTGAGGCACTAATAAATACTAATTAAATGCTGTGCACAACTATTGGCACACAAAACCCAACGCTAAATCGGTCTCTGAGACCGCCACGAATGTTAGCGTTACGGAGCGGCCATCATTCGTCGACACAGTGCAACACGCCCAAAACGCTCCTCTTCACGATAACAAATTTAGTCTTTAACAATCTAGTACTGTAAAAATATCACAACACTTTTGGACAGTGATAATTAAGCCTAATTTATTTAAATCCAAGAATAAATCGATCGTAGTTCGCAACTATTTTAGAGATGACCCGACGCAAAACCAAAGACCTTTCAGTCGGTCAGTGAAACCGAACCGAACCGAACTCCGAAGCGGCTTGACATCTGTCATCCGTGGTCTATTTTGTCTATAGACGGATTGTTAGTGAAGTGAAAAATTAAATCAAATTAACAAACTAAATCGATTCTTAGTTATAAGATGTATTTTGTCTTTGTTAAAGTAATTCTAAATTATACAAAGTTAAATTTATTGTAAATAAAACATAGTTCGCTATTATTTATCACTATATGCCACAGATGCTCTATTTTGCCATACAGACACCAGGCTCCTGACACTTGAATCTAATTTCGCCGGATTGGCATTAGATTTAGTGACCAAAATTTTTTTTGATCCTTTACACTTTGGAATAAGGTTCATAAATTTCTTGTTTGACATTTCTGCAATACTTGTCCAATGAAATTCTGTTTAAAAGTCAGGCCCCTGTATGGAAAACAGTATAAGACTCGCTCTATGGCACGTTCGCGTGAGACAGGCTGTTCATACTATTTTTCGGGGTCTACCTTTTTTGGCAGAATTTTTGAAGTCATATTATTTTGCATAGGAGTGGATGGCATTATTATACTTCATTTCGCAGAAAATCGTAAAGCATAAAATTATTTGGTATACATTCAAAAGCCATAATTTTGTAAGCCAGAATCATCTTTTCGCAGAAAGTTCACAGTTTAAAGTCGTATTTTAATTTTATTCCATTCATTGTAACATTAGAAATAAGAGGCTCATAGAAGCAAGGGTGCTAAACTGAATGACAATTTGCATCAGTCTTTCGCAACTCGGAACAAAAATCTAAATGTATGGAGTTTACATGGCAAATAATGGCGGATACTGTCATTGCACTCTCTTAGTCTCTTTCTAGATAGCTGCCAAACAAAACTGAACTTAATCATTCATAAATTTTGGTTTGTGGAATATTTGACGTAAATAATACAATACTATAAACTTATCAAATACTTTGTTATGTGAGTGTGTAGTGAGTGCATTGATGTGAAGTGAAATGCTACTGAAATGACGGTTCATGACTTGTGAAAAACAGACATATGTGGTATCATGTCGGACGCATAAATCACGAAAAAAGGTAGTTTCCTTTGGATAAGGACCGGTAAGCATTGAAATAAATATAGACTAAAATAAGGATAAACCAGGATTTAATTTTTTGGCTTGTTAAAACAAGGTAAATTTTACCTAAAGGTAAATTTCAACTACTACAAGTGTTGTAGCTGTATTGCAAGTACTGCAACTTTATCTATAAAAAATTTTTTTTGCTCTCGTACTAATTCTTTGTACGACTGAGAAGCAGGTTCTCAATTGGTTATGGGAAAAAAATCAAACGTGTCCTAAATCGAAAACCATTTCGAGATATTTGTATTTTATACCTTAATTAAATATTTAACATAAAGGCAAAGGATCTAGGATACTTTTTATTACTTAAATACGTGAATTTCTGGGTTCAAATGAATGACCCCAGAAAGGCAACGTACGCAAAGAGTACATAAAGGGTCTTAATGGACTTTTGACAGTCATCAAATTGACATCTCACAATTGAAACCTATTGGGTCGTATAAACGTCTTTTACGTGAGGGGTTGATAATCTATTTATCAACCAATCAAATCATGCGATCTGTATCGTACGTGAGATTTTTAGCTAGGCGATTCTCCTGCATGGTATTAATGGTGTTTCATGGTATTAATATTAAAGTACACAAAGATGAACAATATTTTTTCACAAGGTCAAATTATTGCTGTGCAAAGTTATTTTTAATAATACGTACATTTACATTTACGCCCATTGCCCAGACGGGTAGGCAGGGACTTAGAATAGCCATTCGCTATAATCCCAACCCTTTCAGGTAGGGCTTGGTTTCAGAACTTGGCAAAATATATTGTATTTGAAGTCTACTTCTCACATTCTCGTGAGATGCTACATGATGAACGGCGAGCTCTGTTTCAGACGCAAGTGCAATAAATCAGTAATTTTCTCCTCATTATTTATTTACCACGAATCGGGGAAAAAACACATGTGGGCTAAGCGTCTAAGCGAATTCGTGACGTCATGAGTTAGCAATGTTTGAAAATTAATTACCGGCTATATCTTAAAAATATTCAAATTTGTGTTTTAAAATAGGAAAAGGTATTGTATACGAACATATAAAAAATACCTAAAACATTGTTCCCGCACCCAATTAGAAATAAAAAAAGTGTGTATGATATCTGATTTTTAGAATTATTATATTTTAGTTTAAAGGTTTCGTTTGATACATGTTTCCATTGGAAAACCACTTTGAGAGGAATAGCTTTTAACAATAATAATTGGTTTTCTTGTTGAAAGCTGCTTTACAATATTTTGCACATAATATCCATGTTTGATTATTAACAGAATTGTTTCAGTCTGGACAAAAGCTATCGTCTCAAGGGTTGCGTCTCGAGCGTTATTTGGCAATACCATAATAAGCAGTACCCATATGAAGTTGAATCGCTGGGCGTAACGTGAAGACGACTATTCAGAAGCTTACTCCTGCTTTTTTGTGAGATAATAAATAAAAATGTTTTTTTATTTTGTTTCGGTCCACATTTGAATCTAAATTTGTACCAGGATCATGTGCACTATACAATACAACATTGGACTCTATGTGGAATCGAATTTGATATAAAAGTTAATGAAACATGAACATTTTATCTAAATCGACAAAAGGTCTACACGGGGTTACACATCACTACCGGTCTGTTAGGTTGGTACTCTCCTGCCTTTAGACCCGGAGGTCGTGGGTTCGATCCCCACCCATGACAAACATTCTTGTGTCGAACATTTGTTTGTTGTGTGTCTGGGTGTTATTATTTATTTAAGTATTTATTCAGAAATATTTAAATAAATAAAAATAAAATAAATATCTGGGACAATTTACACCAAGATCATCTGACCCCAAACTAAGCAGAGCTTGTACCATGGGTGTCAGAGACTGATAAACATACTTAAATATTTCTAAATACATACTTAAATAGATAATAACACCCAGACACACAACAAACACAAATGTTCGTCACATAAATGTTTGTCATGGGAATCGAACCCACGACCTCCGGTGCTAAAGGCAGGATCGCTGCCATTGCACCAACAGGCCAGTCGAATTTAAGTATGTTTATCAGTCTCTGACACATAGTACAAGCTCTGCTTATTCAGATGATCTTGGTGTAATTTGTCCCAGACATTTATTTATTGATTATTATGTTGGTAATGCAATGCTATGTAAACTGATTTTATTGGCTGGTATGGGAGTCCCGTCTATTACACTCTATTCATTATACCATTATGAAAGGGCTACCCTTATCAATGACTTTGAGCGTTTAGTCTTCCTGACACCCCTAACAATTATTACGTAAATGTCAGAAATCCTGCCATCTACCGGCACTAGGTTGTACTATCAGAACACGCGGTGGGTTCTAGTTTCTAGAACCTTTCTACGTAATCTAGAGTATGTTTTTTAAAATGATAAAGTTTAAAAATGAAATGCATTTGCATTTTCAAGAATTGTCTAGTCATTAAACTGAACAAATTTTCCATATTAAACATAGTCGCAATACGAAAAAAAAAACTTGATTAAAAAATATCTCGACTGGTGATACAAATAATTATAAAGAGTCCAAATTTTTTATTTCATATTTCGACATTTTGTAGGAAAAGTTCATCAATTTCATTAGTACAAATATTAATTTAAAATTACCTTACAAATTATAGTATAGCCCAAGAGCTCACGTACATTTTGATGGTCGTATGTTGAAATATGACCTGTGGTAAAAAAAAAAATTAGTATTATTATTTAAGACAATAAAGAGTTAATTTTCGATATATTTCACAAACCGGTCCGGGGATGACAACCATGTCATAATTTTTTAAGACTAAAGTCATGTTCAATGACCACATTGAACATGACTTTAGTCTTGTCCAAGTTCATTTCTAGTCACGAGTCAGCATTGACATTGCGCAAATGTCAATCGACATGGCATCGCTGTAAAGAATCCAGAACTCCCCAGGCCTCGACGGAGTCGGAAGGCTTTCCCGTAGTCCATAAAGGCTAGGCACAGAGGCTGATTATACTCTTCTGACTTCTGTATAATCTGCCTCACTGTGTGGATGTGGTCTACAGTACTATATCCTTTACATTTATTTTTATATACAAATTAAATTATTTATTAGATTATTTACTAGACGGATTTGTTTTTTGTTTTATTTTATCTTGAATTGTTTTTTTTATAAATCTTGGATCTCTAATTTGTACATTTCGTAGATGGCGAGGGTCAACTAACTCGGGAAGCCGGCAGTCCATGTAAAAACTTCACAATTTTTCTTCCATTTTTTGTTGCCAAAAATCTCTTTCGACAATCTCAACTTCCAAACATTCGTTGTCATTGGCACAAACAGCAAATATACATTCTTTTCGTTTTGTAATATGTGATTGTCCTTTATTATGGTAATGCCAATTGTGGGTTCTATTCACTTCTTCGCCATTTTTGTTTATTTTCCAAAAAGTTACTTTTTTTGCAATTGCTTCCTTCAATCCCATTTTATATGCACTTGACTTGGCACTTGACTTCAACGACTGTGTCGTCACCATACAACCCGTCAGGAGTGGCACCAAGGAAAGGAAGATGCTTGTCTATAAAAAGGCCACATGTTCAATTTCTTTATTCAGTTGAGCGCTCAGTTGAATGATGGCCTTTCTTACATATTCTCGGCCATGTTTGATCGATGCCACGTGATCCAAATTTTATCTGTACAATAATTATTTTACTGCATTTAGGCAACTTATATCGCTTTTACGTTTAATAATTTTGCCAGTTTGATGCCGTAAGTAGAGCCACTAATATGCTAAGCTCGAGCCACTCACCACTGTTACTTTGCAGTATTGTGTTTTTTTATATTTTTTCTATGTCTTCATCTGTTTTCTCCAGATTTTTTAAAAAGGTTGCTTTACTTGTTTAGTCATGATACTGTCTTCTGAGTATTAAAAGCTACGGCAGCCGCATAGACTCTTTAATTGATAATAGCTTTTTTTGGAAAAAAATATTTTTTTACCACCGACAAACTTTGCAACAACACTGAAAATTTTCGACGCGGTTGCTATCAACATCGTGGATTAAACTGCGTGAATGCGCAGCTACGCCTTGCAAAATAAAATGTATGCGCTGTGCTGCCACAAACAACTTGTAAAAAAGCCATCGGAGACTTTATTTTTGTCCACTTCTCCAACTTTAGTACAAAAATATGCCTTGCATTTAGTGTGGTCACCGAATGCATGCGTATGACACCGTAATATATCGTCAAAAAGGAGTTCGACATGGGAATTATTTATATGTGTCTTAATTGCCTTTATTATAGTGTGCAACGGATTGCCAAAATCGCCTTTTTGTTACAGATTTTCGACACTTTAACTGGTATTTCGCTTCTGTTGCTAGCGCTTGTAACTTGTTGCACAAGTTACACAAGACATGATTGCGGCATTCTAGGTTTCAACAGTTTTGTTGTGTTAAGGCCGCGCTCCGTCTGATATCAATCTGCCATATATAAGGCCATGTTGTTCTGTAGACTTTTAAAAAAACTCGACAATTTGGTAGATACTTTCCATTCCTGTAGATGGCCCATTGTAATTTTTAAAGCAAATGTGCTCTTTAGGCTCTTTATCTGTTGGTGTCATTGCATAGAATTGACAAAAATTTTTTTTGATGCCTAAATACTAATAAATAACAATCTCTCCAGCATTTTTTCCTATTATGGCTAGTGTTGCCCAAAATCGGTCTTGGTCTTGCAGTCTTGGTCTTGTTCTTGCATTTTCGCAAGACCAAGACCGAGAACAAGACCGCCTAATTTTAGCAAGACCAAGACCAAGACTGACCGTGCAAGATTTGAGCAAGAACAAGACTAATCCTGCAAGACTCTTGCGTCTTGCAGTTAGGACTAAGTGTCGTTTCAGGGAGTATTGGAGTTCGGGTATACGCTGCACGTGATTTTCCTTCAATACCTGCACTTCAGTATCTGCTGAGAGATTTTTTCTAAAGCGTCATTAGTAATTAGAAAACATAGAAATAGACTGAGTGATGAGTCAGCCAGATGGTTACTTTGTATTAATGCTTGGTCAAAATAATTAATATAAAGTAATAGTAATGTCAAAGCTATTGTGTACTGTTCTGTAATTTAATTTGTGTTGTATTGTTATTTAAATCAATGGTTAATTCAATGAATACTGTTCTATAATTTAATTTGTTTAGTATTTTATTTTTCATTTAAATGAATGGTAAATTGTATAAATTGTGTAACTCTTATTCCATTGCATTTAAGGTGAGACCTTGGCGGTCTTTCTATCTCTTTCTAGACATTCAGGGGGGTCCAAAGATACACGTCAATTTTTTTTTTAGCTTCTGTTTATTGTATAATGTTCCTAAAATTGTTGAAGATGAGTTAGTTAGTAAGTCAAGTTAATGTAAATAATTGGCTATATTATCTGTTTTAACCATCTTTTAACACTAAGCTAATTAAATGTAAACGTTTATTATAAGGAACAGACTGACTCCCGTAGGTCACGGTAGATAGCTGTTGGTTAGAGCATCGGCACGGATCGCTTAGGTCGTAAGTTCAAACCCCACCCGGTGGCAGATAATTTTTCGAATTTCTCATTAAATGTTTAGACATTTATTAATTTGGTTGGTCTTTACTATGGTTATGTTAATTCAAGCTCAAATGTAGCTACTCTGTTACGTTGTTATAAGATATATAAATGAACGTTTAATAAATAGCAATAGGCATAAAGATAATTGCGAGACTAGCGAGACTCTTGCTGCAAGACCAAGACCAAGACTGGGAGCGCAATACCAAGACCAAGACCAAGACCAGGTGTATTGGCGCAAGACCAAGACCAAGGCTGGCTAAGTCTCGTCTTGTTCTTGCATTTGGGCAACACTAATTATGGCTACAGCACCAGATAGAGCTGAATATTTTTTTTTGTACGATCTTTTGCTCCAACACTCATCAACTATGATATCCACATCCCCATACCCGTCTTTGGTTATTTTCCCCTCGGCTGTGGCTATCTCGTTTTCACGTAATCCAGCTTCTTGCATACTTTGCACCAACACTTTTTCACAGTGTTTGCTTATCAGTTTATGATTGACGCCTTAAACATGTTCGGTTAAGGAAGGAATATCCATAGCCGACAAAAAATATTCTAGTTGCGAACGGCCTGCAACCTGTTGCAACCGTACCCGTTACTGCACATGCATTCAAGTTTAAACTGTTTTCTTCGCAGTTATCATTATTTATTACAAAATCTGTTTTGCACATTTTACTTTTGAAAAAAAACTTTGTTAGACCATTTTGTTTCTCGCCTGTCAATATAATTTCATTTGCTGAGCATCTCAAAGGACCATGGTTACATAATTAGAGTAATTTATTTGTAAAGTAAGATACATTCACAATTCTCCTTCCAATGTGATTTTCTTGAACATTCTTTTTTTGTTCAGTAGTTATCAATAACTGAAACAGAAAAATTTAATTATTCGTTTTTTCTAAAGTAAATAAATAAATATGCGCCAGACAACACACCAATTGTCTGGTCTTGATACAAAATATCAATTCCCTTAAAGACAATGAATTTTAGGGCGTCTCCCAGAACACCCCATAAATATACCAAAACCATTAAAGAATGCAAAAGACCAGAGTAGACCAAGATAAATGTGGTTTTCTATAAAAGTGTAATAAGCACCTCATCCTGATTGGCAGATTCTTTAGTGTGAACCATTTTGTCGACAACTTCATTCGGCTGCACTCGCAGCTCTTGGTAAGTGACTCTGAAAAACAAATTAACATATTAGGTAGTAATAATTATTTATTTAATACCTTATTTATTTTTTCTAAAACCACAGAATAAAATAAAAACTAAAACTACCGAATGTCATAAAACAAAAGTTATTTAGCTTCATGAATAGAACTCCTACCACACATATGATTTTGCATTATTATCTAACATCTCGTTAAGTTACTCTCGTTTAGTTATTAATAATAGTTTTTGTAATAGTAACAACACTAACAAGAATGATTGAATCAAAAACGGCATGACTTCTAGTCTATAATTCAACTTCCCTACTCTGCCAAGAATGCCCAGTGCTTACTGTGAGACAACTCTTCATCCATCTTGCATACGATTATTCGTAAGCACAAAGGTCTCACCTATGTGCCTTCTTTAAGGCGTACTAAACACACAACTAAGCACAACAACTCAACACCGAACATCACTTGCAAGGCGCCACTTTTATGTTATTTGTGCCCACCTTTATAATTTTGCAAAAAGTGAGGGATATATACCCTCTCACAATGAAAAAATACACAGACACAGTGCAAGATTGGCTCCTGACACGGAGAAAATTCTACAACAACAAATTTGACAATACAGCACACAAACTACTACACCACATTCATACACACACACATACTCACGCAGTCACGTTCTCATTTCATTCTCATTCACTCACCCACACACACAACACCCCACACACTCAACACTCCACTCACTACACACTTAAACTATATAATATATATACATAATGGTGGTATAAAAACTATGTAGATTTTTTTTTCAAAATTAATTTCTATCTATCTTTTTTTATTAGTTGTCAGTTTTTTTTTATATAACTTCAAAATATCATAAACAGTCGTTATTGTTCTTGTTATCGTGACCAGATACCAGGGTAGAAGACGCAGGCAGCTGTGACACAGTTCATACTAGTACAGCCGCCGACGTTAACCTCCAGTGCATTATTAAATTGATAATTTGCACTAAGATTATAGGTTAAGATTTTATCTGTTTTTTAAGGAAAGAAATTAATTAAATTATTAAATTATAATTTCAAAAAAAAACTTCGAAGTGATGAAACTAAAAACCATATTTTTTCTCACTTACTGCGAAACAGGATCGATACAAGGCTGTAACTCCAAGGGTCCATCCTGAGGAGCCAAATTTCCGTTATCAGAATTTTGATGAATTTCCACTAATGCAGAACGACCGAATTGTTTTCTGAAAAAAAAACCCGTGGATAATAAATACAGAACTGAAGGTGGTCTCTAAGCTCAGTCTATTTTCACTTACTTTGCAACAGGATCAACGCGAAGTTACGAGTTTAGATCTGAATTTTCGCAAATTTGGTTATTTTGCTCAAATTTACGTCTCCTTCTGAAAAAAAATGCGATAAATATAAAAAGTTATATGAACATTTGATCATAAAAAAGAAAAAAAGTAATTTTTGGTACGTGGGTTCGATCTTTGATATTAGAATGACAAGTTCTCATAACTGACGTACTAATCTGCGCCAATTGACTCTCAATATTACATAGCGAAATTGTGTCCTGCTTTTGTTGACAATAAACACATTTAATCGCGAATCAATTGGCATTCCAAACAAAATATTTACAAATACCCCCTTTTAGAAATAATGTTTTTCAATGTGTACTTACCGCATTTAGAATAGAAGAATATAATAATATTTATTTCCAAGAATATGGTACATAGCGTATATATTATGTATACATATTTTTCTTTCATGTTTGCCAACAGGTTTGGCCAACTCTTTTTGTTTCTGATGCTTTTTAGGCATGATGATAAAATCTAATTGATGCACACGATACCAAATAATAAGTGTCCTATCACAATTGCTTACATTAAAACAATAACCTAAAATGGGTCTTTTCGCTAATTTAATCAGTAATTATAACTAAAAAATGTGTCCTGTCACCATAATTTTCAGTACTTCCACCAAATAACTAACAGTATTTCTGCTAAAGAATTAGCGCGAAAGCGATTGGCGACGCCGGCGAGCGACACGACACAGGCTCCCCGTATGAAGACCTCGAGCCGTCTGCCTCCCGTCGCCCGCGCAAGGACCCGCGCGTTATGCGTATTCCAGAATTTAGATTTTGGCGTTTTTCTATTTTTTATTTATAGTGCCCGTCAAGATGAACTCACTCCACCTGATGGAAAGCAGTCATGAGGTCCAGCTATGAGGATGACGAGTACAATAATGCAAAGCAATTACTGAGCTGGCCATACCGATCTTACAATATTTGACCTTAGAAGCTTTGATTAAAATATTGTATAAAGAAGATTATTTTCACAATTTAACTTTAATTGTATTTTTTTGTATGATATTGTAACATTTCTATGCCTGTAAAGAGGTAGAATTTGCTGCGCCAATACCAATTTGACCAAACATCATATTATTGTACCATATTCTATAAAATAAATCATATTCATATTCATTCATTGATTCATATTCATCTTGAACGCCTGCTCTGGCACCGGTTAGTGCAGTGTTGATCCCGGAACGCGACCTGACCGTGATAGGTCAGGTCGCGCCCGACATAATATGTCTCCCACCTGAAGAGCAGATAGTCTGCCGCAGGGCTCCCTTAGTCGCCTCGTACGACACCCACGGGAAGGAGATGGGGCGGTGGAAAGTATTATTTTAAAATGCCGCCAACAGCACTGCACCAAATCTTTTTTAAAAACTTCACTACACTCTTAACTAATTACCGTGTAAATTTCAATGAGTTACTTCAACAGTACGAGTATCATACCTAAATTTTCATTCAAAATGTCAGAAGTGTTAAATTCAATTAATTTGTGTATCAACTAAAACTTAATTACAAGTTGACTTAATGGATTTATTTATAAAAAAAACGTCACAATAAGCATTCAAAATGCAAACTTTTTTGTTTCACATAGATTTAACGTTTAAAAAAAAAAAATTATCCCAAAAATGTCGTGTAAATAGACGCATTTAAAGCCTTATTTTTTTTTGTTTTGATGATGTATTATCTATATTGAGCAATAAAATGGCTATTTTTAAAGCAGTTTATGGATTTTTTTTCATTAAGATGTTTAACTTTTAATCAAGTTTTAGTTGATACACCGATTACTTGAATTTTACACTTCTAACATTTTGAATGAAAATTTAGGTATGATAACGTTGAAGAAACTCATTGACATTAACATGGTAATTGGTTAAGAGTGTAGTGAAGTGTTTAAAAGAGATTTGGATGAGAAATTCAAAGTTCAGAGCAAAAAAAACAGCATTTCTAACTTTTTCAATTTCATTTTTTTTACAGTTATGAATATAATAAGCGTTAAGGATGTGAATTCTTCAGAATCCTCTATCGCTATTATTCTTAAAAAAAATAAAAAAATCAGGCATTTATCTCAACAGATCGCGCTACAATGACCGAAAAAGTAACTCAACCCAGAAAGTTTAGAAAATTCGTAAAAAATTCATAACTCGAAAACTACAAAAAATCGGGTAACATACATGGGATATTTTTAAATACCCCTAAGTGTGAAAAAGCTAAAAAAATAATATTAACGTGTTTGTTTGGACCACCCTGTATGTTTCATTATCGTTACTAGCAAAATTAGGAAGCCTTTAAGATTTTTGTGCGAAAAAAGAGGTTCAGGAACATCATTACTTCTCTTTATTTAGAATTTTTTATACAATTGGGTATGGGGACAATTTTTTTTAAATATTTTTTATAAAAATACCTTTTACTATTTGAAGTAACCAATTTGAATATTTTGTTGATCTTGCCGGTAGTTAATTTTTTATTAATTTTTAAACATTGCGAACTCATGACGTCATTCACTTAGTGTTCCCACATGTGTTTTTTCCCCAATTCATGGTAAATAAATAATGAGGAGAAAATTACTGATTTAAAGCACTTACGGCTGAAACAGAGCTCGCCGTTCTGCTCGCCTTCTGATGTAGCATTTCACAAGAATGTGAGAAGTAGACTTCAGATACAATTTATTTTGCTAAGTTCTGAAACCAAGCCCTACCTAAAGGGTTGGGATTATTGCGAATGGCTATTTTCAGTCCTACATACCCACCCGTCTCAATAACTTTGTGGAAAAATAATTTTCTTCTGTTAGAATTTAAAATCTGCTATCTAAAAACACCATTAATACCATGCAGTAGAATCACCGAGCTAAAAATCTCCCATATAATACAGATCGCGTCATTTGATTGGTTGATGGATAGATTGTCCACGAATCATGTGAATGGATGTTTATACCACCTAATGGGTTTCAATTGTGAGAAGTCAATTTCATTACCCTTTAAGAGTCTAATAAGAACCATAATGTACTCTTTGCGTATGTTGGCAATCTGGGGCAAATCAAATGAATGATTCCAGATTGCCAACATATTTTAATAAAAATATCCTAGTTCATGTTTTATTATATTTATGCCTATCCTAGATCCTTTGCCTTTACAAATGTTAAATATTTAAACAGGGTATAAAATATAAATACCTCGAAATGGTTTTCGATTTAGGACATGTTATATCCAATTATCCTAAGTCATAATAATCAATTAAAACCAAGGTACAACATATATTTATTTGGATAGTTTTACTTAACATTCAATTATACTTTAGAGATTCAAAACGGCCGAAATTGCTTGGTAGCCACCCCTTCCATGACTTTCTCCAAAGGGAATGTTATTTTCCATACAAACTTTCATCCCCTATTACAATAAAATTATTATCTATAAATGGTAGCCTATGCCCCAAGCTCTAGTCTATCTTTGTATCAAATTTCATCAGACTTTGTTCAAAGGTTTAGATGTGAAAGAATAACAGACAGACAGACAGTTACTTTCACATACATACCTAATTTTGATAATATATCTAAGTAGGGATGATCATCAGAAATCCAGAAAAATCCATCAAATACGAATTTATCACTAAAAGATTTCACTTACCTACATGAACACCTTCATCCTCCTCCGGATTATTATTCCTTTTAGCATGACCATGGTTGGCCTTCCTTGATGAATGGTGGCTAGATGCACTACGGCTGCTGTGACTTTTCTTAGAGCGTTTTTTCCCCTCTGCTTTGGGTGCTGGCCTCGGTTCTGGACGGTTTGACGAGGTCGGAGCGGCTGAATAAGAAAATAACGGGAACTTTATTTGCATCTACAAGCTACTGGTATTTGAAAATTTGCAATGCAGCTTACCTAGTTTAGCATCCTGAGATGAGATCTGCATCACCAGGGCCAGCTGCTGCCGCTCCGACATAGGTGCTACGACCTGTGACCGCGGCGAGCCGTCCGGCCCTCGCTCGGGTCCGCGCGACCGCGACGTCGACAGCATTCTCCTGGCATACCCGCTCCCCTACGCACAAACAGTTTGATAATACAAAACATTACTGTACCAAAACGAAAACAACACTTGGTTGCGGTTTGGTGTGATTAGGCGCCAATTCAATTGAGAAAGCTACGACACGAAAATCACCTTTTTACTTTGTCGGGGCAAGGTTGTAGCTGTTGGTGTAGCACAGTAAACTAACTAAATAACACTTTTTGCCAAATCACTGTTTGGAAGTTCAGAACAAAACATTTTCAAGTTCACGGGAATTTCAACAAATCGTGGGAAACTCGCGCAAGTCGCTTTGTGATTGACAGCAGACATCCTCAAAAAAAAGCAATTGTCTATGATTGAGTGATGTACTTTCATCAATTAAGTAATCATTTCTTGATTCTATTACATTATAATCATTTGTTTTTGAAAGTAAACCCACTAAAGGAAAAAATCTAAAAAAAAAGAAATTGATGTCACTTTGAAGCAAGGTGTCAGTAGTACCCAGTACCCGACCCGTATGGAAAAGCGTTTTTCGAATGACATCGATCTTGTCCATAATTCCAAGATTACAGTAATCAAAAACCCAAAAAGGATTACATCCGAAATAAATGATTTATTATATTATCATTATTAAAAAAAATGTTTTAGGGGCCTTTTTGAACAGAATTTCATTGGACAAGCATTGTAGAAATGTCAAACAAGAAATTTTTGAACCTTATGACAAAGCATTATGTTCAAAAAAATGTTTGATGACAGAAATTCACTAATGTAATGTCAATCCGGCGAAATTTGGTTCGGAAGTCAGGGTCCAGGGAAAGAATAAAGTATTTTTTTTTATTGTTGACCGAAATTTAATGCCAATCCGGCGAAATTAGATTCAAGAGTCAGGGGCCAGATTCCGTCTTCACAAATTTTGACAGCGGCGCCTGGTAGTGGCTATTAGCATGGTGAGGGTGATTGCTAGTAAGCTGGAGTCACCTATCTGGCAATATTGGATAGCTATGCATACTGATAAATCACAGCGATAGTGTGAGGTTCGCACACTCCTTTGATTTAAATTTGTATGTACCATTTTATATGTCTAATTAATGTAATAAATTAGTTATTTATATGACATGCTTATTATTTTTTTTATTTTTTTTATTTACATTCTGGTTTAAGAACTTTATTTCTCCTAGAGAATTGAAATTCACTTACATGAGACTTATGACTAAACAGTGTTATTGTGTTGGGCAAATCATACCTTTACTTAATCACATTAAACATTTTAACAAAACGAAACAAATCCGCAACTAAGAACAATTAAATCATTCTGAAGCTAGTTACACCAAAACACAGCAATTCACAGCATACATCTATAACCGAGACGCTTGCAAACTGGCGAGTATTCGGTCAACTTCGCTTAAATCGCCAGTAGGCGTTGACCGGCCGAAACGTGCAAATTACGCGGATAAGCGCTGCTAGATGTGGCTCTCGTAGGTCAATGCAGATTGAGCGCACCTGATTGCGGTCAGATACTATTTGCTTGTTGGTTTTATGTTGCAGTTTTTTGAATGATGATGAATGCATTTGGCGTAGGTAAATTATATTCAATGACTTAATCATCTAAATTAGTGTAATTTGTATCATGTCTTTGGCTTAATATAATTATTTGTAATGTATAATTGTAATTGTAATTTTATATTATTGTATTTAATTAATTATTAATTAGTTGTTGATTATATTATTTGATGCATGTATTCAGTTATCATACTAAATCACGGTTTATTACATTAACTAATTAATCACCATTTATTTAATAATTTTGAAGCTGAAAGACGTTTAGGTGACGTTAATTATGTAATTAAACAATTAATTTATATTTTGTGTAATTGAATGTGTTTATAATTTGTAATTCTTGTTTATTATTGTGAATTATTATTAAGTTGTTTGTTTGACATGCATAATTTAATGTAATTTCTTGATTTTATTAGCATTTCATTAATTGATAATCATATTATTTTTAACGACACGATTGGCGTAGTGCGCTGTAGCATGGTTTCTCACCTCGATTTTCCTAGTGTCCCGGGTTCGATTCCCGGTCGGGTCAATTCAGGAAACGATCTTTTCTGAATTGACTCGGGTCTGGGTGTGCTGGGAGACGCCCCTAGCTTATTTCCTTGTGTGGTACCTCGTAACACAGGGATACTAATCCCTATTTCGTGACCATCAAAAGAGTACTTACAGATATAAAACCCAAGCTTAAAGTTACAAATACAATGATTCATAAAAATACTATAAAAACCTTAACCTAGGGTGCCGCCGGCAGGAGGGTAGGCAAGGCCCAGACTACCGGTGGTTAGGGCTGCAGGGAGAGGAACCTCTTGAAAATGCGAGCCATGTCCAAGAGCACCGCCTTCTGCATCTGACCCTTGACCCAACCGCTGAGCGAGAGCCTCTCGAGGTGTTGGTCGAAGCTCTTCGCTATTAAGCCGTTTGCCGATACGACTTTCGGGACAATGATCGTCAATCAACATTTCACATGGTGGTCACCTAGTGAGCCAAGTCAAGGTACTTGCTGAGTTTGTCCTTCTCAGCTTTTACGAGGTTATCGTCATGCGGAATGGTGATGTCGACGAGCACAGCAATGCACGACTATTCTCGAGAGTTATTATTATTATTATTAGTGGTGTGAATTGTCTCAGATATTTATTTATTATTTATTTATTATTTATTATTAATAGGTCATGCTCATAAAATAAAAAAATGTGAAAAAAATTATACCAAGATAGAAACTTGGAAAATTCTACCTGGCCCCCCCCTGGCCTGACTACCGAACCAAATTTCACCGGATTGGCATTACATTATTACCTACTGTCACCAAAAGTTTTTTTGAACCTTCCTATCGCTTTGTTAAAAGGTTCGATAATTTCTTGTTTGACATTAAAATTTGTGCAATGCTTGTCCAATGAAATTCTGGGGGGCTAGCCAAGAGCAACACGCCACGACGATTTCTACCATAGAAATCGTTCAAAAGTATGGGGATGACTTAAGCGCCCGCCAGTGACAGCTTATGATCTCCATACATTTGAACGATTTCTATTGTAGAAATCATCGTGATGTGTTGCTCTTGGCTAGGCCCTCTGTTCAAGAGTCAGGCCTCGATCCTAGGGACTCAAGGGGGATTCGAACCCATGACCTTCCACAATCTGGTTGGCTGCTCTTCCAACTTCCATAAAAGGTTATGAAATTCCACTCGTTTTGGAACACAGCCCTAGCAAAGCCTTAACAAAAACCCCAATATTGTTTAGAAAAAAAAATGTCAGTCGAAGTCTGTGGAAGAAGTCTCCAACCAAAGAACCCGTCAAATTTCTTTTGGGCCGACCCGATTTACACAATTTTTAATGCCGTGAATATAATTTATTGCGGCAATAATGTGGCGGCCGACGGTTACGATATTGCGGAAAGTGGTTATTCCGTCTCTGAAAGATAATCTAAAGCTTTCGAAAATATTATATTCGACAAAAAGTCGACTGCCTAGATCGACTATGAAGCTGACCTTAGTTAGCGCCAGTGTCGGTGTTCTTATCGGCGCAGGGTACGGAGGTTATACACATTACAAAGTAAATGCAAAGAAGACCTTAGCACCTGTTGAAAACGAGGAGTTTGCATTCCTGACGGAAGCTCCCGAGTATTTACCTCATTTCAAAGTAAGTATTAATTGAGTGTGCCCTGGCAACTACACTCAGAAGCAACTTCCTTAAGTCTTACAAACCTAAAGTATAGAGCTGGATATTACAGTACCATGTTACCATGAATGCCATTAATTCTTGGGACTGATTTTCAATAGCATTCAGGCCTTTATCTGGGGCAAATACCTATTTAGAAAAGCAGTTGAAGTACTATTTGTGGTTAAGTAACGCAAAGGCAGTTACTTAGCTACACAAACACTGAGCCCAATATAAAAGATTGAGTTATAAAAGAGATACCTAATTATATATTATAATAAGCAAATAATGAAAAAGATTTTGGCTTAAAAAACACGAAGCTAACATACTCTTTGCCACAACTTTAGACAGCAAAAAAAGTTGAGGTTAATTTTCATATAAATGTGTATAATAAGTATGTCAATGTCAATTTGTCAAGCATCAACTTTTTGTCTTGTTTCATTCTAACATTGCAATTATGATTGTATGAGTGCATCTCGCTTGTGCATAATCAGTGTGAAGTTAGCGATATAAGTACATACACAACTGATATTCTATTTCTTTGGATAAAAGACGATTGAAAAATTTCAAATATCTATTCGCTTGATAAACAGCCAGGTAATTTTATACTACAGTTAGCTATATAAAGTACATAGCATAAAGTTGTAGAGTATTTATTATTTGCTTTAATTTTTTTTTCTTAAAAATGCTCAATATTGCTGTGCATACCAGTTTATTTAGTCTCATAAGTTCTCATCGGCAGTAACAATACAGTAAAAATCATAAAATAGAGTATTTTAGCATACTTTATTCGTGTCGTAGATTATAAAGTACGCCTATTACTAGAAAAAATCTCCATTCATTACAGCATTAGTCAGAAGTAAAAAAGGCTCTTTTTTAGGGTACACTTTGTGGTAAAAGTACAACAAAAATTATTACTTTTGAGATATATGCTGAATTTATTAAAATCTACTTATATAGCAGCTGTACCACTTAATTGTTCTCATTTTAAAGTAAAATAACTTCAGAATAAATGAGAATTTTGCTTGAATAAATTATTTTGTCTTGCATCAGCTATATTGTTGATGTAAAAACCTAAAAGAAGCAAGGGTTTCTGAACATGTTTTTACTGTCACTATAACTACCAAATCTAAAAATTGTTACCTATGTCAAATGCAAAGTGTTTCTAATGTTATAAAGAATGAAGTATAAATAAGTAGAAGTAAAAAAAAAGTATAAATGCAAAAGAGTAAAATACTCTATTTTAGAGCACAGGTGGTACTAAATGTGCAGTTTAAGTAAAATCATTTAAAGCTATGGACATTTTCTAGTTTTTGTGTTAATTATGCTCTGCTTTTTTTTCCATGTCCTAAGTATTTATATGTCCTAAATGTTTAATTCTGCAAGCTGTAATAGCAAATTTAAGCTTTGCATTTGTAATGTTTGAGCAAAAAATAGTGTGCTTGCAACACAACTGCTGGGGCCCGATTCTACTAATTAAAAGCAAATGGAATCGTAATTGAATGACACGATTTTGACATTTGGTCCATACTAAATCTGTCAAAATCACGCCATTCAATTACAATTCCATTGGCTTTTAAAAAGCAGAATCGGGCCCCTGGTAGAAGACCAACCTACCATCCTGCTGTAATCCCAAGACCAAAATTGTGAAATATTATTTCATTGATTGTAATTTAAAAATTATTACTGAGGATATAATAATGATTTGCCTACATATTTGTGATGATTCCGTATGCAAGTAAACATCCATCCGTCATGACATATCATGTTTTTTCACAAATCATCACGGAAAAATCACAATGTAATCTCAGAATTTACACCACATAGTATTTTTGGTGATCCCTTGTTTCACAGACAGATTTTTCATAGAATTTCAGTTCACAGAAAATGTTACATAGAATATTCAGTTAAAATACTTTCATTTGGAATATTATTATTTCAACAACTATTTACATAACAGACATTGGTTAAATAGAAAAGCTTCTGTTGGTTAGGTGAGGTTAGAACTGTGAGTATTTTTGTGTGTAGCTTAATTATTGTACCGTTTAATTCTTTTTTTTACTTTGCCTAGCTCTATAGCTATGCCAATTATATATCTATGTATAATACTGAGCATGATTAATGGCCCTGCGGAATGTATCACTTATATTGTACATATTTTAGTTTTGCTCTTGCACTGCAAAAAAGACAAACAAATGGTCACAGAACTAAATACTTTAAATTGATAACTTTGTAGTCATATAACCAACCAAGTCATACACCAATTATTTGAAGCCATGAACACTACATGGTGTTTTCGAAATTTTACGTTTTTGTTTTTCAGCACTAAGCACTATGTTTTAATACTGTTTTTCATAAAGCGAATTTTTCATTAAGTGATAAATATATAAATATCTATTAATTAAAAACCCTTTAAGTATTTGGCTTGCCTAAAATATCACATGTTTGTGATATTTTAGGTCACATTATTCTATATGCATATTAAAAGCATTTGTTGGTTAATAAACACCTCAATTAGACGTGGTTATGTTTTATTTTTAGATAATAAACGATTCAGACAGTAGCAATCTGCAGCTAATTCTGTTTCAATACCGGACCTGCCCATTTTGCTGCAAAGTGCGCGCCTATCTGGACTCGAGGGGCATCAGCTACGAGATTGTTGAAGTGGATGCAGTTCTTCGACAGGCGATCAAATGGTCAGGCTATAAGAAAGTGCCAATTGTGTTGGCTAAAGTGGATGGCGGTTATCAGGTAATTATAATCAGAATTATGATTCAATTTTTAAGCTGGTTGTTGTTTTAAAAAAAATGAAAAAGATACTCACATAAAGGATACATATTATTGTTGCTAAGTCTTCTAATTTACTCATGTCTGAGTTCAAAACAGCTTTACGTGTCAGCACTTATGTTCATCTGTATCTTTCAGCAACTACTTGACAGCACTGCGATTATATCAATACTCGAGACCTACTTACGGGACAAAGCATCCCAGTTGAAGGATATAATCAAGTTTTATCCCGCCACCAAGTACTTAAATGACGTTAGAAAGAGCACAACCGACATCGCCAATAAATATTTTGTAATGCACAATGCCGTGGTGCCAGACGAGCGCGATAGAGCGGCGGAGTTGTAAGTACAGTCTTGTTCAGTGTTAGGGTTAACATTTAATGTATTGAGTACAGGTGAACTTCACAAGTGATTCTTCCTAAAAGCATCACCAATCGGGTTCCTGGTGCATGCTTGTGCATGCATGCATAAACTCAAACTCAAAAACTTATCCTAATAGCCCAGGTAATAATATCAAAACTCGAAAATGCCAGAACGCACTATGTTGAAATAGACTTGTCGTATATGACCAGTGACTGTTTTAGTGTAAATAATAAAACAAAGTCCCTTGGCGTACAGCAAGATCCGCCCGGCGAACCCACTCTCCGGCGGCAGGCATAGCCACTATAATCGAGTTTGAGTGTCAAGAACTTGATTTTCTTTTTTAGATCATGTTGTGTTTATGGCCGGACCTCTTATGTATTTATGACGCAAAAAGGAGGAGTAGAGTACCACTTTACCTTCCGGTCCCTCTCATGTTAATGAACACACTTGATGAATTTACTAGCGCCCAGTCTAACTTCCAATTCGATACTCCAATAATAAAACAATTTTGTTTATTTTCTACACAAAAATAGAAACTAGAAAAATTCGACCTGACCGCTTGAGTCCCTGGATCAGGTCGATTTTTTGCTTTCAGAGCATTGTTTAATGCTAAAAAAAACAATTTTGTGTATGTTCATGGCATAAACATTTGCTTAGGTTTAAGCTACATCTGGCAGCACGGAATCAAGAAAAAGAGCTGTTGTGCGACCTCCTCGTTTCCACCGCGTGCGGTCCTGTTCTCGCTCTATTAAATGACGGTTCTGAGTGACAGAAAAGGATTTTTATTATCATTATTTCGACTGGGGACGCTGGCAGTGGGCCGGGTGATCGGTCCGCTGGTTATGGGCCATTTCACCCATGTCCCCGGGCCCCCTAGCAGGGGGTCTTTAGGTTGTCCCATTTTCACGGCGTCCCGTCGAATCTTCCTGTTGCTTTGCAGAATCTTACTATCTGGTCCACCGTCAGTTCTTTCAGATTTCCTTCATCTAACGAGTCTGACCCCATGAGCTCCCACCGTATGTGTGAGTACATCGGGCATTCGGCGAGTAGGTGGAAACTCGTTTCCTCGCTGTCCATGCACTCCATGCATGTGGGGTTGTCTTTGATGCCTATTACTGTTAGGTGCCTGTTTAGTCTAGAGTGCCCTGTGGCGATTTCTGTGACAGAAAAGGATAGAAACATTGAAAAGTGCGTTTCGGTGCTGCCAGATTAGGCTCAACCGTAATATTGTGTCTCGGCTGGCAGCCGCGATCAATAGTCAAAAGTTAATATACTTTAGGGAGGAGCGTGAGTGGCGGCAGTGGGCAGACCGCGTGCTAGTACACACACTCTCACCAAACGTGTACCGCACAGCAGGAGAAGCGCTGGAGACCTTCAGATGGTTCGAGGAGGCTGGCGGGTGGAAGCGGCAGTTCCCGAGCTGGGAGTGCGCGGTCATGGTCTACGGGGGAGCCGCCGCCATGTGGGTCATTGCCAAGAGGCTTAAGAAAAGGTAGAAAATTTCATTGGTCGAAAAATGGGGGAGGGTAATTGCTTTATTGTGTACCGATCGCAAAGACAATAAAAAAATGTACTTATAAAGCCTTAGAAGTGTTAAGGGCCTTAGCTGGCTCGAGAAGGACAGACACACAATATCTGTGGCGTGTGTGGAGTACTTTTTTTTTGATATTTTTCAATGTTAGAACCCATAGCGCGAGTTCAGCTCAATTTGAGGTAAGATGGCCCGTGAGTCCTAGGCATTGTTCGTAAAGTTAACTTAAGTTTAACTTCTGCTTATCAAAAGTCTTCGAGGTTAGTAGAATTTAATACACACGAAATCACAAGCTTTGCATAAAGGCAGCTGACTAAAGACACATTTTGCAATAGTTTGTCAGCAGCCTTAACCTGCATTTCTCCGTACATTGCGATCGAAAGTGATAACTTCTTTTTTCATATGCGAATACTGATATGGCAGCGTAAATTCAGTTTTCAATAACATCTCGTGATTTAAATTTATTATCTAAAGACTTTTCTTCACGTTTGTACGTATGCGTGAACCATTGATTGGGTTGTAACCTACTTCTAACCCTGCATCTTGACTAAATTTAGAACGCCTAGAGTTGTGCTCTAGGTTAGGCATTGTTGCGACGATTTACATGTCTGAAGGTTTTTCATTGTGTTCCTGCACACTTGAATTTTTCTCCAGTTAATAAATGAGTGTTGTTAGCACTGGCTAGTAGACCTACCTATTTGTGTTCAACTCTGTACTTAGCGACACTGCCACATTTATGATTCTACGATTATGAATAATTCAAAAACCGTATTTCCTTTGGAGAATGCTACAGGGTTTCCCTTTTTCTCTATTTGTTTTCTTTTTTGAACTGAGCATTAAAAGGTTAAATACGATTAAAATCACGTCCGCCAGGGGCAGCACTAGAAGTGGAGGGGTAAGGTTGACCTCGACCGATGCAACAATATTTCAATCAACTCTAATTAAGTTCCTGCGAATTCAACCTTCATGCAACACACCGCGTTTAAACTACCTAAGGATAGTCATTTTACTGAAAAAATCATATTTGTGCTAATAGATTTTAGTTTTTTGAATCTTAGCGATTTTAAAAATAGTGCTTCTAATATGAAGGCTTAATTCTAATAGTGTGAAAACGTCGCTTAGTTTAGAAAATAATAAAGTTAGAGGAGTTAAGGCCAATAAAGTTTGATTAATGAAATTAGGAAAAATGTTTTAGGCGTGTCAAGGGACACCTACATTAATGTACTGTGGGGATGTATACGACTAGGGGGTGTAAGTGGATCCTCCAACATCGAGCCCCAAGCCAACCTCGCCTGCAAGCTGGTGCACCCTGCTGATCAACGAAGGAGGCTCTGGGTACGGCTCCCCTTTATGGGTTGGGAGGTCAGATGGCAGTCGCTCCCGTAAAGACAACTCAAGCCAAACAAAAATGGTTAGTTAGGGGATCGCCCTACTCCTGTGTTAAGTGGGTTAGGGCTACCGGGCCATGGGCAGGCCCGGTTAAAGACATTAGTCCAAAGAAAGGTTCGCTTCGCATCGTGGAACGTTGGCACGCTGAAGGGACGCGCTCGTGAGCTGGCCGATGTGCTCGCCAGGCGGAGGGTGGCCGTTGCGTTCCTGCAGGAGACTCGCTGGAGAGGCAACAGGTCCCGGAACATCGGGCACGGCTACAAGCTAATCTACGCGGGTTCTCCTGGTGGGGCCAGTGGAGTAGAGGTGGTGATAATGGAGTGGGGGTGGTGCTGTCCGAGGAATTCTAAAATAGTGTCTTGGAAGTAAATCGCGTTAGCGACCGCCTTTTGGTCGTGAGGGTGCTTATCGAAGGAGTCACGACCAATTTGATAAGTGCCTACGCACCGCAGGTCTGTTGTAGCGATTCGGATAAGGCACTGTTTTGAGAGCAAATCAACCAGCTCCTATGCACTATTCCACTGACCCAAGGCGTCGTTCTGGCTGGCGATCTGAACGGTCATGTGGGTGAACAGTGTGAGGAATACTGGCGTGTTCACGGTGGTTTTGGTTTTGGCAGTCGTAACGCTGAAGGCGAAGAGATTCTCCGGACGTGTGGGCCGTCGTGAACACGTGTTCAAAAAGAGTCCCGAGCACCTGATCACCTACAAGAGCGGTAGCGACTACTTTCTCACCAGGAGAGCCCAGATCGGCACGGTCATACCCGGAGAGAGTTTCACTTCCCAACACCGTCTACTTGTAATGGACCTGCGAGTAAAGCCTCGAGGCAAATGCCGGGAGCGCTGCCCACCCCGAACCAGGTGGTGGCTGCTTGAAGGAGCCAAATCCCATGACTTTGCTGCCGCTGTCGGTGACCTGTGCATCGCAGCGGATAGTGAGTCCGGGCAACAGCTCTGGGATAGGTGTCAGGCAGCTATCAACAAGGCGGCGAGGGTGGTGTTGGGTGTGTCTCGGGGGGGGGGACGTAGGCTTGACAATGAGACCTGGTAGTGGAACGAAGCAGTCCAGAAGGAAATCAGGGTAAAGAAAGCCTCTACAAAGCGTGGCAAGCGTCCAAATTACTTGAAGATCGCGCCGCGTAGGGATGCCAAACGAGCCTCCAAACGAGCTGTAGCCAAAGCCGGACGTGACCACTTACGTCTTTTGTAGGATAAGTTGGAGTCGTCTGAGGGGCAGGAGCTGGTTTACAAGTTGGCACGTTCGAGAGTCAAAGTGGCCCAGGATATTTCCATGTCCCGCTGTGTAAATGACACTCTCGGTAACCTGCTTTCCAAGGACCGCGCGGTGAAGGAGAGATGACGCTCGTATTTACACGAGCTGCTCAACAAGCAGCACAAAGAGGTGCAGCCACCTGAACTCCCTCCGAATCAGGGACTAGTGCCCCTGGTAAAGCCTGATGAAGTCCAGTCGGCTCTTCGCCGCATGAAGAACCGGAAAGCTGTTGGACCCGATGGAATCCCTATCGAAGAGTGGAAATCGATGGGCTCTCGTGGTGTGGGCATACTTACCCACCTTTTCAACCACATTCTCCTAACCTCACCGGGAAGATACCTGACCAATGGAGACTGAGCATTATTACGCCGGTCTTCAAAGGCAAGGCTCGGTCCCAATGTCCCACACCATGAAGCTCCTCGAGCGCATTGTGGACTCTCGGATTCGACAGGAGTGTACAATCTCAAAGTGTCAGTATGGGTTGCGACCGGGTTGCGGGACCATGGACCCCGTATTTTCCTTAAGAACGCTCATGGAGGGATACAGACTGAAGAATACACCTCTGCATCTCCTTTTCTTAGACATGCAGAAGGCCCTCGACTGTGTCCATCGTGAGATAATCGGCTGGGCGCTGCGGTCCAGGGCCGTTCCCGAGGTCTTTATTGATATCATCCGGGACATGTACTACAATTCCAGTTCCATAGTTAGGACTGCGGTTGGTGACACGCTTCCCTTCCCTATCACCGTTGGAGTACACCAAGGCTCCGTGCTTAGTTCGTTTCTGTTCAGCGTAATATTAGACGTTCTGTCAAACAGTATCCGAAACCACCATGAGCAACCATCATGTATGCTGATCATATTGCGCTGGCAGATTCGGACAGGGGACGGCTGGTACAACGGGTGAATAAGTGGAAGAATTCACTCGAAAACAGCGGTCTGAAACTTAATGTGGCAAAGACGGAGTACATGGTCTGCAACACCAAAAATCCCCAATCCGTCCGCATAGGCGATGACGTGGTCGAGCGCATGGATCTGTGTTTTGCGCGTCCGGGGACATCGACAGGGACATCAGAGCCCGATTTCCGCGGCTTAGGCCAAATGGCGTGAGGTGACTGGTGTCGTTTGTGACCCCAAAATGCCGATCAAGCTGAAGGGGCAGGTCTATAAAACCATCATTAGGCCTGTCCTTCTATATGGCAGTGAAACATGGCCGTTACTAGAGCGACACAAGCAGGAGCTGCGCGTCACGGAAATGCAGATGCTGCGGTGGATGTTCAAAACATTCTTGAGGATGATTTGCTTCATTATTAAAATTCAATAATTGTTTCCCTATTAGATTGACAAAAAAAAACTATTCCTAAACAGATTAGTTTGCACTAAAAAGTAAAAAATAATTGCGGTTTCTGCTAAAACTTATCGATACCATAATGTAGGTACAATTATTGTTATTGTTGGAGTCGGTGTCAGCCAAGGAAACACTACAATATACCTATTTTTTATATCTCGCGTTTAAGTGTGAATGTAGGTAGTTACAAACCTACATTGGCACCTACATTTTCAGTTTATCTAGATTTAAGACTTATACGGTTTTCTCATGGGAGCCACTGTCAGAACAGGACCAAATTAAAATGGGACCAGACGGGAAGAACCAGCTTTCAAATAAAAAAAGAATTATCAAAATCGGTTCACCCAGTCGAAGGTAGGTAACAAACAAAAAAAATACAGTCGAATTGAGAACCTCCTCCTTTTTTTGAAGTCGGTTAATTAGAAGAAGCTACAACAGCAACAGAAAAAAATGCGAAAACAATGGCATCAATACGAAATAAAGTCGTCTGAACGGTAGATAAAATAGCCCACTATACAAAACGGGAGTTTTGATGCATTTATTGAAAAAGTAATCTAACCTCAAAATCAAGGAATAAAAACACAGTTGAGTTAAAGTATCATTTTGAGTACTTGTATAATTACCTTTCCGACAGTTGAGTTGAACCTAAATGAATTATTATTCGTTCATACCATCTTGATTCATATGGTCAAATTTCCCGAAAGGACTTTTCAAAAGATTATTTAATTTCGTTCTGAGGTTATTGATATTAATTTAAGGCCTCCCACAATTCAATTTAAAACGTAATCCTTCAGATAAAAGCCTTTACATTATTTTCAAAATAAATTGTAATGTAAAAAATAATATTTAAAAAAAGTTGTCCTTTTGGGAAGTTGACCAAATGAACCTAAACCGTTCATACATTCATAGTATCACTCTAAATGTGAATATTTTAACTTAATCGACGTACATCTTTATTTTACCGTTGCGATGATTTTGTGATGTTGCAGGCACAACATCACAAACGCCCGGCAGGCGCTGTACGCAGCGGCCAACGAGTGGACGGCGGCGGTGCAGAAGAAGGGCCGCTTCCTCGGCGGGGAGACGCCCAACTTGGCCGATGTGTCCGTGTATGGCGTGCTCAGCAGCATCGAAGGTATATAAACTAAAAATGCCTTCGCTTTTTTTATTTGCACTTCTTTGAAATAGCTGTATAGTCACTGATAGCTTGAATTCGTTAGTGAACTGGCTAAGGGCAAGGGCGGAACGGAATATTGCCAATTCCTTGTTACTTCTCTTTATGTAGGTAAAGAACGAAGAACACCAGTAAACAGCATATAACCTATTTACTAATGTTTGCCTGAGTTATTTCATGCGCCATAATTTCACTAGAAATACACTAAATGCCATAAATTAATTTCGTACGTGAATGAATAAATTGCATGTGCGTTTTTGTTTAGATGTTAATTACATTTTAGAGAAATATTTCGCTTTTGGTGACTGACTCGTTCATGTAGACATAACATGCGCGCCGCTCCACGCATTTTCTACAGGAGCTAATATTTATGGCACTTGGCTAAGGCTTGGTTAAGGCTCCTAAAGGGGTTATAACATTTTTGTATGGAAGCTGGCATAGCGACCTGCCGTCATTTTGTCTTTTTTAGAAGTTTCCGCGCACGATAAAGGTTGTTTAAACGGATACAGGACACATGAACACACAAAAAGTGTCGAACAAAATGGTACCCGAAAGTGTCACGTTTCCGAGTTATTTGAAGGTAAAGATCGAAAAGGAAAATGCGATATTAATTTAAAATTTAGTAATTTTGTGGTTTTTCGTGTTATTTTTAAAAAAAAGTGAAGATTTTTAATGAATATATCTATCACATATCTAGACCTTCAAATAACTCTGAAACGTGACACTCTAAGGTACCATTTCACTCGTCAGTTTTTGATTGCATAAATAAGTAGTACACTTGCAAACTAGGTACGCTATATTTAAAAAAAATCTGACCAGGACGCCATTTTATTTGATTTTTAAAATACCTTTTTAAACACCTATCAATCTCATTCAAAACTTGCTATGTTACACATAATTTCCGGTTAAATATTAGATACTCCTGCAAACTTTTTTATATTGTGTAACAGTTCACTTTCTAACAACTCTATTTACAACATAACTTGCAAAAGTTGCCATGTTACCCGTGACGCTTGCAGACGCCGCCATCTTGACTGTAAGTGTCATTCGCGTTTCACCTGTTGCATCGCGACTCGCGAGCGAGTGCGGTTAATAAAATCGTCAAAATTTGATATTATTCTTTTTCTACAAAAAAAATTACAAAATTACAATAATCCGTTTCCCTAATGATAAAATAACAATAATATTCCTTGTTGTAGGTCACTCATTTTACCCTCCTGACCTTATTTTTGAAAACAGAGAGAGAGCGACTCTCCTTCTAGAAGTCATTGTAGTGCCAGAGATCTATTTTAATATTTCCAAAAGTACGGTACGGTATTGAGACTTGGCAGCAGGGTTGGGAAAGAAACACGATTTAATAAAAAGAACAAAACAAGTTTTAATCTTTTTTTCGAGGCTGTTTTAAATAGACATGTTTTAATCATGTTTAAAACATCGTTTAAAACACTTCTTGTTATAAAAATATTATAAAGCACATACCTACTTACAAGAGAAAACAATAAAAGGGATTTTTACAGTCCATTTTTTCTCCCTGTAGACATTTTTTATCTTTATTCAAGAATAGAGGCAATCACAAATAATCATAATATAATAATATGCAATACATGTCGTAACTAGCTCGTAACTGAACTATGTGACTCAACAGTATAATATTTCTTGCTACTCGGGAATTCCCGTTAAAAAGGGGCGATCCCCGTAAGAATCGGAAACAATGTTGAGTGAGTGTTGCCAAGTTGGTTAGTTATCATTGTATTGCTAAATTTGCAAATGTATGAAATAAACGAATAAGTGTAAGTAGGTATAGGTTTTTTTTATGATTGTTTTAAACGTGTTTAAAACAAAATGATTTAGAAAGGTTTTTTTTTTTCAGTGTTTTAAACAATGATTTAAACACTTGTTTTAAACAATTGTTTGAAACATTGCCAACCATGGTTGGCAGAGATTTCAATTTTTACGACTGGAAATCCAGCACAAAAAACGTGCTCAAATTGCCTTTTAATTTAATGCCTCAAAGAGATTCTTTTTGAGAAAAAATCAAAGTGGTAAAATTGCCATTAAAGTAACCAAATTAGTTTCGGAGGTGGTCAATTATGGCAATGTATGTAAACGAGGTAAATCATTTCAAAATATTGAACCTGTTATAATAGATGTAGGCGTTCCTGTAAAATTAGTAAAATTAAATAATGTAGGTTCCAAATTGACCCTGAGTGAAATCGAAGATGACCGAGCTGGCGCCTGACAGTTTCCCAGTTGTTTCGGAACGGGTTCGGCTGACGTTTATCACTCTGACAAGTGCAAATCCTACCGGTGCCTGGAGCCCGATGAAATTCACCTGACAGCTGTCAGACGCAGGTTTCGCTCGTTTTGTCTCTCTATTCGACGAGGTATTCAGCGTAAAGCGATTTGGAACGTGCCCTAAATGTTCTTTTTCCATTCTACTTTCATCGTGCCCGGAAACATCTAGAAAAAGAGTGCGCCTAGCTGGCTATGCCACAAAGGTTCAAACCCCTTTATGACGGATGAAAGGGCGGTTAGGTGAATTGTTTTTTCATGCGTTTTAGTGTAAATTAAATAGTCCGAACGAATATTATGATGAGGACAGGAGGACCAAATTGGCAGATGATATCATTGCAAATAAAAGTAAGATATTTTTTTTTAAAAACGCCCTACGCGAAAAAAGTAGTTATTTTATTCCAAAAATGCCTTACACATTTTGGATGAGTTGATACTCTTATAACTGCTAAATCAGCCTTCGGTCATTAAATCCGCCGTTCGTACTTGTTTAATGTGCAATAAAGAATAAATAAATAAATGAACCGATTTTTACTAAACATAGCAAGGAAACTGGCTTTCGAATGAAAAAACCGCATCGAAATCGGTCACTTATAGTTGGGCAAAGTACCGGGTTTGAATCGGGTACTTGGGTTAAAAACCCAATAAACATCCGTAAACCCCCAAAAAATGGGTGTTTACTTTATTTGTGAAAATACTCAAATGATTGGTATTAAAAATACTTATGTAATAGGTACATAGGTATTACAATAATAATAAAAAATGTACTGAAATTAATTAGTTTTCTGTGTTTCCATGGCACAGTTGACCAACATGCTGCTGGCCTATAGCTGGCCGTAGATATTTTGAAGGGGTTTGAACATTTTTGTATGGAAGTTCGCATTTTTTTTCATAGTTTCCGCGGACGATAAAAATGGTATATATGGAAAGAGGACACATTAATAAACAAAACATGTCTTATACGGTACCATAAAGTGTCACGTTTCCGAAATAAGTATTTGAAAGTAAAGATCGGTATGACAAAAAAGATATTAATTAAAAATCCACTTAATTATGAGACTTTTCGTGTTTTTTGTTAACAAATAACACATTTTAGGACATTTGAACAGTCTGTTATCTTCTTCCAATCCGGGTCAATCCGTTTGAGAGCTACGATGCCACAGACAGACGCACACGCACAGACATCAAAGTCAAACTTATAAAACCCCTATTTTTGCGTCGGGGGTTAAACACGTAACTAAACCCTAGCCGTATCCATGTTGTCACACACATACACAGACACACATACACTTCTAAGACGAAGCATAGCGTTTGGGACAATTCAACTGTCGAACTTACAACTATGCCATACGACTTTAATCATCCACCCTCCTCGTTCCCAGGCTGTCAAGCCTTCAAGGACCTCCGCGAGCACACTGACATCGGCAAATGGTACGACGACATTAAAAACAGCATAGAAAGAAGAATGGGAAAGGTGTTAGCAGTTCAAGCTTAGAGTACGTATTTACAATTGTTGTTACTTCAACGCCTTCAAAGTTTATCTCGAGATGTGCTTTATCTACTTAAATGTTTCTTATGTACTTAAATGTTTTAAATCATAGCGCTTGATTGTCAAGATTGAATTGTAGAAGGCAAATTGTAGACATACATACGAATAGCAATAATAGTGCCTTCAATTAAGCCATAATAACCTAAATCATGTTGTCGTTAACAGTACATATTTATCTATACACTGGTTACATAGTTTTTTAACTGCAATGAGATTTTATTAGCCAATTACTTAAATGAACTAAAAAGCTTACGCTTTAACTTCGGTCAAGGTCTTAGTTGAATTGAATAGTCATAATGTTAGAGTATTAAATTGTGATTTTATTGTTTTAGTTATTAATACAGATACATTTTAACGATGCTTGTATTATTTTATTCTTCAGCCCTAAATACTGACTTGGTTAGCAAGGTACGGCAGGTGTGAATTAAAAATCGTTTTGTTCATAATAAAGTAATATATTTACAACTTATCGATAATGTCAAAAAGAAAACAAGAACTATCTCGTGATGTTAGTGTCTTCTTTTTAAAATATTAATATTAAATATTGAATAAGCGCGTAGAGTTATGATCCGTTCAATGTGCACAATGGGAATGAAAAAGGATGTATGCTATAGGATGAATACTTAGCTATGATCTTATTATTATTAGTAACCGTTTCCTTCGTCCTGCACTGTGGGGCTTCCGACGTTCACACACGCAAACGTAACGAAACCGTTCAAGGAAGGGAAATTCGAATATTATTATAGTTTGTAACTAGGGATAATGAACATCGATCTGTACACCTGATTCCCATAAAACGTATTCTAGGCATTGCAATACGATACTTTTTTTCGAACTTTTCAGAGTTAATGCAGTTCACGTTTTGATCGCTATTGCAGGGCCCTTTTTATTGTTAGCCTGATATTTAGTTGTACAACGTTTATAATAGTTTACGTTAGTAATAATTCAACATATTGATAACAAATTGATAATTTCCTGAGCTTTCTATGATAATAATTACCTAATTTTAGTCATAGCTGGTAGATCAGTCTTTTGGCTGGCAGTTTATGCAGGGCCTTACAGAGTAAACAATCTCTAATAGTTTTACTCTGGCATTTGCATACGTCTATGCCACGCCGGGAAGTTTGTAAAAGATGTCATTTTCAGGCATTTTTCAAGTAAATTATATAACCCCCTTTTTTAATTATATTAGTATTGATTAAGATTTAGAAAAAGTCATATTAAGACGCTGGTAGGAAGAACGAAACAAAAAGTGTAGTTAATAACATGCATAGATCAGTCTTTAATTAATGATGATGAAAAGCATAGTTAATGCGTTAATAGTCTTGATGAAAAATGTATAAAATCGTTAAGAAATTGGTACAGCAATTAAAATAAATATGGCGAATTTAACAGGCGATCTGAGTGTAGGCCAGGGAGAACCCTCTGTTGGCGACGTCTGGCGGGGAGACCACGGTGGCGCCCTCGTTAGCGTCCGTCACGACGTATAGTACAAACGGTTTTGAGCCAGCTGTGAACAGAAAACTGCTTCAGGGACACGTTCTGAAAAGTTTGAATTCGTTTTCCGATGGAACATTGCTGCATCGGTCCGTTATGAGGGGATCAAATCCAAATAGGGGTCGGACAAGATCAAAAAGACACCATGTAGCATGCTTGGTGTCCTGTCAACTAACTATTGTTACGCCACAAAGGTAGGTCACAAAAGCGTTTGGTTGTAGAAAGCGACTCACGTGGTCCCCACATGGGGTTGGGTATGGCCACGAAGGCATTAATGCACGTATCCTCATTGATACAAAATGTCTAAATATTGAGTCGCCAGCACTTACATTGCACAGGCACAAAGCCGATGCCGCAGAAGCGGTCAGTGCCGACGGCCAGGCCCGTGGCCACCACAATAGGGTTGGGAATGACCACGAAGTCGGTAGGACAAGCGCCGTCGTTGAGCGCGCCCACCACCGTGCCCAGGACGGTGTTGTCCGCGCCTTCCACGTCGCCGGTTACAGTGAATGAGAACGGGTCGTTGGGACTCTGGAAAATAACGTTCAGTGTGGTGAGTATTTTGGGAAATTCATGTTATTCTTTTTTATAACAGGTTATTACTAAAAGACTACAAAAACGATATGTAGTAAGTATGTACGAGGGTCATTCAATAAATACTTAGCCTACAAAAAGTAAACGAAAATTTTGGAATAGTGGCAATTTATTTTTCAACATAGTCTCCATTTAGTTCGATACACTTAGCCCAGCGATGCTCCAACTTTTTTAACCCGTCCGAAAAATAGTTTTTGTCAAACTCTGCAAAATAGGCCTCCGTGGCGGCGATGACCTCCTCATTTGATCCATATCTATTCCCGGCGAGTGATTTTTTCAGATTAGGAAACAGAAAGAAGTCACAAGGAGCCAAATCTGGAGAATACGGTGGATGGGGCAGCAATTCGTAGCGTAATTCGACCAATTTGGCCATGGCAACGGCAGACGTGTGAACCGGTGCGTTGTCGTGGTGAAACAGCACTTTTTTCTTCGCCAGATGGGGTCGTTTTTTCTTTAATTTAGCGTCGAATCGGCCCAATAAATCGGCATAGTAAAGCCCTGTAATTGTTTTACCCTTCTCGAGGTAATCGATGTAGATCACACCTTGTGAATCCCAGAGAACGGTGGCCATAACTTTTCCGGCCGATTTTACAGTTTTCGCCTTCTTTGGAGCACGTTCCCCGGTCTGGATCCATTGTTTTGATTGCTCCTTGGTCTCTGGTGTGTACCAGTGGATCCAGGTTTCATCGACGGTCACAAAACGACGCAAAAACTCCGCTGGATTCCGCTTAAACAGCGCCAAACACGTCTCCGATGTGGTCTCACGGTTGAGCTTGTTTTCCGGTGTGAGTAAACGCGGCACCCATCGCGTCGACAGCTTTCTCATGCCGAGTTCCTTGTGAAGAATATGATGCACTGTTCCTTCTAAAATGGCTACAGTCTCAGCTAGCTCCCGAACCTTCAATCGGCGATCTGCCAATACGAGATCATGGATTTTTTTAATGTTTTCCTCCGTAGCAGCGGTTTTCGGTGCACCTGGACGTGGTTCATCAAAAACCGACGTACGGCCACGTGCAAACTCGTTGAACCAATTCTTGACGATGGCCATCGATGGAGAAGAGTCACCGTACACAGCATCCAAGCGCTCTTTGATTTCGATGCGCGTTTTCCCTTCCAAAAATAGGAATCGAATCACCGAACGATATTGCTCTTTTTCCATTTTTGTAAAACCGATCGACACGTTCGCTTCCATAAGTTGTCAAATTAAAACAAATGAAGGGATTGGAATGAAAATTGGAAAAAAGAATGTGCTACACTGTGGTAAAACTCTTTTGAAACTACAGCGCCCTCTGGCGATGAGGCTAGGTACTTATTGAATGCACCTCGTAAGTGAAAAATTTATTATTTGTAAGACTTTACAATTTTCAATTTAGTCGAGTCGTTATATGTCAGATGTATATTCCCTTTCAAGGGCCTTGTTCATCATCATCATCATCATTCGCACAAGACGTCCACTGCTGAACATAGGCCTCCCCCTCCGATTTCCAAATTTTTGCAGATGGGCGTCCCCACGCTGCGCCTGCCCTGAAACGGTCTCCATTCTAGAACACAGTAGAACCTTGGGTGGAACCACAGTAGGGCCTTGTTAAAATTCGCAAAACCCTGACTAAGAAAAACACATTCCATTCAAGGCAACATCAAAAATAACGGGTGGGAGAAAGACTGAATGAGACGCCGGGTTGTTGTTAGTTGTTTACTTGAGGAGATTTCGCAGGAAATGAGAGCGTTTGTACAGTGATCTTTGGCTGTATGCTAAGCTATTAGGTACCTACCCATATTACTGCTTTATCGACAATGCGAACAAACAATGAAAAATGCTGCTATAGCGCCCTCTATGTTATCGTTGTATTATGATTTGCTACTATAGAAAAGGGCCGTGTTGGCTGTGATTACTTGTAAAGGTTGAAAAATCATAGATGGCGCTTTACAATAGGTTTTGTTTATGTATATGAAATTAACTACTATAGGTTTGCAACAAATATATATATATATACTAAATAATAGTAAACGTAAATAAAATAATACTATGAAAGATAACTAATCATAAATTACTCGTAACATAAAGGTGGTCCTTCACTTGGAGCATTTCAATGTAATGTTATTTATTTTTATTTATTTATTTAGCCAAGCTTATATCTACCCTTACAGATACATTATCCAATGCGATAGACAAGCCACTTAACCACTATAACATAGCACATACAGCGTTATCCTTGTGAATTCGCTCAGCTACTTGATTGAGAGTATGTAGTGTGAGCGTCACTGGGGACTTGTTCTGAAGGTGGGTCCTACCACGTGGCACTGCCAGTAACGGTGGCCTACGTTGGCGTTCCACATATCTGTCCGGAACACAGAGCCCCGCCAAACTCAATATTACTGCATTGTTTACCCGACCTCTTATTCATTTAAAAAAATACAACGACAACGCCAGGTTCCTTCGCACTCGTAACTCATTGTCTCCTACCATACCTAATATAAATAAGTCGGGGTACATTAACGGGTAGAAGGGGTAGACCCCGTATTGTCTTTGGTACAAATACCTGATAAATTTATTTTGAATGCATTAGGCTATATTGGGCCTGATATGGAACCCAAACAACAGCATTAAATTCCATGTGACTTCTTACAAGAGCATGATATAACGCGACAATAGCCCTAATGTTAGTGAAACTATTGAGCCTGCGAAGTACAAGTCCTAAGTTTCTGTATGCAGCTTTCTTACAGACATTGATAATATGGTCCCGGAACCTTGGCTCTGCTGTAAACCAGACCCCCAAGTCTTTTACTCCCGTAACTCTTCTCATGGGAGCATCGTCTATTTTATAAGCATAGTGCATGGGATGATGAACTCTTGCAAAAGAAATTGTAAAACATTTTGAGATATTAAATTCAAGCTTGTTTGCTGTACCCCATTCTACTACCTCGTTAATGTCACTTTGCAATCGCTCACAATCTTCCGTGTTTACCACCTTTCTAAACAGCTTAAGATCATCGGCAAACAGTAAGCAACCCCCCTGACCTGACATAATATGGTTGAGATCGATGCCCAGCGTACTCCACGTACTACTGTCGATCCTTCATGTAACTTGAAAAGAACCTTAATAAATGAGGAGTGCAACCAACGCCAGCTAACTTTCGAAGCAAAATATCATTATCGACGACATCGAACGCTTTCCGAAAGTCGAAATAAGCGGCGTCCACTTGCCCTCTACTACAATCTACCGCCGGGACAATTTCTGTTACATAGTTCAGAAGATTGCTTGTTGTGCTCCGACCGGGACGGAAGCCGTGCTGTGCATCTGATAGTTGTGCACTTACTTGATCCAGTACATTCCTTTGCATAGCCGATTCAAAAACCTTTGCAGGCGTTGACAATATCGCTACTGGTCTATACCTATCTACCGCTGACCCCGATCCACTTTTTGCGACTGGAACTACTCGAGTAGTTTTCCACATATCTGGAAAACTGCCTTTCTCCAAACAGCTATTAAAGATAAACAGCAACGGCTCGGCCATCACAAAACGACAGTCTCTAAAAAATGTACACTGGGATGCCATCAGGACCAGCGGATCTGTTTGGTTTTAGATTCGCCAGTGACTGGGTTACCTCCTCCAGCTGTAACTTATTTACGTGTATTCTAGCTGAGCCATTAGCAGTACCTGCCTCCTCTATTGCCTTTTCTACGTTCAGCTCTGCCCGGTCTATGCTGTAAACCGAGTGAAAGTATTCGGCAAACTCTTTAGCGCAATCCACAATAGGCACAAAAAAAGTCATAATAGTTCCGAACACTAGTTGAACACGAATATTAGTTAAAATCACCTATCACCAGTACATCGTTATATAAAACACAGACATCTTTCTAGTAATTTAAATAACAGCATATACTCATTTTCACTACAGGACGGCGGTATGTAAACCACACAACACAAAAACAAAAATCTATCACAAAAATATACCTTCGCACAAATGCACTCAAACATAATGGCTGTCAATGTTTACGTCCCCCGGTAACGGTACGTTCCGCAGCTCGAACCGTTGTGTGGCCACTAAAAGCGCGCCGCCTTGTTTCCGGACGTCCGCTCGGTCGCAACGTATTATTTTATAGTTCGGTGGGACCAATTCTGCGTCTTGTATAGATAAGTTGCATCCGGTTTCCGTTATTACAAATATGTCCGCACTTGAAGATGCCACTGCTGCATTAAACTCGTCGAGTTTAGCCCGAAGCCCTCTCGCGTTCTGGTAGTACAGTTCAAGTGTTTGTCCTTTACTTCTTTGTGGTGTTGCCGTTTGTTCGACGAAACCACACCCACTCGCAGAATTCCACGCTGACGGGTCATATTTCTGGCTGACATAAGCATAATCTCGCTCGGTCTTGTGTATTATTTGGTCAATTTTTAGGGGAATTTCCTGACCACATATTTTTTTTATGTACGTTTCTAAATTATCCGCTGTAGTATTTTTTTTCAAACGCCAAACGTGCAAAAACCTTTTTCTTTCTGTCCCCTGGATTTCCGAGGAACTTGTGCTTCCTCCTCTTTTAACCTCATTAGAAGGGTATGTAATATAGTATGGGTAATAGTACATTATGATATAAGTGCGGTAAGTTGAAAATTACAGCCGAGGCGATATTGCTAGCCCGGGCCGTAGGCGAGGGCTACAAGAAAGCAGAGGCTGTAATTATCAAAGCGCACGTATGTCATACGACGTTTTATAACATATTTGAGAGGAAATAAATAAAAATCGGACTTTCTAAAACAAATAAAATCTTTAATCACTTGCTAGAGCAGTTAGAAAATGTTTACTTGTTCACAAATTAGCGATGCGCGCGCATCAGCGCTTTTTTTAAGGCAAAAGGCATTAAAAACAGCCAGTATTACTAATAAAGTAAATTAATATTTCTGTGTTTTTGTTACAGATGGTTGTAATTTATTGTCAAAATTAAATAAATTAAAGAATTAAATGTTTATTTATTATATTTCATCTCCCAAAGTTAATTTTATTCATAAAATGTTGACCTCTTTTCTGACATAAAAACTCTTTGCTAAAATTTAAAAAAGTACCGTTCGTTTTAGACGGAGCATCTTGCTAAACCGTACGTTTTACCATAATAAAAAAAACTCGTGCGTTTTACATCACATTACCGCACAAGTGCGTAATAAGATACATTACGTTATTGAAATTGGTGAAATAAGAGACCCTTTACGAGCAAATATGTTATAATGTCATGTTACATAATCAGATTCGATTTTGAGCATTACAATACAATTCTGCCTTACTAAACTTCAAAGAAATTGTATCAAAATAATGCACATTCTAACAACAAATTGCGTACTGTAATGCGCGGTTCTCCTCCCTCACTGATGTAATGCTTGAATTTGCAACATTACAGTTTGCGGACTGTAATGCTCGGTTCTGCCCCTTTACCGATGTAATGCTCGACTCTGCAACGTTGCATTACAGGAAAATGCTCTAGGTGAGAGAGCAGTTTAATGTGACTACTACCGGTTCGGAGGTTATTTCCAATCGAGAACCCGGCAAGAAACTAGATAAGTGATTAATATGTAGGACAGATTCTAAAGGAAAGATCAGTAAAATTGAAGATTCGATTACCTGAGCGTACTGTATGTTACAGTAGCCAGCTTCCATCCGAATACATATCCCGTAGTTAAGATTGACCATCTGCCTTGTGCCGGTGACCAGAGAGGCGCTGAGCACTGTGTTGGCTCCAGTGCCGTAGTTGAAGCCTCTGATGGTGCCCGTCAGGCCAGTGTAGTATTGTAAGCACCCGTTTGGAGCTGAAAGAATAATAGACCTAAGTCATAGTGTTACTTAACAAAACGTACGTCCCTATCATCATCGTTTTTATAAGACGTCTATTAGTGCTAAACTCAAGGCTCATAGATTTCCAGAGCAAGCAACCCTTCGCAGGCGACTTGCATCCATCGGAAGCCTGCAACCTTTATCAGGTTGTTCTCCTACAGCGGGTGGGATAACCATCCGTCCCAATGGCGAATCTAAATGCACTTTCCACGATGGAAAGCCGCATTGCAGTTGCTACTTGGTAAGTCCAAAAACTCGTGCATGTAGCTGCCATGCCAGGAGCAGTCGAGTGGCAGCAGAAGCAAATCAAATGGTGAAAAATCTGCAGGGTCTTGACAGGTATAGCATTTTACGCCAATTAGACTTCTGCCACCAATTAGGTCTGCGCGGCGCTCTGACAGATAGCCCGCTTAGAACAACACGCCACTTTTGACACACGCACACAGACGTTAGTTTACAGGCGAAGTCAGTCGCACTGCCAAAAATATTGATATATCATTTGTACGTCAGATTTATAGTTTAATGGTCAAAATGATGGCTTCGCGAAAATATTATTTGTGATGCAGTGTATTTGGCTGTTTGAACACCACACAAAATTGTAATAACGCGTTTTTTAAATAATGAAGAAAGGTAAAACTCAATTAACTTTTACAAGTAAGTAGGTAGGTAGTCATGCTGTTACTTGCCCAATAAGCTAGCAAGTTGCACCGGGAGCCCGGTTTATTTACCGGACGCCTTCTGTAGGTAAATCACTTCTTATAATCTGGCGCAAAGGTTCATGAATTTAAAGACGTCGCTAGATTATCCTTTACCCGTTAGGAATGTTCAGTCAGAACATTATTTTTTTCCTGTTCTGGCAGATCGGGCCTATCGGGCAAATATAGGAGCAACCCTAGGCGATCAGGCATCTGTAAACTCTTTATTTTGTGCTTCTGCTGTGACGTGACTGCTGCTGACACGCCAGTCGGCACGGCAACATATCCCCCGGACGTAATTACAAATTGGTCAGAAAGGCCTTTTAGTAGTCGTCTTACGTCTGCGAATTATCATAAAGTACACTGTGTAAGTACCTAATCCCGGGCAATCGCACCCAAGCTGCGTCAGCCTAAGGTTCCACCTCCTCGCGAAGGCGGTGGCCAATGTGGCCGTGATCGTGATGGTGATGGCCGCGTTCCCGTTGAAGTCCACAAAGATAGTCTGCCCAGTGTTGTCCCCGCACAAGATAGGAACCACTGTGTTCCCGCCCGTCACCGTGATGGAGTCCGTCAGGCAGTTGCCGTCGCCGTCCGGCTGGGACAGCACCAGGTCCAAGAAGTCGATTCGGAGCTGCGTAAAAAATCTCATAATTCAATAGTAACTTTATTCAAGTAGACTACTAAGTATGTAAATGCATAAGTTCTTTCGAATTGCCGGGGTCAAACATTGTCAGTTATTAACGTTAAACAAGCGATTTGCATTTTTTTAAAAGGTTGGATACACGTACCATTCAGAGGTGTTTGTAAATCAAGAGCAGTTTTTATCATTCCATTATATAATGATATATATTAAATAATATATTAATTACAGCTTACAATCTCAAAGATTAATAAATTGTTGCTGTTGATATATTGAAAAAATCCTTTTTGAGAGTTGTCATAAATAGTATCACAAATTGTTGATCGAAGATCACAAAATTATACTGGATATATTATAACACTTGTCATGAATTGTTGTTATGTCCTTGTTTTCACCGTTTTGTGTTCACGATTACTAAACTTCTCCACTCACCTGACAGATGTTGTTGTTGCACCGGTTGACTATGATGGAGCAGGCGGCGCCACCGGCAAACGCGGCCGGGTACCCCGGGCTCGTGAAGTACGTGTTGTTCACGTTCGTCGTGCTGCCGCAAGAACGCGACACTGTCGGGTTGATAAATATTAGACTGTTGTGATGTGAACAAAAACGATTCAAGGAACGCCATACATATAAAATATTGACACATATAACATAACAAGTGACTGTTGACGTCATGGTGAACGGAACACTCAGAAGCCCACTTTTCAACAATGGTAATATAATCCGACGTGGTAGGTGGTGAGCCTTCCGCCGTTATCCGGGTTGAGTTGGTTTTTTATCGATGTTTTTCATCACCGGAGAGTTAGTCAGATATTAAACAATGAACACAAAGATTTTAGTTCTGGGCAGATTTGAACTCGGGACCACATGATCCGCGATCCGAGTTGGGGTGCTGAACCACTAGGCCACGACACGACGCTCTCTCACTCTCAGTATAATATTAAAACTACAAGTTACCTACATAAACTAGCTGTTTAGCTCTATCGAACACCAGTGTGTTCACTGGAGGATTTTCATATTATCATTGTGCATCAGAGTGCCGAATGCGAGTTGCAGTGAGAGAAGTGAATACCATACCATCGCGTTTGCGAGAAAAAAAACGCGAATTTGTATGGTGTCGAGTCAACGCCATCTAGCGGCCTTAATGTTGCCCGAATTCGCCGCTAGATGGCACTGACTCGATTCCATAGTAATTGACATTTACGTGCTCGCAAAACGCGGTGGTGAAGTCATTCACTTCTCTCACTGCAACTCGCACTCGGCACTCAGTATGCACAAAGATAATATGAAAATCCTCCAGTGTACCTTAGCCATTAATACGATGGTACTCGAAGCTACAAAAAGCGCCTTAATATTGGTCTTGATTCGATGTCTTCGAGCATGCCTAAGGTGGTGATATTCCCCGTGAGAAGCAGTTCCGAGACCAGTTAAATGTAGCCCAGAATTACCGACACGAATACGTTTAACTTGTACCAAGCATCGCCACTAACTTAGATCAAGAACGCATGGAAGGCGAGTATCAGCACCAGTGGTGATGCGCGTGTTTAGCCGTCACGGCAATGTCGAGTTCTTGAGGTAGCTCGCCCAAAATGTTTATTTCTGCAGTAAATGGTGGAAACAACATATCATAAAAGCACAAATAGTATTAATTGTTAAATACTAAAATTGCAGCACCGTCCTTCCCTGTTCACGCATATTCAACTTTTTTCGCTAAAATGGTTCACCATTTTCAGTTGGCATAGTTTTCATTGGAGGCATCGATTTGATTTAAGGTTGCTGTGGAAAAGAAACCTTAGCGGAGATGGGCTATGCATATGCAACTGTGCTGCGAAGATTTGCAAGCTAAGCTACGAAACTATAGACCGTTTCCACTGACGTTATGCTATGTAAAGCTTAGGTCTCTTGATCGTAACGCACAATGCGTATGATGCACACACGTCAAACGTCCAAAATGGTATCTTGTTCCGTCGCAGTAAGCGTCAGCGGTTCCTTATGATATGTGTCGGACACCGCATGTCGCATACCGCAGCATCGTGCGTTACCATCAAGAGAAAGAAGCTTAACGGGGCGAGTAAAATGTCGACGCTGCAAGGTACGAGTTGCGCGCGAGAAAGATGCGCAGCTCGAGTTATGCGATGTATCGACAGTAGGGAAGACACACACACTACGCATCCATATCACGCAACCATAGCACGCATCCATTAATTTAAAAATCATAGCTTAGTAGAACCTGTTTCCACCAGTGCTATGTCGACCAATGAATATGATTGGTGGATATCAAACGTATCCACAGCAACGTAGCATACCATACCTCTGGTGGAAAAGCTTACTAAGGCTACACTACACATACGGATTTGTTTGCAAACCAATTGTGTAACCACAGACTTGTACAACTTTTTCTACTCTTATTGTGTCGTCACGATAGCGTGCTGGTGATGGAATCTGCCATTCACCCATCAATTTTTTTCTTTATGTGTACCTACTGACCTATACAACACCGTCCTCTCCTGTTGGCGCATATCCCCGTGATGGTCCCGTTCAAGTTGTTACACTCCCGGCGCGCCAAGCAGGTCCCGTTCATGGTGTTGGTGCTTGAGCAGTCGGAGTTCGCGAAACGGACGATGCTTATGAAGGGGAACACTGGAATGATAAACAGTATTAAGTTATGCGAATGCCGATTTGACTTAATTTTTTTGCAACGTTTGTAACAAACATGCGGACCGCCTGATGCAGCCTATGAATACGTGCAACTCTAGAGATGTTACCTGTACGTGGGCCACGTACTTGGCCTTAGCCTTTTTTGGGGAATTCATGACCACACTAACCATGACCATACTCTACTACATCATTGGATCAGTATGTCTACCACGAGTTTACACCAATGACAGCCGGTAGCGTCCGCTTGAGCTGCGTTGACGTTTTTGTCTGCCATTTAGGGACAGCGCCCCTAGTGATTCAAAATGGAACCAAAAATATACATACAAATCTCTGAACGCATCTATCCTCGTTTACGTGACGGATACTCATGGTAGCATACTGGCTACCTTACCCACCAGCAGGAACACAACACTGCGGTTTTCCGTAAGGTGGATGTTTTTGCATCCAAGCGAATCCGTCGAGGCCTACCTCTCAAGATCACTATAGGCAGACGGGACTCATGTCTTATGACAGACGGACCTTCAACTTCTAGAGCTATACTATAAACATGAAATTTTGCTGGACTCCTCATTTATTTATGTAGACATATGTGACAGAGGCGTAGCTATACGAGATCAGCCACATCAAGGATAAGGACTGGAGCTCTAGTTGTCAACATATTACCGAACCTGAGAAGCATTAAACTGTTAGTGACAAAAGCATAATTTATAGTTAGGACTATTTTGTGATCGAATTGGTGGTGTTTGGACTCTATTCCTAAAAAACAACGCAAACCACAGGTTTTATTAGCATGGATTTTTATTTATTAAATGATAAAACTATCCAAGGTAAAGAAATGGCACTATAAGAGATTTTTTTGTTCTAACTTTAATTATTTTAAAAAACTCTGCTTAATGTGTACAGTGTTATGCTTAGATACGTTATTTGATTACAGTCGCTGCAGAATAGTGAAACTCCGCACTTACATTCAAGTGCCGTTATAATCCTAGACACAATTAGTAAGATAACAACATGAATTACACACATACTCGTATACTATAATACAGTGTGAGTCTCTGTCCAATTTAGTAAGTTTGTCCTGGCAACATTCGGTTTTGCCTTGACTATATAAACAAAATGCGAGGGTATGCTCCCTTCTTCCTCAATTTCGTTTTTCGTATGGACTGATCAAGTGCACTATCTGTCTTAATTCCCAATTTTTACCGTTTTAATTTAACTTTTACTACCGTTACGCGTTTGTGTGTGCCCAGCTGCTTAAGGTTACTCCTCCTCCTGCAATCTAGCTCAGCTGCAGCGATAAAGTCGATGCGAGGTAACAGAGGCGGGAAATCGGTAAGTCCAGCTTGGCCTGTAGATACTTAAGTACCGTCCAACGTGTTTCAATCACTGAAGTTGGAGTTGGCTGATCTGCTAGCAACAGAAAACCTCGTAAGTAGCTTTAACAGCTGTTTGATTGTAACGTACATAAACCTATACCTTTGTAACCGCTATTCTCGCATTCGATTCAATTATTTGTTTTACAGTCCATTCCCCGTCAGTCTTTATAAAGTGCACTTACTGAAAATAATAATATTGATTTTCTGCAAAAATCACTTAAATACAAATCTATGGTTTCCTTTTTTTTTGTTTTATTTTATATTATGAATATGGCGTGTTATTAGTTATCATCAGTAACATTGTTTCATTGCGATAAGGCATTAGGTTTTGAGTGATAACATTATTTCTGCATAGAGTACTGCACTACAAATACACACATCAAAAGTGTCTAGGGATCAACATATATTTTTGCAATAACTTTTCTCCTGATTGATATTAATTAAAATTTCCTTGAATGATTCATCAAATAAAGTGTTTTCGTTTGTCTACAGTAACGATAAACCAAGTCACCTTTGCATTAATAAAGAAATTTGCCATTTTCCTAATAAAGGGATTTTTGACATTTGAACCACTAACATTAAAGTTCGAAAAAAAGACTGAAATAACAGTTTTCTTTAAAATTTTATTGGGTAACTTAAACAATTAATAATCCGTGTTTCTACCGCGAACACTAACAACACAAGAACATCGGTTTGGCATACTCAAAATGAGTTCATCCAAATCATGTTCATGCAACGAACATGGGCGGTCATTCCACAGCGTGCTGTGGAATGGCCGCCCATGTTCGTTGCAACAACAAAAAAAGGTCTTCTTGCGACTGTATACCCTCCATATTCGGCAGAGCTCTTCTCTGTAGCATATCCCATGCATGCTCAAACGGGTTCAAGTTTGGCGACTGAGCAGGCCAGGGCAGGACATTGATGTTAGCTGCGGCGAGAGTCTGTCTTACAACTCTTGCGGTGTGCGGTCGTGCATTATCATGCATTAACTGAATAAGGGACCGATTTGCACTTGTAGAGGAACGATGACGTCTGATACAATCGTCTCAGCATAAATTTGAGCGTTGAGGTTGCCTCTGATCCAAATCAACTCAGTTCTGCCGCCGATCCAAATACCCGCCCATACCATGATGGTTCCACCACTATAAGGATGGACTTCCTGGCAGGATTTTAATCGCTGTTGGCGTCCAGGGGTTCTCCAGTGTCGTATACGTCTTGTATCCGGTCTCATACCAAAACGAGACTCATCAGAAAAGCACACGAAACGCCATTGTTCTTCTGCCCAATTTCTGTGTTCAAGAGCCCATTGATATCGAATCCTATATTATCCTATTGTGCATTGCTATAGGTGGTACCCTTAGCGGTCTTCGGGAATGAAGGTTCACTTCATGCAAGCGGTTTCTGACTGTTTGGTCGCTAATTAAGTTCCCTGAAGAGTGATGAAGCCTCACGGCTAACATCATGGCGGTTATTGTTGGAGCTCTTCGAGTTGTGATTTGAATGTATCGGTCTTGTCTCCGTGTGGTGCAGCAATACCGTCCTCCATGGCGCTCAGCCACGGTACCAGTGCTTCGGTAACGTGTCCAAAGTCGACTGATAACACTCTGACTTGTATTCAGAGCTAAAGCCACAGTACGTTGCCGGGAACCAGCTTCTATCATTCCCACGGCTCTGAGCATTTCTTCCCTGCTTAAATGACGTCGCCGCTCCATAATAACGTTGGTTTTAATCAGTAGTAGGGAAACAGTAGCACTAATAATGTCTTCAATGCGTGGTATGTTTTTATAGGGAAAATATTGACAGCTGATTTTCATCTTTTACTCGAATTTGATTGACAGTTCCTGTTTCAAATTATGAAATGCACCAAAAAGGATCCATATAAATTTATAAAATCATAAATTTATTACAAAGCCACATCTCAATCTCAAGAAATCCGCATCAAAATGCTTGATCCCTAGACACTTTTGATGTGTGTACTTTTTTAAAATGTCCATTAAGATGAAAAAAAATGCATTATTTAAAAATCATTTCTCCGTCTATAATATCGACTATAGTTTCTTATTTTTTATTAATAAATGTGCACTTTATAGAGACGTGCACTTTTTAGAGATTCACACTATATACGTAATATGAAGATATCAGTGTATTTTACTGTTTTTCACATGCACATGCGTCACCACCGTAACGGTTTTCTACATTGTTATAAGTTTAATTTTGAAATTCAAGACTGATAGAAGACGGCAATTCATATAGATTGGCATAGCAAGCAAAAAACCGTAAAAAACGGACTTACAGTGTTATGCTTCTCAGGTCCATGTTTTAACTAATATAGTTTACTATTAAAAAAACGATCACAGTCTCATTTTTGTCAAAACCACTTTTGGGTTGTCAACACCTTAAGAAACGGCCCCATTAGAACTGAGGGATGAAATATTTAAGAACTACCTCAGGTAGCCGCTGAAGCTATGTACCAAGGAGATCCTTTTTTATTCAGCTACTTTAAGGAAAACATTCATTGTTTATTTGAATTAAGTTTTCATATTTGGAATAAAACTTTACATGTACGAAGTCGCGAACGTATAAATATAATAAAATTCGGCTTGAGAAGAATATTGATGGCAAGCATTAATAAATTGGCAAGAAACATAATTCCCATATAACGAAATAGCACACAAGGTCGAGATCATGATAGCGATTGTTGCTAAGAATGTATACAATTTAATAAGTGACAAGTATTTTGCTTAAGAACCTGTAATTTACACACATATAAAAAAAATTGTTCGCACAGCACACTCTATAAGCACACTATAAAAGGAATAAATAAATAAAAACTCACGTATTTTCCCTCTCCTATCGCTCTGTAGCTCCAGATCCTGCTTCTGATCCAGATCAGCATCGAACTCTTCTTCGAACTCTTCATCGAATTCGTGCTCAAAATTATCATTTTGAGCTGAAAAAGCCGCAATCGTCACTAAAAACGCCGCCACTAACACCCAGCACGTTCTTCCAGCCATTATTGAACTGCCGTCCAAATCGAGCCAAAATACAAAATTTTAAATAAATATTCAAGAATTTAAAATCATGGTAAGTATAATAAGTAGATTAGAGTATGCCTAGACTTAAAATGAGAGTAAAAATATCAATGGTGTATTTATAAAGTGGGTGATAACGGTTGTATTATTTGTGCAAACGGTTAGGGTGGTGACCGTTTCTCGTTTAGCGCGTTGTGACGGGACTCGCTAAATTTTCTTTAGTGGAACGTTTAGAGCTCGGGCGAAGGCAACTATAGATAATAGTAACGGCTCGTGAACTTCAGAGAAAGTCAACAACTTGCTATGCCGAAGCCTTGGTTCTATAAATATTGTAGTATTCAATTTTCAAATCACGCATGTGTTCATGCTTGTGATTTTGTATTGGTAGTATTGTAGGTCTTAGAATTCAAATGCTATAATAAACAGCTGAGCTTTGCTTTCAGTACGAAAAAAGGAGTGACAAAATGATGCCGTCGGTTAACCGATTTCTAGTCTCAGTTTCCACCAGAATTCCACCAGATGCCTACATTTTCTTCAAACACGTTCTTGTTGTTATGTTGGTTGAGTTTTCGTTTATGCTCTGTTCCATAGGGAAAGAGGGATGTGGGCTTAAGCATTAAGGAAATATGAACCCAGATATGTTTGGTTTAAGGAGATAAGAAGGAGATGTATATTTTCTCCTCGGTTTTGTGTAAACTGAATACGTGTGTTTCGTTTGCGCCTAAAAGAGTTAACTGTTCGACTGATCTGATTTCTTTCAAGCAAACAAGCGGGGGTTCTAATCTGACTTATTTTATATAAATATACTAGCGTAGATACCCTGCGACTTCCGTCCAGCCCGGAAAAGCAGCTTTAACCATCCAGGAACCCATTGAAAAATACAAAGAAAAGGGGTTTGACCGTTAGTGGGAAAGCTAGCCAGCCGCCATTTTGTTTTTTTCTCGATGTTTCCGCACACGATGGAAGTGGTATATACGGATAGAGGACACCTTAACAAACAAAAAATGTTTAATAATCTGGAACCCTCAAGTGTCACGTGAGTAATATCACCTTTTTCATTTCGATCTTTACCTTCAAATAACTCGGAAACGTGACACTTTAGGGTACCATAAAGGAGACCATAAAGGAGACATTTTTTGTTTGTTTATGTGTCCTCTATCCATTTAAACAACTTTTATCGTCCGCGGAAACTTTCAAAAAATTAACTGGCGGCAGGTCGCTACGCCAGCTTCCATACAAAAAATTTCAACCCCCTTTCATCCAAATCGAAGGAGTTAGGCAAACGCTTTTAGGTGTTATAAGGTTCAGCAGAAATACAGGATATCCCAAAAAGTAGTGTTAAGTGGAAGCCCGGAGCCCGGTGGTAGAGCATCACTAGGTGTGCAGAACAGCCTACTAGACGATGAACAAAGTGATAACAAGTGATAAGAGATTACGGATCTTTAAGTTGAGTGAATTAATGTACCTATAAATTAATCACTTTGTGTATCTACTCACATAGAAGTTGCTTTATTGTGTAGCTAGATCGTAATTAAAGATGTGCTAGCTTCATTGTGATAACTACGTAATATCGGAATTACTACTTAGTTCCGAATCTGTTTACGTTTGTATAGATTCTTAGTTCGTGTTGTGTTTATGTAGTTTTTTCTTTCTTTATACTACTTCGGTGACAATCAAGCACGCGCAGCGCCTGATAGTAAGTGGTTCCCGCAGCCTAAGGACGCGTGCAGCACCAGGGGTATCACACGCGCTTATTTGTGTTTCATAGCTTATAACTATTTTGTTTGTTGATTTGTTGTATTATTGTAAAACTTTGTAAAACCCAAGTGATTACTATTATGTTATGTTTTGTTGTTTTCTGTTTACATTGTGAGTTTTTCTAAATAAAGTATTTGAATAATGGTGTCATTACGAGTTAGGTAGAAATAGATAAAAAGAAATAAGTTTTACATATTAGAATAGTACATAGGATTAAGTTTTAACAATAAATATACATAACTCTCTGCGGTATTGCCAGGTACAGGGGGGAAGATAGCCTAATTCACTCGCACACTGGCAAGGTGTTCTGCCTGCCGCCCGCACCTCTCCCGCCCCCCGTTTTCGTCTAACCCCCGCGCCCCTGTACACCGCAGGCCAGGACTCAATTATGCGGTCTAACTATAGCGTCCGTCGCGCATCGCGATAGGCTTACGCGATATGGTTTGCGCGCGCGCGGACAGAGTAAACTGGTTGCGAGTGAGATATTGAGTATAAGTATAGGGCCAAGATATAGGTATTCATGCACTACTCCGGCGAACTCCTAGCAAGAAGCAAACCAAATGAGAATAACTGAAGAAATTAAGGCTCAGCTGACGAAGAAGTGAAAGCCTGGGATCAAGCCTAGCTGCCCTGGAAGACCTGAACCAAACAACTCGTCGCAACCCCGGGGAATTCACCAACGTGTAACTGGATAGATACTGATCTGTAGCGGGTAAGCATTTATAATAATCTCGTCTGTGAGAACTCGTAACCTACCCGATCGATGTACCCACCGCACTGGCTGTGTTTTGATACGAGTAATAGAGTCTGTCGTCAGTGTGGTGCCGGAATTACCCCAATGTAGGTATGTTCCGTGATTTTTGGTTCCTACTTAAAAGTTTAGTAAAAAAAACATCTATCATTTCGACTGGCCTGTTGGCGCAATGGCAGCGATCCTGCCTTTAGCGCCAAACATTTTGTGGGACAAACATGAGTGTTTGTTGTGTGTCTGGGTGTTATTATCTATATATGTATGTATTTAGAAATATTTAAGAATGTTTATCAGTCTTTGACGCCCATAGTACAAGCTCTGCTTAGTTAGGGGGCAGATGATCTCGGTGTAAAATGTCCCAGATATTTATTTATCCTTTATTTATTTATTACAAATCTACTAAATAGGAGGCTTAAAAAGCCTTTTATTTAGTAGATTTTTAAAACAGTTATTTTGTCAGCAAATGACAGATTTTAGGACTTTATAACAATGTGCTATCATTTTCTTCCGCAACCTCTCAGCATCCCAAAGTTTTCTAGAAAAAATCGGTCAAAGTGATAAGGTCACTATTTGTCCATCCTATGCTCACAGATGAAATTGTATTTTTCTCCTTTGCAACAAATTATACGTGATTTTAATTTGAAACTTTTCCGTAGATATTTCAAGAAACAGGTAAGATCAACATTAACTTTATTATTTTGAGCACTATCAAATAATAATGTGATAATACACCTAACCAACTGTTCAAATCTCCTGAAATCTGTTATTTGTTAACAAAAAAAACATGAAAGGCCACATTATTATTAGATTTTTGATTAATATCACCTTTTGCATATCGATTCTTACCTTTAAATAACTCGGAAACGTGACACTTTAGGGTACCATGTTATAAAACATTTTTAGATCCACTTAGACCACTTTTTGCGTGCGCGGTATCTTCAGAAAATGATGATGATATGTGTCAAAAAAATAAGTTTCGCAAAAATAAAAGACAAACAGTAAAATAACGATTAGGTACTTGTAATAAACCTCTCTGATTGATAGCTTTTTCAGGTTTTTATAGTTATTGGTCTGTCCGTATGTGTTTTACTAATAAGTAACAGCGAACTTCGTTTGCTTATATAGCAACATGCACTACGAGTATGAGGTGCCCTTACATTACACGGATTGCTTAATCCAAGACTACATTAGTCATCTATGACGCCAGAACAGCAATATTTATCTATATGGCACCACATCGTATTGAGGGTCATAGAGTAACAGATATAATATAGAGCAACTATTGAGTTATGATAAAACTCTTAGAACAAAATGTTGTTGTGTATGATGGTAGCTACCTAGTCTTGCAAGATTGTTGATTTTTATCAATAACCCTGTATGAGACTAACCTTGTAGTCTTCAGAGGTAGGTATACTATTTAGTAAGTATCGTTAACGCTGATGGGATAGCGGTTGTAATGGTCCAATCAGGAATAAGGTTTATACTTAAATAAATACACGATGTTTAATGTGACTATATTTAATTTGATCTGAAATGTGAAAGTTGTAGTTACATAGATTTTAAGTAAGGACTTGTAGCAATACGTATACTATTATAATAAATTAAGGAGACCACCAGCGTATACCTTAGCCACAAATAATTTTTTCTGGCACAATTAATGAAGGTAATTTTAGTTAGCTTGAAAATATATGTAGAGAGTGGTGATGGTAGATTTGCCATGCGTAGGTACAAAACGTATTTGCCATGCTTAAGTACAAAAAGTTTATCTTTATAATGTGAACATTGTGGGTAATACACATTTTGAAACCTTTTATATTACATGAATAAATGTATATTTGCTTTTTTCTTATTAAAAACCCGAAACAATACTTATGGCACCAATAACAAAATACAAGATGATATTTTACGTCATAAAACAGTTTTTATCGTTTATTTATATGAATTTTTATATGGCATAGCTGGTTTAGATCTCAAGTCGGGTATAGTTACTTGTTACTGAACATTATGGCACACTAACATAGACAGAAATTCAGACACGATATAATGGCACTATTATAGTGGCTTTGTAGGTACAAAGTATGATTTTGGAAATTATGAAAAAGTTTTACCAACATCTATTCGCAATCACATAGGCATTAAAGGGAGCTGGTATACCCACGAGTACCTATATCGTTTCACGTAATAGTTTTAAAATGCTTGTTAGCGGTCTTTTCGCTGAGCAAAGGCCTGACTTGTTAATATCAAGTTATCACTACGAGTACCATGCTCGCGCTGGCGGCCTCGGACCGATAGTCTGATTAGAACAAACCGCCATTTTAATCACGCACATAGACACAGTGAGTTTACAGGCAATACCGGTCAGAATCGGTGTCGCAGCCAATAGTAGTAGGTATAACCTATCTACTTCATTTTAAAAATTCAGAGCGAATATAGTAGCAAGCCTTAGGCGGTCAGATAAGTGTTCTCTTTTTTTGTGATGGCGGAACCTAATCACAGTCTCGAGTGAAATGTCTGTAACTTTAAAGCACCGTTTGATCGACCGCTGGGTTCTAGGACCCTGACTGATGACTACTAATGCGAAGTTTATGTTCAAACAAATAAGGTTGACGTGTTTTAACGTTGTGTTGATGTTTTTCCTTCTTTAAACATTTTATATCCTAATAAACTAAATAGAAAGAAAATTACTCGGATGTTAAGTGTTTTGATTGAACGACGCGATTGTCCGTAAAATGTATTAGGTGATATATTGCGAATAAATGCTGATGTATCTAAACTGTGCACAAACACTTCCCAATTTCCACGTACCTACAAGTCATCGAACGATTAAGTGTGTGAATATGAAAAATCCCAATAATATCGAGCGATGAATTGTTTAGCGGTCAAACGTTAATCATAATAAATTGCAATCATTTTAAGATGTGATATCAAGCACTGGTATTTACAATAAAATAATCACACTTTTCGTACACATTTAAGCCACTAAGTAACTACTGTTTTTACTTTTTTGGTACAGTAACTAGTGAGGCAAGAAAGATCACTATAACTTATGGATGGCTGTGGACATACTAAGTCTTAGTAAATATAAAAGTGGTTAGTAAATCACACATCGCAACTCCTACAATTATATTAAAACACATTAAGTTCAAAACTATTTCATCAAAATATATATCTCAACTTTTTACACTCAACTATACAAAAAATAGGTATATAAAAAGAATTTAAAAACATGTCATTGGTAATAAATTATCTTGTGACTTAGTCAACATATATAACTAGGTTCCTACATTTAACATTATAATCATGTGAAATAATAAAAACAAAATCGTATATTATTATGAAATAATAAGTACAAGGAATAAGCAAGAATAAGAGACAGTGAAGTACTACACTTGGTTCTATACAGAAAAACCACTTATGACTAATGTCTTCTTGAGAAAACTTAAATTAAATTATCTTTTTACTTTTTTATCTACGAAATATGGCATCTACAGACACGTTTATGGCAATTACCTCAATTCAAAGAATAGAACATCCACTTAATACTAAATCTGCGTTTACAAGTAACGTTGCCTAATGCGACTATTCGACTTTAAAAAAATACTTGATAAAGGTATGATATGACTATTTGCAGCCTACAAGACAACCATCCTGTGTCGGCGACTCACTAATCCAACGAAACACCGGAACATGACCGGTTCACTGTCATTATAATAACAAAAGAGTCAATATTGTCATGTTCCATAGCGGGCTTTGGGACTGTAAACCCTTTGGTACGGTCAATTTTCATATAAATAAAATCTTTAAATCATGGTTTTCAAACAATACCGACAAGCCTGAGTAATTTACTGCTAAAGAAATTGCAGGCACCTGCAGTTATTTTGACTCCTTGAGCATAAAAAATACTTTAGTGGTTGCGCTTGTTCAGTTAATTTTTAGAAACTTGAAAATCGTTAAGATAAGATTTTTTTACTGCAGGCGAAGATTCTCATTTATGAATCCGCGTTATAAAAATGTGTACTATTACAGTAAAAATTACAAAAAAAAAATAAGACAATCTAAAAGAAAGTGTAGATTACTTGGCAAGATCCTCATTGATGATCAAAACTGTGAATAATAGACATGCTTTGCCCTGCTGGTTGTTATTTTGCCCATATCTACACTTCAAAAGCTTTTCATTATAATGAAAGATTCTGTTGTTTATGGAGCCCTTCAATCGGTATAAATAATTGGTCGCTAATTGTCATTATTAATATGTTGTTGAATTTTTTTTTAGCTTAAGTGGTTTCCATAAATATTTTGTATATACACAGTGTGGTGACGGAATTTCGGGGCTCTTGCTGAGTAGCCCGTGACGTATTAGGTATAATCTGCAGCCAGTTTTCAGTCCATCTGAAATGTTTCAGACTGGACGACGATTCTTATAACACACCGTGACACTTATTTCTATAATCCCAAGAATAATTCTAGCATTCAAATACCTTTGGGCTTAATTCACATTTTCACAGTTACGATAAAATTACGATGAAATTAGATACACATTATTATAACTAAATGCAAGATAGAGTGGCAAGATTGAAAGTAACTACGCTCAATGGTTACGTGCGTAGATTCTACTTATTTAGTGTGTGATTCTGTTAATAACAATAAGTCTACTATAAAAACAATATCAGATTTTAGTTGTAAATGTGAATGAAAACGGACTGCGTGTAAAATTTTAAATAGTACTTATAAAAGTTGTTAAATTTATTTGGTGAACGAAATTAAGTAAAAAATATAAGAATTATCAAAAAAAACACGAAATATCATAGGACTATTAAATGTTTTCATTAAGTGAAACTGGAAAATACCGATGAAATTTTGAATGAAAGTACCTAACGCCAAAGTGTTTTTGTTTTTGGCATCAAAAATAACTTACTTTGAATCAAATTATGCATGTCAAAGCAAAATGAAACCTCGGCATATTCGTCATCGAGCAAAACTATAAGTGAAATAAGCATCTGAACGTCTACCACGAGATGCGACTTTGAATTTCGCGTTAAAAATTGTATTGGGATCTGACATGACATGACATGACATGACAATGTCAAATCCCAATACATTTATTTTACGCAAACGATACCGTAAATTTAAAGTGGCAACTCTTGGTAGTCGTACTGATATCCGAATGCATGCGTTGATATTGGTTGACAAGCTACAGCATTTGTAATTTGTGTTGTTGTTTTGTTTTGTTTGTTGTTTATAAGTAGATAAATGCATGAAGTACCTATGTATTATATTCTTAATTTAGGTAATATTTTTTTTTTGATGCGAAGTCGGTATTTTTGAGAATCGTGTTCCGATGTTTTTTTTCAATTTAGATTTTCCATGTTTTGATGGATGGACACTGAGGTTTGTTGTAGCATAGTCATCTGTTAATTTTGATGGAAATGGTTAGTTTAAATGTATTTTAGCTGATGTGTGTGTATATTAAGAGGCTTCAGGAGCGAATAACATGCACATTCGACTGACAAAGGCACGCGTCAGCTCAGCAGCGACAGTTATAGAAATAAAAAAAAGTATGCGCCAGACAACACCTTTTGTAATGGTCTCGAAGTAGGGCTTAAAATCCCTGTGTTACGAGGTACAACACAAGGAAATCAGCCAGGGGCGTCTCCCAGCACACCCAGACCCGAGTCGATTCAAAAAAGATCGTTTCCTGAATTGACCCGACCGGGAATCGAACCCAGGACACTACAGAAACCCAGGCGAGAAACCGTGCAGCGTACTACGCTAACCGTGTCGTCAAAAAAATTAATTGGTTCTTGCAATTATTCTCAGTTCACAAGTCTTACATTTAAGTATAACTATATTTTAAATTTCAAGTCATTGTATACATTTGGATTTGAGTGCATAGCATATTGATATACTTAACACTAGCAAATTGTTAGAATATAAATCAGCACCTGGTTATATTATTTTTGGATGACGATAATGATAACACAAAAATAACACTGACATAAATATGGACTTTGCAATTAATTACTAGAAGTATGTAATGTCTTTACAGACATCATTATACCAGGTCACTTTCTATTAATGCCTTGATTGGCATTGGAACCATTAAAACAAATATAAGCCTCTGATTCTTTTTTGCTCCCATTCGACTAAATGAACTAACAGGTTTTCAGAGTATAGATTCGTATGAAGCGAGACTGACCTAACTTATTATAGCACTAGTGACTACCAATGTAGGTACTTACAAATGTTATTATGATAAATATAAGGCGTGCTTACATTACAATACGTGTATATAAGACATACAGACAGACTTGTTCACAAGGCACTGGGTAGCTTGTGGTCATGGCCTAGCATGCGTTTCACTGGACGGAGCAATAAGGATTTTCAAATAGGTATTCATTTCTACATTGCCCTAAGTATTTCATAAGTTTTAACATTATGTACCTACTAATATTCTATGTTTGTACGTATAGGTAAGATAAATACTTACAACAAATGTGAAGTAAGATATCAGGCGAAAGCATGTTAGTGTTGTGATATCGGAATAGAAAAAAACTGTATTAACTCGAGACTAGAAAGTGTGTTTTAGCATTTACGTATATAACGACCTAAGTTACAACTACATAATGAAACGATTGTTTGCCATTCAATTTTTGGAGTCACAAACCCCCAGATTCTTAATATCATTCAAACTATAGCAGCCCTTTGCATACTAATAGCCGCCATCTATCGTTCTACTGACAGCCTGCGGTAAGCTGGTCGGCATTAACTCAAGAGCTTCATAGAGATTGACGTCCCAGAATTTGCAGGTTTCGTCACATTTATTTTGCCGTCCAATCTTTCTCAATTACCGCAAATATATTTAATCTATTCTTGTGAAAATGAAACTTGGAATGCTTCTGTTATGTACGAGTATCTAATTGCGACCAGAAAATTGGTAAAAAGAAATTTCTAGACCATAATGAGATTTTTAACACATTAAAATAGCAAAGGTCGTCACATCCGAGAACGCGCCTGAGTCTACTTTTAAAACTTAATCTAAGACTAACTATTAATTACTCAATAATATTATTTTAAAGATAATTATAATATCTTGGATATTCCTTGCTCTCTTATAAAATAGCTTACAATAAATTAACTAATCATGTCTAATGAATACTTAGAGCTTACGTAACGGAGGTTTTCTCGACGACACGCCGGTTGCTGTCGCGGTGAGCAATTTTGTATTGATGTGCTTTTCTTAAACAATATGTTTTTAAAGCATGTATGCGCTCAATGTATTACAGATTGTCTGTCGAGGTCAAGGTGGTTCGGCGCAGACGCATACGAATGTGAAATAAGGGCTTGGTGACGATTACAGACAGCTTATGAATTTAAAATACCACTTGAATTTGAAATCCAAGTATTTAGGGCACTGACACGCGTATTTTTATGCATTTTTATACATCTTTCATGAAATGTTTAACATAAAATGATATTGCTGTTGTCGGCAATGAATTATATCGTGTTTGTCAAGGATGAAGACTATCTATATTAAGTACATTATTTAAATTTCATGGACAAGTGGTCTGCCTATGTAACTCTAGTCTTAGCATAGCAACAGTGTCGAGAAACTACCCGTTCCGTTAAAATATTTGTAATTTTTATATACAACACATTCATAATCACGTACTTATAAACACTCCTGATTTGTGTTGTTCAACAAGTATGTACATGACATTGCTCCAGTCTTTACAACAACAGGTGTGAAGCGACCTCCTTGGTAATGCTGTGCCTACTGCGACTTCACAAACAACAAACAAAACAATATCAAAATTTATAATATGGGTAACTGGTAATGCCGTGATAGGCTCTCACACGACCCTTCTCTTTCGAAATTCAAGTCTTACATTATGAGGAATAAAGATTTATTAGTCGCGATAGCTCGAAAGCTGGTCGCAACTTTCGCATTGGCGTTGTTTACATTTTAAATACTAGCTTGATTTCAATTCCAACTTCTTTTGTTCTGCATATGATTTTTTTACATGAACTAGTCTTTATTTCGCCATGAAACAAATCAAGGTACATGTTTACTACATTGGCGTGTTTAGACTTCGAAGAAAATACGCGCAGTAAAGTATAGAAACATTATGGCGGTCAGATATGTTTTGTCGTAAGCGGGGCCTGAGACTTGTCTGGAGACGCGAGACGCGAGACGCAGAGCTGGCGGCTACAGCACTCCGTAGAACGAGTCCATGAGGCTAGCATCCAGGTCGCACTCCAGGAAGATGCTCTCACTGCACTCCTCCTGGAAATCAAATTAAGAATATGAAGAAATTACTCCATTAAACAATCAGATTTATCGTCGATATACCTACAATGCTGATCTATGACTCCCACTGAACAGGGCAAAAACAGGCTAGAAGAAGATAAGGCTTACTTAAACGTTAATTAAAACAGTGAGTTCAATGCATCTTTCTGCTTGGCTACTGTACCTTTTTTGAAAATTGCATTAGTGGCTTAGCTCTTGTAAGCTCGAAGGTTTGGCGCATCAGGACCTAGTCTAAGCAGCTAAAGGTCTCGTAGTGTTCCTCGTGAGGCTAGGCGAGCGCCGCCTAGCTCATCTTTTAAAATAAACCTGCGCGGAGCGGACCAAAGCGCATCAGAGCCTGGTCTAGTATGTGTCGCCGGATACTTACAACCTTGGTGTCTTCAGGGCAAGAGTGAATATGCATTTTCTGGGTAAGCGAGGAAGACGAGACCGGTGGTGGTACACACCATCGGCCTCGTCATCGCTTACCACTAGGCGAGGTTGAGGCCAAACGCAAACCCATAAAAATAAGGCATACCTGCGCGGAGTGTGCCTCGGGCGGCTGGTCACCGCCCCTCCTTGCGTGTCATTTGGATGCCTTCGGCAGGTGGCGCTTCATGTGCAGCGCGAGGTGGTCGGAGCGCGCGAAGGAGCGCTCGCACACCGCGCACTTGAACGGCTTGGCCCCCGTGTGCTTGCGGTAGTGGCGCGTCAGCTCGTCCGACCGCGCGAATCGCCACTCGCACTCCGGCCACTGGCAAGTATATGGCTTCTCGCCTATTGAAACGTCATTCCAATTAACGATCAGGTGACCTAATTATATCCCTATTTCCGAGGTATGCGATGCCTATCGATCAGCGTAATCGGTGTTTGCTCGCTTATTGGGAGTGAAGTTGAGATCTGGGCCAGTATCTATAAATTGCTGAATACGGTTCAATGGAAATCGTTGATACTCGTTCAGACGGTCGAAAGTCTATTTACCGATCTAATAATATAGTCAAGATTTATATGAATTTTTTGAATGAATTATAGTGACGGATTGGGATGGATTTGACATATTGCTATTTTTTGTCAGAAAGAAGCTGTTATCAAATCGACTCTTTGACATCTTCTTTGATTTTCTAGTTTTACGAAATCCCTGATCTGCGACAAGTAAATTTGGTTTAAGCTTAGTTTAGAGTCAAGTTATAACTTTGTTTTTCTAAAGGTGGTTCGTGTTCTTTCGTTGATTTTCATATTACTTTCTTTATGGCCTAGACTAGCAAACATAATTATATAAGTTTCGCTAGGAGCAGATTTTGATTATTTTTTACACGTAAAAATGAGCTGAATGCGCAACACTCGTCAATTCAAAGAATTGGTGCGGCGCCTGCACTATGCACTTTAGCGGTGGCCTAGGCCTTGTGGCGAGACTGCCTCTCACTATCCCGTACTAGTACCTACTCGGTTCGATCATTGTGCACACCGCGCCACAGAAGTACTAAGCTTAAAGGTCCTCAAATGTATTACAAGTCACCAACGCCGCGATACTATTACATTTCAGAGATAAAAGAGCCTATTTACTTATTGGTTAGTTCAAATAATTTGACATTCATAACCATGGACGTAACTGCAAACTATCGATGAGTATACCTTTATTGAAGGAATCAATATTCGCAAAGCCATTTCTCATGCTGAATCGTGAGACAGATAATTAATGCGTAAACAGTATTCAACAATATAAATTCTGGTCATTATTAAACAATTAATTCATAATAATTCGCTCGTGCAAACGTTTACAAGTATTCACATTCGCAGCGGCTTTGTACAGCAACATGAAAGTCACTTTAGGGGTACAGTCAACCTTAGCTAGACCGTAATGTGCTATTGGCCCGGTGTTACGCTTGAGCCGTGGCGACTTCACCTAGCGTGGAATCTAGAGCATAAATGTAAACTTGTAAATATTTACCTGTGTGTATTCTCTGGTGAGCTTTCAAGTGCGAGCTCTTCGTGTAGACCTTGGTACAGCCTGTGGACAAGTATAAATTAAAACTAAATAATATGTAGTAAAATTAATCCAAACTAAATATCAACTACTTACTTAAAAAATCTAGAATAGGTTACTGTTTTAAGCGGGAATCGAACCCAATCGAATCGAAAAAGTAAGGTGTCAAATACCATGAAGAAAGTTTTTCTGTTCCTGCTAGTGAGTATGGGAGCCAGAGCGCATAATATGCGGGGTTAAGCAGGATTCTAGAAAAAGAGTATGAGATAATTTTAGCGCACCTTAACCCTACTGGTAGCAAATGTGCGGTCAGCAGTTCACAACCAAAGGACCCCACCTTTGGTTTGTCGTGGTTCGTCTTTTCAACGACAGAAATTCCCCCTAGCCTAATGGGGTCAGTTACCGACAAGTCAATCTGTCAGTTTTTTTGTCACTGAAAGTAACACCTTGGCCCCATCGGCTTGCGGATGCAAAAAACAATAAAATGTAGAGAATTTCCGAACATAGTCGAGATCTTCCCGCGGAATTGGCTGACGCTGCTTCGACGCCATATAATAAACAAAGCCATTCAGCTAGTCAGTTATCTACATACTTTAGGATGCGGACGCCTTCTACCAGAGATAAATAGTAATTGTAAATTAGGAGACCAGGAACCAAGCATCAGCACAGTTCCTTCCCACCTGTTACTCAAGATAGAAAAATGTGATAAAAACATTTCCATCATGTTGTTTGTTGGACAGCACTGGCTAAGCCATGTCGTTGTTGTCACTTTGAGCGTTCTGTTGTGTGCTGCGACCCTATCCGCGAACGACATTGGGAAGGAAACTTGGATTTGACCCTAAATGTTACGTTTCCGTGCTACCACCATTGCGTCACGTAAAAATAATATCGTATGATGGTAAAGGGGATAGTTCTGCGCACGGGTACCGCATGAAGAGAGAGTTTCTGCCCACTGCGCATGTCTTGGCTAGCCTTCTTTTTTGATGACGGGGGCTATAGCAAGCTTACCCATGAAGTCGCAATGGTGTACCCTTCTCTTCTCCAACTCGGGGTTGTTCCGCCGGTTGTACTTGACAGGGTGCGGGGAGGAGAGCCGCGAGTGCGTCATCGGCGCGTGCGTGAGCTGCGCCGGCGGCGGTCCCTGCCCCATCTGTAGCTGCTGCGGTATCGCCTGGGGATACAGATCATGTTCATTTTATGGGCCGATAGTTTTTATATCTACCGCTTTAGTACTCGTAGTATTCGAAGGAATGACAATCATTCTTGTGAAAAAGATTTGTTTTGGTTCTGAATTTTGGAGTCAATTCCTACATTAGGCTAACATTTAAGTGACAAACTTTTTCCTTTGTTTTGAGACTAAGGGTTAATATTTATTTTAACGTGTGTATATTTAAAACAACTTAAATTATATGTTATGATGATTCACGACAGCCCTTGAAGCTTCATCAATTTTGCAAGGTTTTTTTATAATTGTAATGCTGTCTTTACACAAACCCATAGTATAGCTAAGGTCTGTTTAGTCTAGTATCTTGGTGTAATATGTCCTAGATATGTATTTATTCATCCTATTCCAACGGAATGAGCTAGAATATCTATTTAGAATTTTTCTCAAACAACAATACCTCGCACAGAAATAAAAACTTGTATCATGTTCCGTTCTTATTCTTGTCATAGTTGTTGCATTAAAACTTCATGTGAAAATGAGCTTGATAGATTTATATGAAACTAATTTCCTCAAAGGAAATTTTATTTTGGACAGCGGTTTTGTTGTTAGAGTGAAATTAATTTTGACACTGAAAAATAGCAGAGATAATTATTGAGTATTATAATACCACATGAAAATTATAGACCAATATGGACCTGTGTATGATGATGCGGATGCGGCGCTGGATGCTGCGTGACGTGCGGGGCTCGCAGCAGCGGTGGCGGGTGGTAGGGCGGCGGCGGTGTCCGGCGCGGCCCGCCCTGCAACCAACGACACTACTCTATTGCAACCACTACCTCAACATACCGAAACAACTAAAAATCAACTCATATTTAATAACGTATTCTGAATTGCTTTCCAGATTTATCAAACATTTATGCGGGCCATCCACTTACCATATTCATAAACAACTCTCGCAGTGTCCTCCTGCAATGTCACATTTTTAAAAACAAAAACATTGAATAAAAATCGCAGCGCAGAAGATGGTACCATCCGTCGCGACAGTTCGCATAGCATTTTAAACGGACTAAACTGGCAAATACTGCGAAATGCAGTATCCCATTAATAAGATTATTCGGAAAGTGAAAGGCGCAGTAACGCAATTACTAAAGTATTCGCAAGACTATACCTGCATAGAGTTTCCGGGGCTGCCCTGGTCAGAGCCGGGAGGCGTGAGCGGGGACATGTACCCAAGCCGTGAGGGGGGGTACTTGGCGAAGGCGGCAGGGTGCTGGTGGGGCGGGGGGTGCGGCTGCGCGTACTGCGGCGCGCACAGCCGCTCCGTCTTGATCTCCAGCGGGCTGAGCAGCGGCGTGGCGCACTCCTCCATCGGCTGGTCGTCCGCTTCCAGCTTGACATGCGTCGCCCCGAGAGGCGCGAGCATGTTCGCGTTTTCCGGGTCGATGTTCCGGATCGAGGAGGCGATGTCCTCCCATAGTGCCGGCCGGAGGAAGGCATCGTCGCGCGAGGAGGTTCCACCGTCGAACAGGTCCATGTGCGCGGGCGCGAGCGTGGCGCCCTCCTGCTTGCAGAGCAGCGACTCTAGCTCAGATGTCTGAAACAACACATGTCAACGTCAGGTTATTGTTGTTGTCAGTTGCGGAAGTGGATCGGCTAGGATCACCGACATTAAGTTGAGCACACGAGGTCGAGGAGTGAAATAAGTTACCAACAAGATTGAAATTTGGTGATGTATTTTCGGGCATCACTTTGGTTCCAACTGTCACTAGAATCGTCGTTAGTTAATATCATTAAGTTGGAAGCTTGGATGGCTTAGGACCGCTTGATGGGCACTGAGGTACTATGGGCTAGCTGTGCCATTATCGTGATGCAAGTGGCAAGTAGAATACGCATATAACAATTTAATAGTGCAAAGCGTGCGGTCATCTATGTAGGACAAGTATTTATTGCGGTAAACGGTGAGAGAGAAGTTTTAATAAATCATAATATAATTTAGCAGGCCTCCGTTTAGCGTTCGAAAATTACTAGGTTCGACTATCTAAGAGCTGGGTTTAAGTGTTCATAAAATCGGGTTGTCATTAACTAATGTTCTATCTAAGTTGAAAGTTGACCAATATCGCAGAATATCTAAGCGATATAATCTTCGATCAATTATTTCGATCAAAGATTATACCGTAAGATACCTATTAACTTGTACTTAGTTACTTTATACCTACAGAAGAACCATGTTGCAAGATGTAACAAGGTTTAAGTGAAGTCCAATTTTGCGTCCAGCAGGAATTGTGAACTGCTTTAAAATATCTACTTATTTATGAATCTATATTATCAGTCAATGTGGTGGTTTCTGATATAAATGTTTGCCAAGCCGTCCTGGGCTTGTGACGTGTAGATGACGGCAAATAACGGTATCAAATAGTCATTTCGTTATGTGGGCTATTCATTGAGGTTTAGGGCCTAACTATTTTATAGACAGTTTCATTGTGCATACATATTGTCCGTTTTATATATAATTAATATATATTATATTAAATCGCCATGCTTCAACAATTTACTTTTACCGAGAAACATGTCACTCTCAGGGAAAATAGTAATCTTTACCTAACGTGATATCATTGTCGTCCTAAGCTGATAAGCATCCACATACTTTTATTTGCTTAATAATCCAAAAAATTTTAACAATTTTGTCAAATTCCCTCGTGCCTCTCGGGACATTGCGGGTGTTTAAGATCAATCAATCACAGAGAAATGCCGGGGATGGCATTAATCATTGCCGAGATGGAGTTGACGATACAGCGTCAGTTCCAATAAGTCCGCGCATCGCATTTGCATACAATGCGCCCACGCGCAGGCGCAGGTGACGAGACGAAGCTGTAGCACGAGCTGTATAATTAGGGTTGGTGCTACAGGGAAACTTGAAGTTCAGGACATATTTGTATCCATATTACACGTTTTCGTGACTCCTCTTTGTTACTCATAAATCAACAGTCATCATAAGATTACCACTCCACTACTCTGGACAAAGGCCTGTTGTAATGCAGTGCACACTCACGAACTCTCTTCTGACATCGACAAGCTTGAAAGAAAGCATATAGTACGGTTTTTTTACAATAAAAGTAATAATCGAGGTTATTACTTTTTAAAACAACCCCTCCAAGGCTCGACTTAAAAGCCTTTGAATATTCTCGAAACCTACGCTTTTGCTAAGACGAGGTCTCAAACGAAAAACAATGCGGACCTTTACATTAAATTTGAAAAATATACTCTCAATTCCCCTAAAAATATCCTCCTATTTGTCAGAAAATTGGCACAACATTGTAATTTTGTTATTTTCCTTTAAATTTCAGTTCGATATCTCCTAATGCTACATAGATATAGAGGTTATATTTTCTAATATGGGTTAGGTCTTTAAAAACTAGACACCCCTTCACAAAGCAAAAACAACATTGGCAACCCTAAATAATCCATTAAATATTATTGTAAGCCTAAACTAGTTCAGATAGGGTCAAATAATAATGTGCACCCCACGGTGAACCGCACGACGCGCGCGAGCGCAGCCTACGTACGTGCATCGGGATCGATCCACGAAACAATGTCAACTGTCCTGCTTTGACAGTGAATGGTCTGAAAGCTCGCGGGAAATTCCACGTTCAACCAGGGACTTAAGCTACATTTTTAAACAGGTTCTAACGTATCATCATGCCTAAAGTCAGTACCTATCCAAGGACGTTCACTCGGATCAAGCATTTCATTGTTTTTCAGGTGAGATTTGAAAGCGACGACAGCGGCAGTTCATACGCCGAGTTTTACTGATTAACGTTAAGTTTTCAAGTTGGTCCCTAATAGTTAGGTACCAATTTTAATGCAGCATTTTAAGGTACCTAACTAGGTAGTATCGGCAGCTCGGTTCTAAATGATAATAAATAAATAAATAAATAAATATCCCTGGACATTATTCCACACAGCGCCATCTAGCCCCAAAGTAAGCTAATTAAAGCTTGTGTTATGGGATACTAGACAACGGATAAACATACTTAAATACATTTTCTTTTGTAAATACATACTTATTATACATAGGAGACACCCAGACCAGTACAAACAGACATGTTCATGCACACAAATGTTTGTACTGTGCGGGGATCGAACCCGCGACCTCTGGTGTAGTAGCCAACTTCTTAACCATTACACCAAGTCGGTTGTCACATGATGGTGTAACAGGGGGACGCTGCACGTGCTGTCGGCAGATGCCAGTCGGCAGCTCGGTTCCAAATAGTACTGGTATACATATACCCACCGTGATATAGGTAGTTGCGCATAGCAGTAGGGCTATCCTGAGAACGTTCAAACTCGAATTCACTCTGATGCCTTATTACAATCCCTTAAAACTTGTCAAGTTCACCTCTTAAACTGAGCGTAGCAAGTCATTTTGTATTAAGATCTTTTATTTCCCGCCGGTCAGCGGTTACTAGCCAATAATGCATCTTCTATAGGCTGGATACTTGGAATAATTATCTACCTAAAAAAACCGAGTCCGCGCGCCCATTTTGAAGCACCTTAATAGGTTTACAGTTTTCATTACAGCTCCGCAATGTTCAATGTCAAAGCGCGCCGCGCGTAAGCAAGTAATAGTCACGCATGTGTGGATCGGATTAGTGCTTCATTTCTGACGTGGCGGTTGTATGAAGACTATCCTTCTATACGTTATTATATTCTAAGGCTGGATATTTACTGACAAAATAGCTCGCTACCCTCAGTTTTAAATCTAATAGGAATTAACTTGACTGGCTATAAGCGATTGTATAAGGCCCCTGGTGACCAATTTTGTAGCGTATGAAAGCCGAATCTCACAGTGGATTATGTGCGCGAGACTCGAAATGAGTTTTTCTGAATAGTTTTTTACATCTCTGTGAAATGTTTCGAGTAGACACGCCCCTTAACATATAACTGACTGAGTCGCTGGTCGCCGAAGCCAAAGTAGCAAGTGGCTAGGCCTCAGGCTAGCTGCCTAGCGGTTTACCTGTTCCTGCAATAAAGTACCCTGATTGACATTTGTAAGAGCAGAAACGCAAGCAACACTCGGCTTATTTGAATAAGCATGAGGATATTTATGGTGCTTACAGTAAGTTGCAAGTTTTAGCAACGAAAAAACTTTCAATGACACAACCAGCGAATTGCATACATAAAAAATATACAATTATTCTTTTACATTTTCGTATGTGTGTGTTCATTCAATGTTTTGTACAAACTGTGTCGCGTACCTAACCATTAGGAATATTTCTAATAAGATTTGTAACCATGTATGGTACGGGTACCTATAATATCCTCAAGAATAATTTTAATTTTGGTACTAAAACATAGAAGAAAACAAAGAAACCGCTTACTTCGGAGTTCAGACCTCATGATATGAAAGTTAAGTATAGTACCTAATAAGCATTGAAAATGATATGTTAATATCCAGATTAGTCCAGTTTTTAAGACGCATAGTATGCTTGACTATGTTTTTCACTCGGCTTGTTATGACATATTATTGGAAGTATAGATGTAAGTCAAAATTGAAATGATCTGATTATTTCCTTTTTAATATCACTTATATACGAGTACCTATACGGAAAGGTAATTAACTGATATTTGAATTCATTACATATCTAAGTACCCGTGTATTATTAAAATCTCTGTGATAGATTATAAGTATCTACCTACCTGAAACAGAATGTCTGACGAATGACTGAATCAGTGGAAACCGGCCATTTTACATTATCTCCCAAATTACATATTTAGTTTTGTTTCATAACGAATAGGCGATTTCCAAAGTAGGCATTTCGTTTCCTCAGTCGCTTCGGCGATAAGGAAATGTATGTAAATAAGTATACACTTATCGATAAGCTGAGTTTATTGTTTTATCTGTGTTTACATTGCTATTGTGTGCTTATAATGCAAAGGGGAGGGGCATTATCTTCACACACTGCATAGGTAGGTTTGTAATCGTATCAGGTAACAAAAACATTACTTTTATTTTTTTGGCGTTTCTTACGCCCACTGTGACCAATTCCGATTAGAATTTGAAGAATCTGCCAAAAGGTTGCATCAAGGAAATCTATGTTGAATCAGTCTATGGTTGAATCGTACTTTTTATAAAAAAGAAGCAAAACCAAAAAGCGTTTGAAATAAAGTGCATGACGGTGTAAGACTTGTACTTGAATTGACTAGTTCATTAATTCGTGATTAAGATCAAAGGTAATTAGTAATTCAGAACTAGTAATAGTAATACTAGAATCAGTATTAGTAAATGCTTTTAGTTTTTCAGTACTGGTGTAAACACTTTAGTATTATATTTGTACGTGGCTGTGAATCTAGAGCTTTTTGAACATCATTATCTTTTTTCTTTCTTGATATGGCTCGCACGGCTTGTGCATTTGCCAGTTTCAAAGTTAGGTAAACATGCTTAAAAAGGATATCTGATACGGATACGGAAAGGATCAGGAGAGCTGCATAAATTAATAAAAACATTTATATTCTATATTTTAATATTTTTTACAATTATGAAAATGGCTATTATTTTATATAATATATTTTAAGATCATTTTGTACTCAATAAAGCTGAGATCTCAGTAGGAAAACATCATTATCTTGCTTCTATGTTTAAAGCTGTCTAATGAACGCTTTGTTCGTTTGCGTGTCAAGCCAAGGAGTTTGAAGAGATAGCGCTTGCCGGTCCGTATCGCGCCGTGAACCTCTTTGGAATAGAGTATAGAACTGGTGTCGCAAGCGAGCTGGACCGCGCGAATTCCTTCCATGACCTTTGCGGATCGAACGATTGCGCAGTGGCTCCTCCACCGCGGCTAGACGAGCTTGAGCAACCGCCCCACAGATTATGCCGTGTTACAGATTACCGACGCAATATTTTGCCGCCAACAATTGGCTGTATGTACGCTGTGATCTTTGAGTGGATGCACAGTGGGAAATAAATAACCATGAAAGATAGAACTTGAGAATGCAAAATTACAACTTTTACTTATTTTCTATTATTCAAAATGGTACCATGGCAGGCTTATACTCTCTCTTCTGATTGGCGTGTTTTTACGTCAAGCTTCGAGTAAATTGAAGAAAACACCACTTAAAATCATTTATTTCGAACCAAGGGCACAGAAAGAAATACCCAAGGGTCCCTATGGTGTTGGTAACAATTTTCTAACAATAATGAGAGCTTAAAAAAATCTAAATGTTAAATTTAGCTTCTGGAACCACAGTTCAACGTGTCTTAATCATCGAAATCAAGTTATTTCAAAAATTAATTTGTTTAATCACCAGGATGGCAATTATGAATTGGTTATTATCAACATGGGCTATATTCTTGAAAATCTGAAGCATATTTCGTCGGATCTGTCTTTTGCTCTGATGCCTTGAGAATTCGCCCGTTAATTGATCTATCAAACCATACATAATGTTATAAAATCCGATTTTTACTACTAAAACACGAACGCCTGAATCCAGAAACAAAAATCAAAATTGAGCAGCTTTCACATGTATAGCTGTCCCTTTCATTCCTACTGACTTGTGACAGGACAGCATCAATTGGAAATGTGCTCAACTTTGATAATTGTTTCTGGATTCTTGGATTAAACAAATAAAAAATGGCTGAAAAATATTAATAAAACACAGGACAATTGATTTAATCTTTATAAAAATCTAATAAGTTTGCTAAGCTACCAAATAATATCATACTGTGCCAATAGACGTGACAGAAAACATAAAGTCTGGCAGTCTGGATAAAAAGTAGCAGATGTAGTTGACGATCATTACAAATATATTTTTTTATCTTCAAATATGGCCTCCTAAATCAGGGTTTGCACTGTGGGTGTCCAAGACTGACACATACTTCACTAATTCTAAATAAATCCATAAAATTACACAGATACAGTACAATATTAAAGATTCGCCACATTGAATATTTGTGATCGACGAACACACGACCCACAGCCTGTGACACAGAGGTGTCATTTAGTCAATTTGAGAGTCAAACGTTCAGATTTTTTAAATCGTCCTACAGTTAGGTACATTTCCGTGATGATTGACTATTCTTTGGCTATCGTGCTTTCGGCTCAGCGTGGCTCATTTGTGAAGCCTGCTAAATCAGCTGGCTACGAAGCCGAGCGCACCGACAGCTATTGTGCAACGTGCTCCCGCGCAGGTCTGCAGATGAAGAAAGACGCACTTGCATTAGATATAATCTCTGATCTATATTGTTGTTGGCAATTGACTTGTGCCTGTTATTTCAGCTGGTTTGATAAAACATGTTAAGACGAGGTCAGCTTTTTAATATCAAAGTAGTGTTTTGTCTTGTACCTAGTGTTTTGTAATAAGACACTAGCTTGTGCTCGCGACTTCGTACGCCTTAACTCGTTCTTTCCTATTACCGTAGGACTTTCGGGAGTTCCTCTCTTAATCCCACTCTCTAAACCTATACCTTCAGGCTTGAGCGTAGCGAATTCCGATTTTTCAGTTTTTTCCCGTGTCCATAGTAATCGCGGGAAATCCTTTCTTAGTGCTCCCATAGACTATTCAAAGCAACCACATGCCTAGTCTTGTATTTCAACGCCCAGTAAATTCGGCTATGCAAGCGCAGGTACTATCATAAGTTCATAATAATGTAAAAGTACCTACTTACATACAGCCGCTGAATCACTGCGTTTTATTAAACAGAGTTAAAATTGATCTACACTATATGTAATTGCTGGCATGCTCATTGCAGTGAGGTGTGCGCGATGCGATTGATACAATTAAGCACATAGACTTAAAAGGCTAGCGGTGATTGGTCGGTAGAGATAAAGGCATAGACGCACGCGCAGCGCGGAGCCGTCACGCGTCGGGACGCTTGCCCCAATGGCTGCCATGAAGACACAAGTCATAACATTTACATACTTTATTAAAAATCCTAAGTCACAATAAGTGTATACGTCAGGAGATGAACAAAAAATCGGAAAGCCGTTGTTAATATCTCCTGTTCAAGTAGGCGCCTTCAAGTAGCATCCTATTCGGAAAAGCATCTGTACGTCTACCAACTGGTGCCACTTTAAAGTGTCATGTCATGTCATGTCAAATCCCAATACAATTCTTTACGCGAACGATAACGTAAATTCAAAGTGGCAACTCGTGGTAGACGTACTGTATTGTTCCACTGCCGGGCACAGTCCTCCAATCTCTCCAGTGATCGCTTAACCCATTCACTGCCGAATAAAAAAGACAATAAGAAAACGATTGTGAAAACGCACCAGGGCGTGGTGTGGCACTCAACCAGTCAACCTGTAACATTTTGAATCAAATGGAATCAAATGTCAACGTAAAAATATAATATACTCGTAGTCCTCATTATTTCACCAAAACAATACAATGACACTTTGGGAATTCGTAGTGGTTATTAAATATAATAATGCCTCGTCCAATAATTGTATTATTCCTTAGATCAGTTATTCATTAGGTGTTTAATGACTTTAACAGGCACAGTAATTGAAGGAATTTGTTAATATGTATCAGCGTGAAAATGAATAAAGGTCGTCGGGTTAAGCCTTCACAAAACCCCTGAAGGGACCAACTTAACGAGCCTCCTTTGCCGTGGGGACTGTGTGCTAATTAGATTTTAAGGGTTAGCTTCATGCGGTTAATAATTAATACGTTTTTACAATGTGGATGTACAGGGAAAGTCGACCTATTCCTTGACAGAGGTGATAGTAGGTAGGTCTTTGCAACAAAGTCGCCCTCCTCAACTAGGGGTCCAAAATTGTTAGTTAACGAGATATTGGCGTTTTAACATTGGCGTTTTTTTGTGGTAAATTAATTGTTTTTCGGAGACAAGTCAGACACTATTGAAAAAATATCAAATCGTTGTAATATTTCAATAACTATCAATTTTGGACCCCTAGTAAAATGTGGGTTGAATTTGTTGAATAACGTCTCCTATGATGTTAGACGTTATTTGCAACAAATATACCAATTCCTTGAAAGAGGTAACAGTACTATCAGTATTATTACCTCTTTCAAGGAATAGGTACCTATATTTCGCCTGTCACCTTGTATAAAACTATTTCGTTGCTGACTAAGTGACTGAAAAACCACGCGATGCCGAAAGTCCTAAACTACAGGGTGTAGAAAGCTGTAATTTAGCACGTAGAAGTTTACCCAAACGGGAGAGGAATTAACGTGATTGGGCGAAGGAAGCCGAAATTCGGATTATAGGTTCCTTATGATTTTTAGTACTACAAAAGGATTCCACAATATGAATCTTATGAGATTTGATGTTTTCGCAATAGCTGTGTGGCCAGGCCTGTAGACACGCATTGGGTGTAGGTGTAAAACTATTGTAAAAATTGGCACAGTAGCGGATTTATAATCTTCAGTGACTGGGTCAATGAGAGCTGTTGACCCAAGCCCACGCGCAGGGCAGGGTGATCTGGATGCCTTGAAATTAGGCGTTTATAAGCACGGCCAGAAAAGCAATCATCAGTAGTTTTTATGGCCCGTTAGAGTTTAGCTTCCATTTTTAGCTTTGATTTTAATAGCATTACTTAGCTTTTATATAAAGTGATTATTTAATACATGTGCATTCGTAGCCTACTGTTCTCATAGATTTCCAGTGCGGCCGATTTTTGGTGGCCTGCGTCCAGCCGTAATCAGATCATTCATTACTTTGCGAAAGGGCGTCTTATGCAAATATACAACGCAATTATATTCACATGAGTTTATATTTAATGCAAACATTGAATGAATTCAGAGTTCATCGTTGCCTTAACAACCCCCCACTAGACGCGACCTTTTCAATAATACATTCTCGTATGAAAAGAATTAAAATTACCGTCCCATCCCGTTATGGTATTGTTTAAACAACGTGTCGGCGCGTGCGACGCGGACGGTCTATTTCCATATCTCAGCCGCACGCCCACGGCGGCTCATTCTTTAACTCTAGGGCTGATCCGATGATCAGCCCTAGAGTTCATCGATATGAAAGGCTATTTACTCCTGAAATGTTATCAAATAACCGAATTTACGGATTCAACGCGTTCGTGTGCCAATTTAAACTTTTAAATTTTGTAATTTACCAAAATGTTAAACCTGGGGGCGTATTGCCAACTCTTACAGCCAGTCAAGTTAATTCCCTAAACTGAACGTAGCGAGCGATTAGCTATTGATCTATAATTTTCAGCCAGTCAGCGGTTACCTGTTAATAATGCATCCTCTAGGCCTGATATTTACTGACGAGATCGCTCGATATCCTCAGTTTAGGAATATAAGTTGAATAGCTATAAGAGATTGTAATACGGCGCCTGGTGTCTCAAACAAAAAGTAAACCTGTGTAATGTTAAACCATTATGTCCAGGTTAGCGTTACAAGCCTCGAGCTTGGTGCAATTATCAGTAAACATATTAATCGCATGTATTCACATTGGTAAATAAATATCGATTTTATTATTGTTCCAATAACTGGTAAGAAAATGTAAAATATAAAACATTTCATTGGTAAAAGGACTTTCATAAACACAGAACATGACAAAAACAATATAGAGATCTAGTTGAATAATCTAGGCTAGGTACTTTTGCAAAAGTTTGACATTAGAACTTTTGGGATATAATTGCCTGGCGAAGTACTTTATACTGGACAACGCTATTTCCATTAATTAAACGTAACGATTTTCGACGTCCATTTACTTTCTCGATGGACGCAGCCCTACCCGCCACACACGGCTAGTGTTACTAGCGGCGAGCACACACACTCATCTTAACACGTCGCGTTAGAGGCCATTTTGTAACGGCGCGTGCGCACCGGTAACGGACGGTGTTGCGCATATTTCACAAACCTAAGATTATAATTACCCGATTCGTAGTAACGTCTTCGCTTGCGCGAACCCATTCATAGATACACTGCCTTATAAGTATCAAAGAATTTTCAATGAATTAGTATTGTAAATATAACTTAGGTCAGTAACGTCAGCTAAGAGGAGGTTGTGGTTTCAGGGTTAAGTAGAGTGATTAGTGGAAAGGATATGTTCTTAGTGCTCTTGATTAAAGAAATGAAGTTGAATCTCTAGCAATGAAAAACACCAGAAAGATCCAAACAATGCGAAAAATGGCATTATTAGGACTTGAGCAGAAGTCAGTGGTTTTCCTTAAAAACTCATATTGCCCCTTGAGTCGCTTGAGTATCTAAATATCTAGATTTAGGCTTTAAGAATAAATAAATTTATTAACCTTACGTTTGAATTTTAATTATAATCTAGAACCCTACTTTCCCGTAAAATTAATAAATTAATATAGCACCTAGCAAAAACTGTAAAGCGAATTGCAGTCGCTAAATTGGAAGGATTAGTTTCACCACCCACTAAAAAATAGCATCTGAATTCAAGGTTACTTACACCTATACTTCATTCATTAAAACAAACAGGAGCAGGTTTGCTAAAATGAATGACATTTTGCATTTGACGATGCCATGACGATAACATAGCTGAGTAGGTATAACCCCCTTCCGCTACAACGTAAGCAGGGATTATGTAACATTTTAGATTTGGGAGAGTTATAGTGACAGTTAAAATGAGTTTCCCTGCTTTTTTTAGGTTTGTACATCGACAATATAGTTTGATGCAAGACAAAATAATTTATTCAAGCAAAAGCCTCATAAATTATGAAGTTACTTTACTTCAAATGAGAACAATTAAGTTTAGACTTTAATAAATTCGGCATAAATCTTAAAAGTAATCATGTTTAATGTACTTTTAAAACAAAGTGTACCCTAAAAAGAACCTTTTATATTCTGTCTAATGTGAATGGAGTATAAACACGTATAACATTTATATAAATCGACTTAATACATTGGAATTGGTGTTATAGGTAATAATAACATCTTACCGTCCTCCACTGTAAGACCATTATTTATAAGATGAGTCCCTACTTCTACACTTCTTGTGAAGGCCAGATAAAAAACTATTCCTATTCCAAAATAAAAAATAGGTAACGAAATGGCCAGTCCGAAACTAGGTTGATGCGCCTAAACAAATTTCACGATCGAGTATTAAAACTTATGAGCATAATAAATAATAGCAATGGAGTCTAATAGCCAGGGTACACGTCCTCGCTAGGCGGGCGGCGGCGAGGGCGGGTGGCTAGGCGGATCGATAGTGGTGTACCGCCCATCGCAGGGGAGGGGACGGTTGTAAACTCAAACTTTTTGTATTTCACATCAAGGATTTATTCGCCAATTTTGTAGGTTTTCGTATCTGTCATTTTCGAGTTTTAATCTTGGTTTAGTTATTTACCTACAATGTGTTTCAGTTTCTAGTCCAATAATAAGCGAGTATTCCTAAAATAAATGTTCTTCTTTAAAGAAAAATATGTCTCGAAATAGTTAAAAAGTTAAAGCTTTTTAACAATCACACGGAGAAAAACAACGCAATTTTGTAGGATGTATATTATTTTTTATCACTATGCTCGTATTATTTACCAAACATAAAGATGTTTTTAAAAAAGTGTCTTTTTACCTTTCATACAAAAATCTGTTTGCTACTCTACGTACTCGTGTCTCATGTGTTGCTACTTCAGAAAATGCAACACGTAACATATTATTGTTTACTTTTTGTATTATCGGTCTACATTAATGGTAGATTCTGTATCAAAGTGATTTTCTATGGGGTTTCATAAGGAATTACCAATTTAATACAAAAAAAACAAAACTAGTAGCATTCACTTACTTTTTAGTTACTCCTCTTTAGTTACGTTTACTTCTACTTTCACATAATTTTCGAAATTATTCCTTTTTTATTTACACGGACACAACTAGCTTCATTCTAATTGGTTCTTAGTCTGACTTGAGAATTTGTAGTGTTTAGTGGCACTTACTACTTTTTCGTAACAGGAAATATTATAGCCACAAAAAGTAAGTCTTTCATTAATTCATCTACGAGTAATAAAAATATGTGTGGTACGAACATTTGAAACCTACATACGAGTATTTGCAGCATTTGTAACCTTTTTTATGCATTTCATAACGTAAAGAAAGTGTAACATAAAGCTGAGTGTATACAGTTACAATCTGATTGAGAATTAACCGACACCATATTTTATAACAAGCCTTATGTTTATTATTTAGTTTATAATGTAGTAGTTAAGTTACAACCTTTTCGTATTATAGTTAGAAATGCTAAAATAATTTCAAAACGTGTCCATTTATTGATGACTTAAAAACACCAATATTTCCATACTAGATCAACAAACTAGTGATACCAACAGCAGCATAGTCCATATTGTCATTTTGTTGACCCAGTATAAGTACATACAATGCCTGAGCACTAACGAACCGTGAACGAATGAACGAATTCCGTGTAACGACGACTTTGACGTGTGCTCCCACGGCGAGCCAAATTGACGAATAATAAAAAGACCGTAATACGAGTAATGTTTGCTTTTCCCATAATTTTCGGTAAATGTTGGCCGAGGGGAGTAGGGTGGCCCGCGCTTCCACAAAAAGTGAATCGACAAACTCATTTTATATGTTGATTGTAAGTTAGAAGGTAAACCCCACTTAGGTGTTTTGTGGTATTCTTTCTCTGTTATCGTAGTTCATTGGTTAAAATAAAAACGAATTCTTAAAGATTATTTTAGTTCACAACGGAATTAATTGGAAGGAATATGTGTGTGTGTGTGTGCGCGTGTATGTGCAACTAATTTTTGACTGTCTTTTAATTCTTATTTATTACTATACTACTACTATTTATTTATTTGACGACGCGATTGGCGTAGTGCTCTGTATCACGGTTTCTCGCCTCGTTTTCCGTAAAGTCCCGGGTTCGATTCCCGGTAGGGTCAATTCAGGAAACATTCTTTTCTGAATAGACTCGGGTCTGGGTGTGCTGGGAGACGCCCCTGGCTTATTTCCTTGTGTGGTACCTCGTAACACAGGGATATTTTAGTTCCTACTTCGAGACCATGGCAAGAGATGTGTTCTCTGGCGCATATTATTATTATCAAATATTTTATTAATTTTAGGTTTTAACCCAAATGAATGATAAAATTGCGCTTCCATTGTTTAGATTACAAAAAGTTTTGGGACCTTTATGTGGCAAGGTGTACACTACTACAACAAAGTTACTCAGACAATTTGTATGTTACCGCTGCACAGATTCAAAAACCACATAAAATCTGTTTTATTAAAAAAGGGGTATTATACTACCAATGATTACCTTTGAGATAAAAAAGCCTGGTATTAAAGCTCTCTGCTCGGAGCGGGATCAGATCCCTCTTGTAATACTTATTAATTTAATACCGGACTTAAGTCTATTAATGACTAACAATTGTTATTTTTGGAATTGCATTAATGACTTGGTACAGCCTATTGTTTTATATTATGTAGCTTTGCTGTACTTGTTAGGTTGTTCTGTTTATTTTATAATGTTAGAATTTAAGAACAAATTGTACTCTACTAACTCGCATTGTAAAACCACAATAAGTTTAAAAGAGTAACTACTCGCCGGGTCTTCTCAGTAAGAATCAACTTCTCCGACGCGGTGGTAGAGTCGCATTATGTTTGTATACTGTTTATTTATTCATATTATTAAAGTATTTATGTCTATTATTTAGTATATTTTTTTACTATTTAAAAGTACTGATTCAGTCTATTCAAATAAAGATATTTGAGTTTGAGATTCAGTTTGAGTTTGAAGCCCATTTTAATCATACTGTAAGAATAGGTCACAAAATGGCCGTTCAGCTGCGCGGATTCGATGAAAACAGTGATCTGCGGGCCACTAATTTCGCCATTTCTCGTTTTTGTCGACAAAAATCGAGAAATGAAGAAATTTGATTGGATGATTTTTTGTCTACTCTTCTGGTGAGGCGCGCATCTTAGCCCCGCAGAGCGCACTTAGTACTGCTGCGCTCCAGGTTGCTTGGATGTTCAACAGTGAACTTGGATTTTCATGTAGCCGGATTTTCACGGGTTATGCTGAGCCAGACTTATACACACATCAAAAGTGTCTAGGGATCAACATATATTTTTGCAATAACTTTTCTCCTGATTGATATTAATTAAAATTTTCTTTAAGGATTCATCAAATAAAGTGTTTTCGTTTGCCAACAGTAACGATAAACCAAGTCACCTTTGCATTAATAGAGATTTTTGACATTTGAACCACTAACATTAAAGTTCGAAAAAAAGACTGAAATAACAGTTTTCTTTAATATTGTATTGGGTAACTTAAACAATTAATAATCCGTGTTTCTACCGCGAACACTAACAACACAAGAACATCGGTTTGGCATAATCAAAATGAGTTCATCCAAATCACGCTGTGGAATGGCCGCCCATGTTCGTTGCAACAACAAAAAAAGGTCTTCTTGCGACTGGATACCCTCCATATTCGGCAGAGCTCTTCTCCGTAGCATATCCCATGCATGCTCAATCGGGTTCAAGTCATGCGACTGAGCAGGCCAGGGCAGGAAATTGATGTTAGCTGCGGCGAGAGTCTGTCTTACAACTCTTCCGGTGTGCGGTCGTGCATTATCATGCATTAACTGAAATAAGGGACCGATTTGCACTTGTAGAGGAACGATGACGTCTGATACAATCGTCTCAGCATAAATTTGAGCGTTGAGGTTGCCTCTGATCCCAATCAACTCAGTTCTTCCGCCGATCCAAATACCCGCCCATACCATGATGGTTCCACCACTATAAGGATGGACTTCCTGGCAGGATTTTAATCGCTGTTGGCGTCCAGGGGTTCTCCAGTGTCGTATACGTCTTGTATCCGGTCTCATACCAAAACGAGACTCATCAGAAAAGCACACGAAACGCCATTGTTCTTCTGCCCAATTTCTGTGTTCAAGAGCCCATTGATATCGAATCCTACGATTGTGCATTGCTATAGGTGGTACCCTTAGCGGTCTTCGGGAATGAAGGTTCACTTCATGCAAGCGGTTTCTGACTGTTTGGTCGCTAATTAAGTTTCCTGATGAGTAATGAAGCCTCACGGCTAACATCATGGCGGTTATTGTTGGAGCTCTTCGAGTTGTGATTTGAATGTATCGGTCTTGTCTCCGTGTGGTGCAGCGATACCGTCCTACATGGCGCTCAGCCACGGTACCAGTGCTTCGGTAACGTGTCCAAAGTCGACTGATAACACTCTGACTTGTATTCAGAGCTAAAGCCACAGTACGTTGCCGGGAACCAGCTTCTATCATTCCCACGGCTCTGAGCATTTCTTCCCTGCTTAAATTACGTCGCCGCTCCATAACAACGTTGGTTTTAATCAGTAGTAGGGAAACAGTAGCACTAATAATGTCTTCAATGCGTTGTATGTTTTTATAGGGAAAATATTGACAGCTGATTTTCATCTTTTACTCGAATTTGATTGACAGTTCCTGTTTCAAATTATGAAATGCACCAAAAAGGATCCATATAAATTTATAAAATCATAAATTTATTACAAAGCCACATCTCAATCTCAAGAAATCCGCATAAAAATGCTTGATCCCTAGACACTTTTGATGTGTGTATAACCAAAGTCCTCGACTCTCGTACTATGTTTAACAACTCTTCTACACTGAGCTGAGCTCTATTTATATTCATTCAATAAAAAGTAAGTTTACTAAGTTAATTTACTGGAAAGTATACGTTCTACGTCATTGTTTACGACGATTGAATGAATTACTTTAAGGTGGACATTGCGTCATCTAAATGTAAGATAGCTTTAATTATTTCTCTACGTGGACCAAAGTTGTACACATGCGTGCACGCAAGCTTCAGTACTTGCTTTTGTAGCTCTGCCATGTGTTTTGTTTATGTCGATTGACCTGTCTGCCTCCGTACAAACAGTAACGTTATGATAATTTGTTGTCGGATTGACCATTATCAATTGACATACAGTCAAGTGCCTGTGATCTCTTAAATCATTCTCATCACGTTGGCCGCCGCATCTGCATCATCACGTCATCACGTGCATGTTAGCGAGTGGCGTTACTTGTGTAGCCTTCGGGCTAGTTGACCGATGCGAGAGTGCGAGTCTTGATAGTAATGGCACAAATTAGACATGCGCGGCGCTCTAACAGATGGGCTATCTGTTAGAACAACACTCCATTTTTGACACACGCACACAGACACGTGAGTTTACAGGAGAAGTCTGAGAGTTTCAGCGTCGCGCCAGTCGCACTGTCAAAAACATTGAGATATTATTGTACGTCGTCAGATACTTACATTATAGTTCAATGGTCAAAAATGGTTTCGCGCAGATATTTTTGTTGCAGTGTATTTGGTTTGGTTTTTTAAGTTACCAAATGATGTTGAAAGGTAAGTTAAACTCAGATAACGTTTGCAAGTTAGTAGTACTATGTACGAGTATTATAAGCATATAGGTAGGTAAACCATTATATTTCGTAACACATTCAAATCAAATGGGCTTTTACTTTTTCCGTAACTTATCTTATCATGTATTGGTAAAACACCAGTATTTTTGGTATATTCTTTTATTGGCAGGTGGTGGTAGGTATAACAAAATCAAGCTCATTTTATGAAATCCGCATATATTTTTAGTAGTTCGGAACGTTGCTCAAGTCCCACCCGCACTTGAAGTGTTTGAAACGTGCGGTCAGGACAAGCACAAACAATGCACATGGACCTATTTGATGTAGATGTGCTGCGTCTTCTCACAATCAACGCTTGCAATCACTTTTATGGAACCTACTTTCGAGATAGCAGATAAGTCGACACATTAGCGACTAAACTCGAGAGACTTGCGCAGTTGTGATTGTGGTGGATCGTCAACCTGAGTTGAAGCGTTCTCAGTAACTTGCGTTAATACGGGTGACAGCAAACCTTTACAAATCTATTGCAAATGTGACTTGTGGCTTGACGTGCTGCTATATCATTCAGTCTCTCATCTTGTCGAGGTCTAAATTGTTCAGCTCTACAAACGCTTGAAGCTACGAGTATTTTCATTATTTTTCAATAATAAGGTGAAGGGTTTCTGGAGGATAATTAACTAAAATGAAAGGAGACCTTTTCACCATAGTAAAGATAGAGACTGGAAGTTTTACTACCATTCATCGTCGTCTTTCTGTCGAAGGGACGTATCTGACAATTTTGGCGTAACTGCACTAAAAACATTGCAATGGGGTATTTTTGAAGCTCTTTCGATCTGTCTAATGAACGTATCTGTATCTTCAACCATTCACTACATAACACAAATCTTAGGTGAGACGTATATGCTTTTTTGCGAGAAACAATTTACTGTAGGTGGCGTATGTTACTTACGTCTTTTCGATAGAATGCTGACAAGATAAATGAGTCCTCGATGGTAGCGTAACTGAAAATACGTCGTTTAGTAAGAACTATTATTATGCGTTAAAATGTATTTTGCAGTTACGATGAAATATAAAAAATAGTAAGTAATGCCTAAGGAAATAGGGTTCATATTCATAACTCATTGAATATAGTCCAAGAGGGGTGCGGGCGGGTATTGTAGATTATAATGGATTCATTCGAAGATGTTATAGTGAAGTGGAAAGATGGAAGTCAAAACTGTGATCATATTAAAGAATTAAAAACAGTCAGAAAAGGCGAAAAAGTAAATAAAATTGGTACTGAAGTAAAAATGTATTTCAAAAAAAGGTGGTATTTTGGGACTGTTATAGTGATTGATAATAATAGTCAAGAGATGTCAAAGAGCATGTTAAGTGGTAATGCTGACTATAATTCATCTGATGATGAACCACTTATAAACTTTGCCAAGCGCATGAATGTTTTGTCTTCAGATAACGGTGAAGATGAAGACCCCTGTCGTGATTTGGACTTAGAAGAACCAAATAATCCTGATTTTGTTTTACCTACACCTAGAGATAAGAATAATTCCCCACTTACCGATGAGACATATTTTATTGAAGATTTAACCATTGTTGAAAATGACACCATACAATCTGCGACGACTCCACAACTAGACATTAATCTACCAGAAATTGACACTCGATCAAATCAATGCTGCGAAGTAACTGGATGCAACAAAGAAGTTTTTGCCGCTTGCATTAGGTGCATGATCTTAAATTGCTATGACCATTTTTTGAATGACGATTCATGTGAAAATCACGTTCAACGCCTAATATCTTCCCATACTTCTCCTAGCTTGTTAATTTTTGCAGAAATTACTGAAAAGGACATTTTAATAGCTTGTGACAACCAAAAAGATTCTTCTCTTCAAAACATAGAGATCATGGACTCTCCAGACTCGTTCCTTGTTGATGGTGCTCCATTAGAAGGGTGTAGGGATAAGCAGAAAGGAAAATATGACAAAAAAAAATTAATAAACTCATGAAAGACCTAGGGCAAGAGTACACAACACAGAATGGCAAAAAAGTAGTAACTAAACGTAAACTAGGGCCAACTTGCAACACAGAAAATTGCATGAAGCAAAAAAGAGACTGTCACAAGTTTACCGAAGAAAATCGACTTGAAATATTTCAAAAGTATTGGGCCCAGGGTGATGTCAATAAGCAGCTAGAATTTCTTGCAAGACACGTTGAGAGAATACCGACACAACGCAAAACGGGAGGACCAGAGTCTAGACGACAAGCTACTTTTAAATACTTTTTGACATTTGATAAAATACGTTTACGGGTATGCCGCAAATTTTTCTTAAATACGTTAAATGTTGCTGAACGCACACTTAGAACAGCTATCGGAAAAAAAATGTCAGACACTGGAATTGTCGACAAAGACCATCGCGGTGGCCGTTCAGAGCAACGTCAAAAAAATGATCAAAAGCAACGAGAACTAATTGAAAAGCATATTGACCGTTTTCCAAAAGTAGAGCCCCATTACTGCCGCGAAAGTACGTCTCGGGAGTATTTACATCAAGATTTAACAGTTCGCAAAATGAATGACATGTTTTTCAAAAGGATCATCCAGAAACGATCAGAATCGAACCAGATCTTTTCGATCGAACCAGATCTTTTCTACGTACTTAAGAGTCTTTAGGTCAAAAAAACTATCTTTTCATCATCCTAAGAAGGACCAGTGCAGTCTATGCGTGACATATCGAACTAGTAATGAAGAAGCAAAGTCTAAGCTATTTGAGAAATTTGAAAATAGAATCATGACTCATGAAACTATAAAATGTGCAACTTTTGACTTACAACAAGTTATTAATTTACCGATTAGCAATGAAAGTGCATTGTTTTATAAACGACGGTTGTCTGTTTACAACTTCACAATATATGATATGACAACTGGAGACTGTTTCTGCTTTACATGGCACGAAGGACTAAGCAAAAGAGGATCGTCTGAAATTTCTACAGCTTTGTACATGTTTCTAAAACAGAGTGATAACAAAGGCTTAAAGAAAATATATTTATTTGCGAATGGTTGCAGTGGGCAGAATGGCGACTCAATCACAGCAGCAGCTCTGATGGATGTTATTAATAATACAAATAACATTCAGGAAATTCAATTGCGTTTATCTGTACCCAATCATGGACAAAATGAAGGGGATTCTGCCCACAGTGCCATTGGTTACTCTATTAAAAAGCTGGAGACATTTTCACACCTGCTCAACTTATTCCAATATTTAAACTTGCTAGAAGGAAGAAACCATATTTTGTTACAGCTCTTAAACATTCAGATTTCCTGAATTTCAAAAAGCTTTCCACAGATTTAAAGCTACTTTCGTTGCGAACAGATAATTCTGGACAAAAAGTTAACTGGACAGACATGACCGAGTATTCTGTAGTAAAATGTGAACCTACGACTCTTTTCTTTAAATGTAGTCACTCTGAGACAGCTTCTAGGTCATTAACATTAAAAAGAAATGTTTCATCTTTTCTCCAATCAGAGCTTCTCTTTAAATATTAATTGCCCAAAAATCTCTAAAGAAAAGTATGTGGATCTAATTTCCTTAACACTAGGTGATACTCCTATAATTAGATTACCAGAGCACGTTGAATTTTACAAGTGTCTTCCAAATTAATTATGTTAGCGTATTTTCTGTGCAATGCTTGTTATTTCTAAATGTTTTTAATACGTTTTAAATTACACAAAAGAATACTATTTTTATTTTTGTTGCTTTATGATTGATTTGTTTATGGTTAAATTGTGTTTAGAAATTTGTTTTTTTAAAGGTTAATTTTATGTTGCCAAAAGTAGTAGTTCTAGAAGAACTTTTAACGAGCCTGTTACTAGTTCCCTATTAATGTTGTTAATTACGATATAATAAAAAGAGGATCATATTTTGATTTAGAACTGATTGATAAAAAAAAAGAAACTGTTAATTAATCTACGTACAAAAAATGTTATTCTGACATTGTTAAATTTTAATAAAGAATACTATCTTGATGTTATATTGTTTCCAGGAATACAAAAACAACACTGATTGTCAAATAAACGCCTTTTATTTATTGTTTTGTTTAAATAAATACAGCCGTATCTGGTAGGTAAAACCCACATTGTAAAAACAAAGTTCTAAGGAAGTGGCGTATCTACTTTAAACATTTTTAAATAAATAAATAGGCATTTTTAAAGTATATAGTTTATGTTTCCAGATAGAACTTACCATAACGTTTATAGAAATAATTATTTTGTTTACCTACAGTTTTATTTGTTGACCCTATGTACGAAACTGTAGGCAGCGAAACCGCAAAACGCTTGCCGTGAACATTTTACTTAATGTAAGTTACGCCCCTTCGACAGAAAAGCGACGTCATGGTACACCCTGTTATGCTAAGTAGGAATTATAATGCATAATCTGTTCCATGTGAACACTTGTAAATCTCCCTAGGGAAAAAAAATTGAAAATTCTGAGTGTGATTTGGTGTAACTTGCGAATGAGCCTCTGGTATTGCAAATTACCTTGTTTTACTAACATATTTTACATAGGTTCCGATGTTCAAATCCCTCCGAATTGGTCGATTCACCTTTTAATATTTGTAGAAGTGTCAGTGTTACTAAGTAGATCACCAGATTGTTAGACGGAATACGTCAATTGTTTTAACAACTTCGCAGAAGCAAATGTTGACCGTGTATTAACAATCTAGCTTCTTTAATGAGTACCCTGCCTAAAGCTGTTGCGCGGAGAAAACACTTGAATCACAGGCTACGTGACATTTCACTGCGTTGTGCAAGTGCAGTAACAAAACAGACTTTTGTACGATTCGTCAGCTCCTTGGAATTTTAGAGAGTTAAAGATCCAAGATGACTTAATCTAAGATTTGCTAACTATGTGTAGATGCTAACTAAGCGCATCACATATACTCGTATCTAGGTACAATATTCGTCAGGAATCTTATTTATGTTGACTGATTTGAGACTTATGCAAAATGGTTTTTATTGTATCTCATACTAAAAAAGTCAACTACCCAAACGCTCATACGAGAATTCTGAAACCACATACTTGAGTCTTGAACAGGTATCGTAGGTTAGGGGAGACCTAGGCAAGTTGTGACAGAGGTGAGTTGTGACAAGGTCAATTTCTCCCTACCTATAATAGTTAGCGAGCTGGCAAAAGTGTTCGTTTGTTGCTTTAGAGATGCGCTACTGGACCCAGTACCCGTCCGCGGCGCACGAGGTGCGGTTGTGAAATGACGACGTCTGCGCGCAAAAAAATGCGAAAAGTAAGTTTTTCTTTAAAATTTTGATTTAATTTGTATTTTATCTTGTTCCATATGCATTGTTGTGTTATTTTTTCTTAACTTGTATGATTATTTAAGTCTCGAAGCGTTGCATTTATTTCCTGTGTTCGCATCGTTTTTAGAATATATAAATGATTTTTCAAACCCAGTCGTCATTTTGAGCACCTAGGCGAGTTGTGACAACCTGTCACAACTCTCCTATTTGACTTAATTTTTCTACTGGGTTATTTCGAGTATGTTTTTATTCATTTGTGATGTTTGTTTGTGTATTTATACATTAGTATATTAAAATATAGCAGATATAGTATGTAAAAAGAGCTTGTCGCAAAAAGGTTATTTTCCATAAATAAATTAGCTATGGTGTGGTGATGCATGCTAAAAGACTGCTTTTTTGGTTTTCAGAATGCCTAATAACAATACACGAAAGACTGCTAGAGAAATAGCTAGTGTCGAAATTTAGGACCTTGCCTTTGAAGAGGTAACGTTACGAGAAAAAAGTACTCCATGTACATCTACGGATAAGACCATGCAAGCCATCTAACAATTCATCAGTTCTGAACAATAATGCCAATAAACCTGTTGCCTCCACGTCTGCAGCCCATGGTCTGCTTGCCACTGTTTCTAATAAATGTTCTAGCCAGAATCAGTTAGGCCGTTGCCAAAAGCTCAGCCAAAATAACCAGCCAACCGAACAGACGTAAAATTAAATCTGCTGTGCTTACTGACACTACTAAGGATAAAATAGCTGCTATAGAAGCCAATGTAAAGTCAAGCAAAGTGAAAAAGCTGGTCTTAAGCGAAGAAAAGAAAAATCTAAGAAGACAAGTAAGAGTTAAGAGAACAAGTGGTGACGAAGAAGATGGAAAAATGATTGTTTTTGCTTGGTTTGTTTTAAAGGCTATGCAAACAACAGACCGAATGAGCAGTGAGTCCAATGCCTAGAATGCAAAGGCTGGCCACACGTAGAAAGAAGTGGAAACGACCTGCCACACGTTTTGCATAATTGTCTGTCCGGTTAGACTAAGTTTATTGACTGATTATAATGTGAAAGATCTCAAAGCGATACCCTAATTACTTGTTATGAGAATGTGATGTTGTTTTTGTTGGTACTTAGTGAACTAAAAATATGAATAAAATATTGTTTTGCAAAAAAACATGTTTGATTTTTTTATAAAATGTATCATAGTGTATTTTGATAACCAAATAGTCGAAATATAACACTGTCACAACTTACCTAGGTACCTGTCACAACTTACCTCGGTGATAGGAGAGTTGTGATAGAGGGAGTAGTCTTTGTTTGTATTGATTTTCTCAGAAACCCTTATACTTAAATAAATATTGATCATTATTTCGGAAAGGGAAGGAATGGTGCTACATTAATTCACATAGTTTATTACTGTAAATTGTTTCTTGAGCGAGATATGTCCCTTTAAGTAAAAATTGTCACAACTCTCCTAGGTCTCCCCTACCTGATACAATTTCAGTATAATATAAGTATAAGAAAATCTTAAAGTTAAGTGGGTACCTACTTTCATTTACGTTTATGAATTCGAGCGTTTATTATTTACATTAAAGTATGTATTCATAAGACTTTGGCTTTTTTGTGTGTACGGCTAAACAATTTCCCTAAGAATAGCTTTTTATGGGAAGTTCACTGGCATCACAATATACTTTGCTTTACAGTTGAATCCTGTGTCATGCTACCACTTTACGACGGGCTTTTCAACATTAACGCTACAATATAAAATGCAAAGAAGTACGATGAACCAGTCAGTCAGTGAGTCTGGTTTCGTTGAGCCTAGTCCACTTCAAAGTGCGTGCGCCGCATTTAAATACGCAACGGTATCCGCAAACAAATCACCGCATACATAGTCATGGGTCATCCCTCGCGGGGCAATACGTATGGCTTTAATAATAAAAACATATTAGCCGCATCGCATGTCTGTGTTCCGTGACCGGGCAGTTTTACACCTGGCCGAGTGGGGAGATAGGGGGTGATGGGATGACAGGGTGAAGGGGCCAGGGGAAGGCACCGTTTGTCGGCGGTCAGCTATTAACGAATGCGGTCGTAATGTTGATTACACCCGCTGAGCATTTTTTCGGTAATGTGTGTAATTCATCGCTTAGCACTAACGTCATGACGTTACAATCTTGCGACTGTTAGCGGATATTCAGTAATCATTCAGTTGATTGCACGAACAATACAATATTTTAACTTCGTGATAAGTAGGACCTCAGTGAACTCGAAATACTGGGTTTCAATCTAAGGTCGGGTAACGTATAGTTATATGTATAGTCTAAATTGATTTCTAGTCTATTCGCATCAATCGTAGCAATTGATTATTTATCAATATGGACATAATGTAGGCTAAAAACTTACTACTTACTACTTTTGCTTTTTTTGTTAAAGTATTCATTTATTAAATCAGACACGATTTATGAATGTAAAAAAAAAATATACTTTTGTACAAGGGTGGACTTATTCTTCAGTGGATTCATTATACTCGTATAATAATAGCTTAATTAACTCAAAATTTGTGTCATAAATGTTGTATTTCTTTCTCATTTTATTATTGAATTTCTCTGTAAAGCAGTTCTTTAATTATTGTAACAAAATGTAAGTCTATATATTTTACAACGTTTATTACAAGCTACAAATATGACTACGGTGCGTCATCATTTAAAACGCATAAAAAGGCCAAACACATTAATTTGTACAAAAGTGATGATCATCCGGCGCCATGGGGTCAGCTGACCACGTGCCGTCGTTTACACGTTTGACTCCGTTTATTATAATAATGAAATTATTACACGAGGGGTCGCGTGCGCCCGGCCTCCCCGCCGGACCGCCGCGCCGGACGGCTACTCATCACCGCGCAGGGGTGCAACGCGAAACTACTCAAAACCTGATAAAAAGTCTAGCTCTATAAATAAAAACTAGCTAATATCCTGTGACACTCGTTGATAATGTAGCTTTATATTGGTGAAAGAATTTCCAAAATCGGTCCAGAAGATTCGGAGCCTATTTATTACAAACAAAAAAACAGTCAAATATTTCATCTTTATCAATATTAATATAGACTAGCTTCTGGCTGGACTTTTTCTTCTGTTATACGTATAGCCTAAAAACTAAAATATAGCCTATGCTACCTATGATACTCGCTGACTTTGGTGGGTTAATCGGTCTAGAAGTTTTTAACATTATCCATCGCCAACCAAAAATAGAACACAAATCATCAAGCCTTTCATCTTTATACTCTGAACTCGAAATAATAATTTGGTTGTAGGTAAATAAACTAAAATAAGATTTCCATCAAGTACAAATAACATACAATCAACAACGGAAATTAAAAACCAGTCGCTCTAATACCTATTAGGCTATTTCTTTAGGTCATTATATGATAATTATTAATATTTTTTTCTTGTGATAAATGGTTCTTTCATAAAAATAATATCTGATAAAAATTACGCAATTATGAAATGAAATTATAACATATTATATTTATTCATGTATTATTAACACAAAATAAATGCTAATCAAAAATTGAGGACACCTCAGAAGAAATGAAATGGACAGACACATGTTTACTGCTCAGCTGATTGAAGTCTGTGGATTCGGGCGTCAAGTATTGCACCTTTTCCTTTATAAACAACGAGCTATGAGATTCAATTTCCATTTTTTAGCAATTTTTCAAGTAGGTACCGAGCAAAAGTGGTTTACACTTTTTCATACTATGTTACTTTTTTATAAATTTTTAATAATCAAATAGGTAGTTATAGCCGTAACAGCTGTCGTGCCATGGAGCTTTGTGAGTACATACCGCGGGGGTAACTCAGACTTTTTAATTTGATGGTGTGATAGTTGAATATTTGCGTGATGCAGGGGTGCGACTTTACAAGGTGGCTAAACAGATTTACTGCCCGTTGATAGTAATGGCACTGAAATGTAAATAACCATAGTTTTAAGTCATTTTGTAAAAATTGGCAAAAAAATACATCAGATTTTTGAAAGGTTAAGAAAATTAAGCTTTTACGTTGTTCTTCGTCGTTCTCTGTGTCTGTACAAATGTGGTAAATAAGGATAACTCCTTTGGAATCGATACTATCCCTATGGGTAAAGTATGTGAACTTATTAATTTGGTCTACTAACTATATTAATTTTAAGCAGATGTCAAATTAAGAACTTTAAAATTAAGTTGTGTGAGATTGCAATGTATTGACAATAAGTATGATGGCGCACGCGCTAGCGCACAGAAACATATATTAGAAAGAATAGCTGATTATACTTATAAAGAAAAAAGTTTAAAAAGCATCCAATTCATAAAACTTTGTAGTGAATAGGATTAAATGATCAGCAGGTAATTTGCAATACCTACTGCAAGTAAAAATACTCCATTCTATAACCTTTTTATTCAATGAAATGATTTGAATCATCATTTGACATTCGAAATTTCGAGCAACTTAAAAATAAGGGTGCATTTCCACCAGAGATGTGCGAGGATGCCTTGCGAGGAATGTGTTTGATAAGAACCAATAGAGTCGCGAAGCTAGGTGAACAAAACAATTCTATTAGTTCTGTGTTCCACCAGAGGGTGGAAACGCACCCTAAGTCTCCCACAAAAAAAAAACACATTTCCATAAACCAAAACTCCGCCGAATCTCGAGCGACAATAGCTACCAAATACCTATATCGGCAACGAGGAAACCTCTCAGGTAGTATTGCAACTAATAAAAACATTTGTTAGATGACGTCACCAACTTTAAACCCCTTGCCTTGAAAATGGCCTAAAGAGGGTTCATTAGTAAAATCAATTAGCGATGTAAGACGCGCACGGCAACAATCTGGCCACAAGAAGGGTGTCGAGGTGGGCTAATTAGTTAATGGAAGCTCCCCGGCCCCCGGCTCCCCCACCCCCGCCCACTCCGGCCCCCAGTAATGGATTGTGACACGCTCACACCGCAACATCTCCGATTTCGTCAGCATGCGCGTCAGTCAAACAAAATCATTTAAAAAATCGTTAAATAAACTTATTTTTAAAAGTTAGTTCCCGTAAGTGCCCGTTGGTGCAATGCGTAACTAAGTAGAGTCTAAGAACGGTTTCAGAGCGTTCTATACGCGCGTATAAGCTCGTTTTTGCGTGTAGTGGGCGTGTATGCCTTTTACCACACGCTTAACTCGCACGTACGTTGACGCGCTTATAAGCTTGTATAATTCATATAGATACTGACTCACCACTACCGGTTCGAGCGAACACGCCGAGCGAATAAGCCCGTGTACGCGCGCGTGTAATAAAGCACTGGTCATAACTAGTTTTTATTTTCAAATAAAGTTTCGAGATTATAATCTGTTCTACTAAAAGCCCTTTCGTATATTAGTGATTATCAATGTACATACTCGTACCTAAAATTGAGTTTATTGCCAATGAAAAGTAAGAATTATATTCACCAGAAGTAAAGTAATTGGATATCTCTTCTTGAATTGAATTAGCCCTTTGCGCTTAGTGGTGCATTTACGACTGCACATTGATGGCGAAAATCAACTCACAATACGATAGTTTCTCGTTTTTAATCCGAATGCCGTGACAGTTAAAAGACAAAGCTGTTAAGTTCCTTGAAAACGATACTGCATTTCATGGAACTAGCATCGTTGAGATTCGTTTGAATTACACGCAAACAGCGATACTTTAGCTTGTAGAAATAATACCTCTCAGGTAAAAACCAATTATGTGTCAGGTTAGATCGACGAGTGACTTATTTCGCCATCAATTACAATATCACGGCAAGGCGAAAATTCTATTGATTAATAAAAAGGTGCAATGAAATATTATTGAAAAAAAAGTAACTAACGTGGTTACTACACTACTTTAAGTGATCGATTGTAGATGGAGTAGAGAAAAACTGCGCTTAGTGGCAAAACTATAAGAAGCACCTTTGCGACTAGAGTAGTACCTCCAGTTCTGAAATCAAGATCATATTTAAACTTAAACTTCAACCGTTAAAGTTGGTTTATTGTCTACTCTTCTTCGTGGACTGTTTTTTTTGTCATTCGTTCATAAATTATACTGCAGAATGGCATTATCACGAACTTTCTTACTTTCCGATGCTCAATTGTCTCTAATTGTATATGACTATTGAAAATGGTAAGTAAAACCAAATTATGTGATGTGATTGGTTGTTTCAGTTTTTGTCAACCAACACCGTTGTAGATGATATGGATATAACAACTGGTTAATTTTTTTGGCTTTGTAGAAATTGAAGGGTAGATGAGTTTGAATAAGTGAGGATAAATCCAGTTTCGTTGCAAGCAGATCCAACTTCCGTCTTGTGGGGGTCGTAAAAATTCTTCAGGCCACACCTGACCCGTAGTTCAGTAAAATTTCAGCGTCCCAAAGCTTATTTTGTACGTGTAACTATAGAGTTACAGATATGATCGAAAATAATTCCTCATAATAATCGACGGACAGTTTTATAGTTGAGTGCAATAAAAAACGCATAACTTGTCCGCCGCAAATTGAATGGGCTCTAGGAGGAGGTGAGAGGTGGTTTTCCGAGCTCAAAACAAAGTATGCCTTAACCTTTACGACGTTTGGTTCATTTTGGCACGAAGTTCTTGGTCTATAAAGCGGTATGGGGTAGTGGATTACTCGTAGATATAGGAACAGTTAAAGATAGAGGCGAATGTTATGATAGCACCGCAATGATACCCACCAGGAAATGTTAGAGGTAATGAAATATTTTTTTATTATTCCTACAGCTTATATTCTTTGCCTCAATTAAATTGTTAACTAATACCTACATTACCCCGTAAAGGTATTTCCACCTATTTTTTCATACTCTACTTTCTAATATGATTTTGCTAACTTTCTAAATTTGAACATGACTAATATAATATTGTAATATGCTTTTTGTCATGGCTTGTTCTCACAATGAGTAAAAGCTTATGACTTCATAATATTTTCTTTATTAGACCTAGCGATACGAAACGTGAAACAAAGAGACAGCAAAACTTCCTATTCTTTCATGGAAAAACTAGGTATGAAGAAGTTTACGAAAAATTTTGTTTTAGTAGGTACTCAGTTTTATTAATTCAAATTAGCTATAAGATACGGATCAAATGCTCGCTATGCCTACCGAAATAAATATTAATAAGCTCGCTTGACGTAATAGGATGAGTCACGCGAAACGATCGCCGTCCTGATCGGAAGCTCACTCGCAAAAAGCTCTCTAAGCTCACCAACTAATTGAAAACTTACGAGTTTATTGTCAAAAACTAATGCACCAGGAACAGTTTTTTTAAATGAGATTTATTATAAGATATACATTTAAAAACATAACATTATAAGTTGACGATCGGAGTCAAAACTACGTGATTGCAATTTTTTGGTGTAATCATAATTTAAATAATACTAGTTAACTGCCGAAAATTCGTAAGTCATCTTCCTGGCACAACTAGGTAGCGTTTTAGTTATTTATATTAAGTACAAGCCATTTCTACTTATTAAAAAAAATGCCGAAGTCGATTTTTGGGTATTTGATTTTCCAATACGGTTGTTGTGTCCATTTTTATATCGGTCTTAAAACACGATTCTTACGTACGGTCTATATTTAGTTGGAAAAGCACTGCCATCAGAAGGCAATCCCGACGTTCAAACAGTTGCAAGTTCTTAAAAAGGCAATAGGATCCATCTTATGATAAGGGAACTTGCAAGACGTGTTGCCTACGTCATTGCAAACCTACGTGACAGTATGTACGCGTTTGAGCTATCTCTGTGACTTTCTATGAGTCGTGCACATGTACCCTTTGGTACGTGAGTACGTAGAGCGGTTGCTACGAGTATCAGACGCGTCTGCGACAACCGAAGGCCGTCACTGAGTCAAAAAAAACCTGAGCATTCTTGAAATTATAGACTAATTCATGAGTATCCAATATGTAGTGTCAGCCTACAGATGTTCGTCTACCATGAGTTGCCACTTTAAATTTACGTGATCGTTCGCGTAAAATATTTGTATTGGGATTTCGTATAGCGCCTTTGTTAAGTCAAAATAGAATTATTTTAAGAGAACGATAACGTAAATTTATATTGGCAACTCGTGGTAGACGTACTGACCGACAATCGGAAGGCCAGTGACAGACAAGTCAGTGTTTGGCTAATTAAGATTAACTTTTTTATATACTTCGTTTTATATAAGTCCGAAAAACAAGCACGCGGACCGTCTGTTGGTATTACCGCAGCCAAATCCCCAACCAACTAGATTTCCTCGCTACTAAGATGACGTAATTTTCTATCGCTCAATTGCCGCCACCTACAGTTATCTTCAGTTAATTAAATAAAAATTGTTTTTTTAAATAAATACGCGCCAGACAACATACCTCTTGTAATGGTCTCGAAGTAGGGATTAATATCCCTGTGTTACGAGGTACCACACATGGAAATGAGCTAGGGGCGTCTCCCAGCACACCCAGACCCGAGTCAATTCAGAAAAGATCGTTTCCTAAATTGACCCGACCGGGAATCGAACCCGGGACACTACGGAAATCGAGGCGAGAAACCGTGCTACACCGCACTACGCCAACCGTGTCGTCGTAATTCCGAGTATAAATCTGACCCCACACTCAAGTTGTGCTGTTGCACATACTTTTATATTTTTAAAGGCATTCTAAATTGTTAACATAGTATCGTGTTGGGAGTATACAAAGTTGAGTATATAACAGAAATCCATAATCGTGGGTGTTTATGCGTAATGAGGTGGGGAGGAGGTGCGCGCGCCGATGTCATTGCCCCCGCCCGCCCAGCGCCGCCATTGGGCGGAACGCGCAGCATTTACCTATGTAAGCATGCATAGTTACAATGATATTAGTTGAGTTGTTTTTAACAATTGGCCAGGAATCTTAGTTGCAAAGTGGTTTTACATGATCTTAATTAGGTTTTTGACAAGTTTTGTGTTAAGTTCTGTTTTAAATCTGCTTGACAGTAATTTGACAACTTTATACTCTTAAATAAAATAGGTTGTCTTTGGACGGTAGTGATAGGAACATTGCAAGAATCAGAATCATTTATTTCGATTGAAAGTGGTACAAATACAATGCTGTCGATTTACGGTTCCTACTCTCGAGTATGAAATAGTATAAATTGAAGTTTGTATATCCTGCTAAAAAAATTACACTTCCTAAGACACATGGGATATCGTATCGATACCCATCGTCGTGACCGTGAATGACAAAACAAGTGATTGATTTAAAAGGAATACCAGCGAAGCGCGCAATAGCATGCTTGTTTCTATTTTTTTTTAATCAATGTTGTCTTTCGACTATTGTGCTTCGGACACTGTGCATTATAGTTATTCTGCTTTTTGATTTTATGCGTTTTAATACGTATGACAGCCTAACAAGTTACACTATGTTAAGCTTTTTGGAAATATGCCACTCTATATGAAACTCGTGACGGTTAGAAAAATCTGAAATATGGAACACGATATTATGACAATGAACATTACGCTTAGGATTGGTGAGCCTTTATGAAAACTTGATAAAAATCGGTAGATCGTCGTTTAAAATCAGTATTTCAGTAAACTAAGGCTAATTTCGGGAGATCTACTGAATTGAATCAACAACTTTAAAGTTAAAAGATATAGGGCGAAGTCGTCGTTTCGCCACACACGCACAGTTCTGTCCATCTGGCACCCGTCGGGCGAACCCATACGTGTATGGTAGGCTAATGACTCTGTATGATTCATCCGATGATTTCCCAACACTACAAATTGGCTATGGTTGTCCATACGCCATGTTTTTTTAGAAATAAGACATGTAAGATAAAATAGACTATAGGTTTGGTTAGTATTAAAGCTGCAATTTGAGTTCAGTTTTTCAATACAAATAAATGGATATAATTACTTACCCACCTAGGTAATTATTGCAAAATCTTCAAACTATACAAGTATAAATAAGTTAGCTTATATACTGTCCCACTGTTAGACAAAGGCCCTCATCATTGCAATCAAGTCATCACTACAAATGACTATTTTGCAAACTCTAATTCAAAGCCTGAAACAGTTCATATACAGGATGAAATAAATGTTAATAAAAATATTTCATTTCCACTTTCAATGACAATAAAATTAAAGTTGCACATACTACACATAGTTGAAACTTTAGGCGCTGGCGATAATTTAACTTTTCTGTGCGTCAAGGTATCATTCGACAAGGACTTTGTATTTACACTTTAAAGTGCTAGATCGAGACTAGACACAGTCGAATACAGGTTGTATTTGATAAGCGACCGTACAATGTCAGAGTTGCTTAACCCATATTTGGGTAATAAGGGCTTAGACCACTCGTTCCTACACACGAGAGTTGATAATTACACACACGAATAAATTGTGTGATAATAATTTGCTCAAAATAACCTGGATTATTATTCAATAAACATTTCCTTAAATGTTTATGGCTACTACTGTATAAGCTGACCCTTGTCAGCTTCACGAAGCTTTCCCGTGAGGGAGTTTCTCGAATTTTTATGGCGACCAACGTTTAATCACCCGCACTTGAAGTGTGACATTCGACTCTTTCCCAGCCCGCGCGTGGTGTACGAGCTTATTGCAATGTACGCTGCAGCGTAAATATAACCTGCCGTAATATAATGTGTTACGATATCGCAGCGGGTTGACTGTTTACCTGGTGTAGGCATTTGAAAAAAAAACGGTATGCGTACAATGAGTTTCACTTGAATCCAGTAAAAATCTGAATGATCAGTTCGAATTTTCTTTGTACACATGAAAATTGGGCCTTTATCGTATCTAAGCGCCCTAAGCCACATAAAAAGTCTCCATGACTTTAGGCGAGTACGTTCGCAAACGCAGAAGAAAAACGTAAACCATAAAGCTATAGATAAATAGAAGGCTTCGTCAGTAGGTATGTATGAATGAGTACGCGCAGGAATGCGCCGCACGCGACCGCGACGTCGCACACACACGCGCGACGACACACACGCGCGCGTCACCGCACACAAGCACTGAAACAAGTTATTTTGTACACAAACATAGTCGGCGCGTCTGCATGTACGCACACATGTTCAACGTATAAGCGATAACAAAAATATTATCTTTGTATCGATTAATGTGATTGAAGTCACTAAAAGTAAAAAAAAACGAATGTGAAGTTTATGTTGAACTTTCGACCAGTTTTCAGCAAGTGTTTCGTTCTTAGAGAATAAGATAAGATAAGAAATTATTTATTGCCGATCAAACAAAGTAATACAAATGAGTAATACACGCAAACCTTAATGTACAATTTAGGTGGTCTTATTACTTGCAACAATCTCTTGCAGACCACTCACATGCATAGGAAAGATAATATAAAGGGTAAGCAAGTGCATAAATACTAAAGAAATGAAAACGGTCTTTACTAAGTGAGTTAATTTTTTCAAACTCAAACTGCTTACACAAGTAGACTATGAATTAGAGATTTTTTAAATCGTCACTAAACATTTGAAATTTAGCTGTAGTATAAATAAACATAAATAATATGAATACAATCAATATACTAAAATAATACATACATATAATGTGACTCTACCACCTGCGTCGGAAAGTCTGATTCCACTGAGAAAACCCGGCAAGAAACTCAGTACGTAGTTGCTCTTTTAAAAAAGAGGTGATTTACAATTCAGGTTAATCACTTTCAATTTTCGCCTTTGCAACCAGAGTCATACAGTTTTAACATCAATATAGTTAGTTATTATTCCGGTACCCAAATGATAGTGAACCTGAGCAGACCAGTTTCCGAAAGTGGCACATGTTCACAAGTTGACGTTATGATCCAGCCATCGTTCCACTCAACCATATTTTAGGGAATGAAACGATAGACCCGTTAAAGATAAATAAATTTATACATACATATCAATTACCAACAGATATTTAAAAAATTCTAAATGATAATTGAGTATATTCTATGTTAAGTAGGTACTGGATATTATACATACAAATAGAGGCGTTGGAGTGAAGAAAGTGGTTTAAAGCACACTTTCCTACCCTCGTTTTGAAGATGGAAATGGATTGGGACTGTCTAATAGAAATGAGTAAAGAGTTCCATCAGCGTATGGAGTGCAAAGTAAAGGATTACGTATATGTATATTGTGAGTAATGGGAATTTAAGGAGGAGCTTTCTAGTTGAACGCAAACTTTATATCAGATTTAAGTTTTAGAGGGACTTTGACAGTCACTCAGCCATGAAAATTAAATACAAAAAAAACGAAATCAAGATTAAAAGCTTACTTTTGTGTTTTGAGAAAGACACACCAAGTAGGTCGAAATGTCTTTAATGCAATGTGGACAAGTAGCAAGGATACAAAATTATACATTTTATACCTTACTTAATTATACATTTTATACCTTCCTTACTTTATTGGCTCCGCAAACATTGTCGATAAGAAGCAGGCAACTTAGGACATAGTGGTATCTAAAATATATTTTGTTTTAAGAAAAAAATTCCATAATAAATCTATGGTACAAGTTATCGGCCCACGCAATTGGCACCTGTTCAGATTATGACTCATGGGTCAACTGCCGTTCCAAGGCCTACTTAACTGCCACAAATCAACAGGTCAACATTTAGCATTTCTCCTTTAAATATGTAGGGTACTTTAGAAGGAACTCATATTGCTTCAGTCTGACTATGCTCATGGTACGAAAACGCAAGAAGAAATAAAGTAAAGTTAGATGGATGTTATTTATCACTAACCATTGAGGGTTATCTAGCTAGGAAACGCGCGTGTTGCTTTATGGCAACACAAATATTTTTTTGCATTGACATCATTGTCATTTGCGGGTATAAAACTTTCACTGCTGGTGTTCAGCAGTTCAGGCTTTTTCACTTTTAATTTCCAGAGGAGCAAAATCGCGCGAACTTCACTTCCGTGCATATAGCGATTCTACTTGTGTCGTCAATTATAGCCCAGCTTTTATCGTCGCTTTATTTTCATCGAGTTCCCATAGGCTAGCTAGACCAAACGACCGGGGGTCTCAGAAGTCCAATCATTTAATCTAACTAAAACGAAGCGAAAATTCTGAAGTTTTATCTTGATGCTGTGTGCGGTAGAACTAACACACTTTTCTTGGCCTCACTAATCACAGGGTATACGAGATGACCTATTTTTTCTTCACTTCAAACGGGTATTTTCGTAGCACGTTAAATTTTTGAACACGATTGTACGCTGATCTTGAATGGCGTTGTCGAGACGCCAGATTACTATTTGCCCGTTACTTGTCTCAATGAATGGTGTCTCTCTAGATAATTTCCAAAAAAGCCTTAAATATTTACTTCACCCACACAGATTTGGACCACAGTACTCTCAAAATAAAGCACATTTTTTAAATGCATATGGCTACGAAAAAGGCAGATTTTATGTAGATTGAAAGATTATGATCCCATGTCAAGAGGAAGTGAGGTGCGCGAGAGTGTGCGAAGTGACTTTTTCAAACAGTTTCGGCCCGGGAAACGAACCCGCGCCACCTACGCACTGCCGGAAATATCGTATAGATGTTATCAAGTTTTTGAAGTAAGCAGACAGCGCACGATTCCGTCATTAGTACGAATTGTACGTTTTACCTCACAAGAAAGGAAGTTAAGATTTGATAAACCGTTTGTGAGAGGTCGTTGACCTATCCGAAATTAAATTAACAAGGCACCCAATAGGCCATTGTTATGAGAGATTGAATTATGCGCCGTAATTACAGTCTTTGAGAAATTGAAAACACTAAACAATATATTATTCATCTACTGCTTGCGTACTAGCTTTCACCCGTGGTTTCGTCTGGTTTGTATGCTAAAGTACGCTTGAGTTTATCGGGTGTACACGACGTTTTGAATAATATTTTAGATCAAATTTATTTGTCTTTGATTTTAACTAATAACTAATTTTATTATTGGATGAGTTGGGAAAATTACCATAGATTTCGTCTAAAAAATATCTGGTACAACTGATGTGATTTTCCTTGTGCAGTAAAGTTTTCACTATGTGGTAATTGTTTATATTATTTAGTAACTTTTGCGTGGCGATAAGGAAGCTAATAAGCAAACGTTCATATGTTTGGGTCATTTAGAATTATTACTAAATCTTTGATTAATAATATGATTAAGTAAGTAACTCTGTCTGTGTAACACCTAAACTACTAGAAATTTCGGTAATAAAGCCATATTTATTTGCAAACGTTGTATTAATAACAATTGGTAAAAGAAAGTCATTACTTATTCTTCCTGCTAATTTTACTTAGTATAAAATAAGCCTGCTATAAGGCTGTCTACACTGAAAACACCACACCACACAGCGCTTTTGCCATCCAACTGGCCTCCCCTCTCACCCCTAGGTGTAGACCTTGACTTGTCTCCCATAGTAACTGCAACGAGCAGCAAGACGTGCGCCAGAGGCAGGCAACAGCTTCAGAACAGTAGCGTCGAAACAATCAAAAGACAGGGTTACCCAAAATCCATCTACCCACTCTAATATTACAGAATGTTCTTTCGGTTAAAAAGTGAGTAATTGACTAGCCTATACACTGTGCCAACCCTCGATCAAAGGGCACGATTAATAAAATCTAGTCATCAACTACTCATTATGCCCGACCAGGGATTTAAAACTAGCACCTCCTGATTCCCGGTCAAGCTTTGTTACCTCCATAGGCAAAGACAAAATTAACAATGTTCAGTTCATTTCTGACACTTTCCTGTAACCTCCCCATATAATTCACTGCACAGTCAGTTTGTAAGACTACCTTCAAAACATCTGGGTTTGATAGCTTCGTTCCTCTGAAGCCTCCGTTATCGGAATCAAGTTATCGATACGTCTTACTGTTTTTTCACATAACTGTAAACCCAATTTGCTTGTCTAGCTAGAAACAGAATGTATGGAGTAAAATGTGTTTGGTACATAATTATAGATGGTCTAAAGGAAAATGCAAACACGGCTAACAAGCGAGCAAGCGAGTTGTGTCAAATAAAGGAAAGGCAGAGTTGTTATAAAGGAAAAAGTACTGCTTCATGGCTGACTGGTCATCATCATCATTTCCAAGACGTTTGTTATGAGAAAAAGCCTACTCTGGTTTTTATTTGGCCTGAAGTCAGTTTATCCAAATCGAAATATGCTGGAGAAAAGATTGTTGGGTGAATATTCATGTTCAAACTCAAACCCAAATTTATTTACAGACCTGTGTAAGTATTTTAAAACCGTTAAATTTTAGGTTAGTTAGTTTTACGTTAAATTAATGAAACAGAAAATATTCTAAATAATAAACGTAAAACTGTAACAATCTTGATATATCAATTTACAGTATACAAACATAATGCGACTCTACCACCGCGTCCGAGTTATCTATACTGAAAAGACCCGTCGAGATGTTGCTGTTACTCTTTCAGTCTTGTTTTTCTATTGTAATATTATAAAAAGGAAAGATTTAATTGTTTGTTTGTATTAAATAGGCTCAAATAAAATAATTTTACTAACATAAAGCTGAACTATCCAGGAGTAATAAAGGCTATATTTGATTACGATTGAACAAAAAAATCAGAGAAAATAATAGTTTAATGTAAATCAAGTCGGTGAAATGCGGACAAGATGTGATAATGGACATCAGCTGTCAAATATTTCACAGAACGAAGTTGCCTGGGCAGCTCGTGTTAGGTAATATAACAGAGAAGTTTCCCAGCCGGCAGGATTGGGGCAGCCCTATTCCTGGCAGACGCGTGAGCAGCCTGTCAGACTTTTTGCCTGTCACGAACCACTGGCCTGATCGCTTAATCACGATACTAGTAATTATTATGCTATTTTATATAACAGTTCCTTCATTACTCACATACAAATGACTAATTATGAAATAAGTTATCTGTAAGCGAACAAAAAATGGTTTACTAGGTGGTTTTAACCATTTTATTAAAACCCAAAACTATTCCTGTCATGAAATTTCTTTAACGTAACTAAATACGCATTATCTAGTTCAATTTAGTAGTAAAGCCGTCGGTCTACAAGCTGTCTTACTGCTGGACAACGGCCCCCATCGTAGTAATCAAGTAATCGCTATAGGTAGCGATTACTTGATTACAACGATAGGTACAATTAAGCTAGGCTTTGGCTTTATCAATGAGCTTGGCAAATCAAGTTTGGTGGCCACATAACTGAGCCGCTGTTATGTTTTTCAAAATCACAAAACAAACTTTCAACAAAATCGGGCAAGGGGACGTTCTGAAAATCTACTATGACATGCAAAAAAGTTCCAAAGTTCCGAAAGCTGAATGAAGCCTTTGTTTATTTCAGACTTACTTTAAGTTGAACTTTAAACTTCTTGCGGATTGCTGGTACGCATTCAAATTCAGGTGTATTGGGTTATCTAAAGTATTCAATTTGAGTCCCGATGAAAGTCCGTAAAGTCTACGTTTACGGACCCATCGAGAATAACTGGTTGTAAAATTTGTGCCTCATTTGTGTCGGCGATCCGCGCTGTGATGTGACGTAGGCGAACGCGTTCCAATTTCTTTGATTAAAATTACAAACTATCAAAATATGGGTTTATAACATTACATATAAAAACCTATAAATAGTCTTGATTCAGTAAGTGCTGAATTATAATTGAAAACCAAAACATTTAAATAAATATAGCTAATTATATCTTTCACCGTATAAATATTTGTTGAAATATTTATTTCAAATGTTTGAAGGTATTTTTGCCTTAAAACATGAAAGAGAGTAGTATTAGTCTGTCGGTGGCTAGCAAATCTATGCATAAGTAGGTATCAAAAATGCCTGACGCCAAACGTTGATTGGACGATCTAAAACAAATATTCAAAAGACTAGACATCCTCAATATACTCAGCGCGAGCGCCAATGGCTTAAGCTCTTAAAAAGCGAATTAAAAAAGTTTTCCATTCTGAAAACATAATCTATTGTAATTTTAGATGTAAAATATTCTTGTCGGATAAGGTGTTAGAGTTTTATGAATGGAGCCGGCCGCTAACGGCACATCTGCCGGGCTCATTAGCATCCGCTCATAAATTACGTGGATTCGACCATCATGGCCGTATTACGCGGTCGATTACTTACTTTTATTGTGAGCTTTCTTCTAGCGAATAAGTTAGAGGCGACCAGACCTAAATGCTTCGAAAACATTTTATAATATTTAACGACATCATCGGATTCAAAAACTACATAAAAAAAAACTTTATAAAACTTTTAGTTGGTTTACTAAGTAAGACTTATTTTATGGCCCTTCAAAGTTCGGAGGGAAATTCTATTTTTGTAAGTTTAAAGGTAATAAAAACCACACACTATTGATTACAACTTTTATTAAGAAACCATTATGAATTCATAAACGCAAATTTTAATGTAGCTGACGAGCAAATACTATGCAAAACGCAAAGAAATAGATCGCAAATGACGTCATTTGCAAGGCAGGCAGTTTGTAACTTGTAAGTATTTGTAAATAATAAATATGTAGATCATAAACCCAACATAGAGGTTGATGAGGCCGGTAGTCTGGTTTCATCAAATTTAATAATTCAAAATCAACGATCAACTGTAAAATCAATTATCATGTCTCAGTCAGTCCAACCAGCTGGAAACCCAACGAAGTACCATGCTTATTTGCTATCAGATTTCTGCTGGAAATGACCCTGACGTAGACCCTGGTTATCTGCTCTCCCCATTGACGTATCCCACTTATTTTATTAAGAGAAACATTTTTCTGCTATACGGCGGTGGTTGTGACATAAATATGCATGTATAACGATAAACACAAGTGTATAACGTAGAGTATCGCGCTCAGAATTAGCGTTGCTTCGCGATGATGTCACCGCTGAGGTAACGGTCGGATCACAACCTGACTAAAACAGAGAAGAATATTTAGAACGACGAAACACTTTTGGTTGTGAGCGTAGCAGGACTTGTCAAAAAGTTTCTACTTTATAAGAAGTTTCCAAGCAAGTATATGAAATGAATTAGGACCAGTAACTTATTTGGCTACCGGGCGAGCATGATTGACAAGTTTGGCCCAATACAATGGCATTTATTTCCGCCTAAACTAAACATATACTTATTTTTGAACTCTACTTTTTTTGAGCTATCTTTTGAAGAGCTAAGTCAGTAAATAGCAGGAAGTTGTATGATTGATCTAAACTACAGACCATCACGACTTTATCCTAAACGGGGTAGTCAGAGGCAAGTGACTGTGTCATGGTGATCGAAACAATCAGAAGCCCACTCTTCGCCAATGGTAACATAACCCAACGTGGTAGGTGGTGAGCCTTCCGCCGTTAACCGGGTTGATTTGGTTTTTTATCGTTATTTTCCATCACCAGAGAGTAAGTTGGATATTTAACAGTGAACACAAATATTTTGGTTCTGGCCAGATTTAAACCCGGGACTACACGATCCACGATCCGAGTTCGGGTGCGGAACCACTAGGCCACGCCGCTCTAAACGTTGATCTTACTAAACTATCTTACACCAAACATGCGTAGACAATCACCAACGAAAACTAGTTCTGAATAAAACCTCTCAGCTCAGTAAATATTCAAGGTAGAGTGTCAGTCGAGTACCCTCGAGGCTCTCGCTGTCAAGTGGAGAAGCGAACTGATTCTCACGACACACTCGTAGGTACTACTGGCACCGAACGATTACACGAGGGTTCGGGATTCCAGTATATTTTGCAAGCATGGTGATTAGGCCAATACCCATCAATTATGGCGATGACTAGCTTTCAATGATGGAGGTCTCTTCCTAGCAGAGGGAAAAATAGCCTCATTACAGATGATAGTATTCAAGGAAACTTGTCTCTCTAGATTAAAAAAAAAGTTATTTGTTATCGTCTTTTTCATAATATAATTACCAATTACTTATAAAACCTGCAGAAGTATTTTCCTACTCAGCAACAGGCTGATTACAAAGTGACTCATGAGCTGAATGATTAAAAACAGAACGAATAAAGAAGTATTAAATGATTCTTACGAGCATAATATCTACTTGCTGCGAATTTTATGGCTTATTACGACTACCTCTTTCTCTACTTTATTATAGTTTGATATAACTCAAAATTTAAAATGTAAATGAGCGTGGTTCGTAAATAAAATACAAATAATAGATTTATGTAAACTTAGACATGAATCACGATCTAAACAACAGAGCTGTTGTCATCTTTAGAAAAAGCGCTTATAAAGCTTTCTAATGGGCAAACATAACTTCCTAATTTTTATGGGTTAACTGAATGAAAATTGGTAATTATTTTAGATTCAACTTAACTATGGGAATAAAATGTATTTTACGGCAATGAAAATAATAAGCTGCCTCTACGGTATTTTTCTGAACCGCCTATTCAAGAACCTCAACTGGCTTATTTTTACAGTCGTTTATTAACAGCTAAGACAAACAGCATCTGATGCTCAGAACATCAGTTCCTCTATCATTGAAATCAAGTCATCACTGTAAAGAGCTAAGTCACCAATAACAGCCTGAGCAGCAAGCTAAGGTGACGTAGCATAACATTGTTTTAAAGTTGCTGTCAAATAAACAAGTTGTTTTCATAACATCTATCTAAAAAATTAAGGCGACTGTACATCTTAATATTTTATGTATAATGTATCTAATTTCAATAATTTGAATAGCTGTTGTCGACATGGCGTTGTCAATGGATGAGTCATGAGTGAGCGAGCTAATCCTGGGCTATCAGCTGTTGGGAGAGGCTGTTGGTATAACTGTCAGGCGCTCGCGCAGCGCGGTGGGAACGCGCCGGCCCACGCATGCGCGCACCGGCGAGGTACAACCGCGCGAGGAATGCTTACAGAGGATTTTCCGGTGCATTTTCTTGGTGTGCCACGCGGGCATTGTCTTTGCAGTATTTTTGTGTCATTTTGAGAGTATTAAATTTCAATTACTAATGTAAGGCCAAAATACGTTTCCCAAAATATCACATCGCAAATTATCTTTCGCAAATTTTAGTTAGCAAATCTCTTTTTTGGAATATTATTGTCTAACTAATACTCGTAATTGTTTGTTTTTTTATTCAAATATTTCATTTTGCACAACATACTCTTCCCTTAATATATTTATTACATCGTATACTGTTCAAAATATCGAAAGATATGGATTTATTGCAAGCAGCAGCATTGCAACATGCATAGCTTCTGTCAAGGCTCCGGCGCTGGGGCGCTCCGGCGGTTACCCGCTTGCCGGTGTAGCTCGCTGACAAACACCAGCTTTTCAGCCCGCAGGCCGTCTCGTCCCTACGCGCCTACAGGCTCTGAATCAATAGGGGTAGGGCAGACAACCTACGGGACTACGTGAAGTCGGGGTCAAATAGTTGATTTTCAATAGCATTCGATTTTGATTATTTAGTTATCTGTGGTGGTGGCCGAAAGTAATGTGCGACGAGTGGCACGCGTCACTCAAGTGTAACCGCCGAAGCCCGGTAGCGCCAACAATTTAAAATATATTTTTCTTGGAAATTAATCTTTACCAAAATAAAACATTTGCTTTATTGACATTTGTCTTAATAAATTTTGACAAAGTGAAATTTGGTCAAATGATAATTTGGCCACTTGGATAAAGTGCATACAGTACACTTTTTGCTAAAAATTTATTTGGGAAATGGAACTTATTTTTGGGTAAACATTTATAGTTTTCGTTAGTTGTACTTATTATTAAATAAGTAGCGTATTAAAGGAATTCTGTGAGTGAACGATTTTAAAATAATCAGCAAAGTATGATTTCTGTTAGCGATTGTACATGACATCATCTGGGGTATGAGTGCAAATTAAAATACTAGTTTCCTCTTTATATTCGTTTTTATTTAGTGTTTGTATAATTTTTAAGCAGATAAAAATGTGGCAATTAGAAGCTCTAAACAACCTTAATTGAACATTGTCTGATTTTGTTAGAACTTGTACTCCTAAATGTAAACACAATTAAAAGTAGGCTTACATGATTGAGTAGATATAACGTAATCTAGTAATGATACATTTATAGGGAGTTATAGACGATAGAGTTGCAGCCTGGCTACATAATCAGCCTCTTACTCTCAGTAATATTCCGTGTCCAAACGTCTTGCCTACAATAGCCATTGGTGAAAAGTGGACCACTCCGACGGCTATCCGCGATCGCGCCACCTGTTCGGCTGTATATCTCCATTATTGTCGTTTTTTAACAATTTACTGTTAGGAGCCGTCGCACCGGACGGCGGACCCGCGCTGCTGTGAAGGCGATCGGGAATGTTATAGCCAAATCAAATGCAAACCAAAGAAAGCTTTAGGTATTTTTATTGATTTAAATTACGTTATTTTACTTAGACTTGATTTATGTGGTTTGGCTTCTGTGACAGTAGTTTTTTCATATACTTGCTTAATATTTATGCCTCAAGTATACTTTACTCTAACGCTAATACTAAAGGAAGAATTAAGATACTCGAAAAAAGGAGGTATTCCTCGAAGCGCACACATTTGGAGAAAACAAGACGAGGCGCACATTTATTAATCCTCGAAGCACACTATTGATGTGCGCTTCGTCGAAAGATTAAAAATATTAAAATCTTTACCTAATTAAGAATAACGAATGCCAAATGTGACAGCTAAACAATCTGTGAGCCTTAGGTTGTTATACTTTGCGGCGCGCAGCGCTGTAATTATTGATAGATTTATGACTTATTTGAATTTATTTTATTTAATAATATCCATTTCTCTATAAATACAAAATCATTGCCGCGCTTAATTCCTGTTAGTTTCTGTCGCCCTGGTACTCTTAGTCAAATAACTAAAATAAGCCTTTACCAATAATAAGCCAAGTATAACAGTACATTTCTGTTTTCCTGGTAGTTTCAATAAATTATTATTACAGCTTGAATAACTTCTATCGAAATCATTTACAATAAAATATTGCATGCTCTTCTCTATGTTTAGCCTCTTGTGCGCTTCGAGGAATACAATTTTAATATTTTTTACATTCGACGAAGCGCATATCAATAGTGCGCTTCGCTACTTACAAAACCTGCGCCTCGTCTTGTGCGCTCCAAATACTCGTATGTGCGCTTCGAGGAATACCGCGAAAAAGGAAATTGTGGAATGACACGAAATCGAAAGAAGTTTTTTTTTAAATAATTAACGCGTTACAAATTCCAAATATTTGAAAATTTTTAAAAAAGAAAAGTATTTATGCAACACAACAAACACAAATGTTCGTCACAATTTTTTTTCTTCTGGGTGGGTATCGAACCCACGACCACCGGCACTAAAGGCAGGATCGCTACAATTGCAAAAATAGGGGCCTTATTTCAATTCTTTATAACTTGTTAAGTTCATTCCCTAAACTGAGCGTAGCGAGCAATTTCGTAATATGATCTTTTATTTCCAGCCAGTCAGCGGTCACCTGGCAGCAACGCATCTTCTAGGCTGGATGTTCACTGACGACATTGCTCGCTAGCCTCAGTTTAGGGAATCAGCTTGAATGGATATAAGCGATTGTAAGTAGGCACCAGGCCAGAGTAAAGATACTGACGTCAAGAAAAAAACACAAATTTAATATAAACGGTAACTTTTTCTGTGAAATTCCGTGCCTTCACCTCTTAGAATAATTACATATAGAAACTAAGTCCGCGCGCCTATTTTGAATGGCTCCAAACGGAGTAGTGTGCATTACAGCTCCGCAATGTTCAATGTCAAAGCGCGGCGCACGTAAGCAAGTAATAGTCACGCATGTGTGGATCGGATTAGTGCTTCATTTTTGACTGTGCGGTTGTATGAAGACTATCCTGCTATACGTTATTATTCTAAGCTTCACCTATTCGTCCATCTCAATCACTACCTATTTTCGAATTCCAGGTTAAATCGTACTTCCTCTCTCTCTCTGACTTTGTTTTTTTACGTTGCTTTAATTTATATTTTTGTCCTTATCTAGCTCGTTAGGTACTTACGGAAACTGGTGAGAATCCTTTTTCAGCATAATTATATAAAATATATTTATTTTTATATTAGTTCAATAATCGAATATTCGTTATAATCACTTTTGCACAGCCTAACTGGTTCTCCTTTCTAAACTCTTGGCCGAAGGTTTTCTGGAAGAAATCGCTCTGTAGCTATAAGATCGGCTAAATTTTATTTGTTTGTGCATTAGAGTATATTTATTTCATCTTATCTTACAGGGGTAGGATTGACGTTTCAGAGAAATCAATAAAAAATGTAGTGAAAACTGCAAAGTTTACCGTGAGGCAATATTCAATCCAGTAGTTGATTAGGTACCTATGTTTTACCGGTAAAGACCACCTTAAAAGCAATTACGAGTACTCGCAGAATATTTAATGTAAGTACTCAATTAATTTGGATCATGTTACGAGTATCTGGTGTCGCAAACGTCAGAGATTGGAGGTTGAGGTTGAAAAGTCAATGCGTTTACACAATGAGCAAGAAACGCAATACTGAGGACGCGGTCATCTTCGTTTTCAACAATAAAATTAACTGCCCAGTAATATATTAGTGGTGTGTACGCAAAAAGCACTGCTATCGTAACGAAAAACAGGCCTTAGTTCCTTGCAAGTACACTTCAGACCTTTAGCGACATTTATTGCTAACATTTAGACGTTATTATCACAATCGAATTCCGACACGAGTAAATTAAGTTATACCGCATGTGAAGCTAGAGTTTCCCTCGTGATTCGTTTTCTAGATATCGATTCCACAAAACATCGGCTTCTATCCATCAAACAGGTTGCATGCTAGACTGACTTGGACGTCATTAAATGTGACCAAAAAGGATTTAGCCCAGTCTTAATAAGGAAGGCTTTAGTAGACAGCGGTAAAAGTACCTACCCACTGCACTCACTTGTAGTACGTACCATGTATCATTGTGCTGTTGACGTACGCGCGCAGGCCTGTTCACTTTAGCATTTAAGTGGGCTATATGGGAAAATCTGAGACCCGTCTTCTCAGGTGATGCTCTTCGTGCATGTTGAGCTAACATCGTTGTTTGACGACACGATTGGCGTTGTGCGCTGTAGCACGGTTTCTCGCCTCGATTTCCTCAGTGTCCCGGGTTCGATTCCCGGTCGGGTCAATTCAGGAAACGATCTTTTCTGAATTGACTCGGGTCTGGGTGTGCTGGGAGACGCCCCTGGCTGACTTCCTTGTGTGGTACCTCGTAACACAGGCATAATAATCCCTACTTCGAGACCATTACAAGAGGTGTGTTGTCTGGCACATATTTCTTTCTATACTTATTTCTTTCTTTGTGGTGGTTTGATAATGAACTGTCTGAATGCTACCTATAAAATGTCAATCTCAGATTTTGGTTCTAGTGGTGCTGTTGCCTAAATTGCAATTCGGTTTCATACCCTTCCCTTTTTTGCAATAAATGAAATACTTAATTTAATATAGTAATATCTCCCAAATTATCTATGGGTGCAGATTCTGAAAATGCTGTCACAATCACCAATACTTTAAACCTTAAAAATACGAATAAGGTGTTCAAATTGTAGTCTGTCGTAATTTTTGATATTACTCAGTCAAAACCAGCACTTGAGTTGAGATCAGAGTGATTTTTGTGCATGAACTGAAACACATCTTTATTCAAACATATTTGTATAGGGGCCTTAAAACAGTTAGTCTGATCATCTGCTTGAAAGAAAAAGAGGAGTTTAATTGTTCGTTTTGTTGCAAATTTACAGAATACCAGTCTAGACTTTTTGCTGAGGAGCATAATAATATAAGAATTCTGTGGAAATATCACTATTATTAATAGTAATTGCTCTACCATTGCAATATTGTTCGAAATGCTATAGATGTTGTAGCGTGATAATTGGCTTAATTAGTAAATATTAAATAATAAATAAATAAATAAATATCCCTGGACATTATTCCACACAGCGCCATCTAGCCCCAACGTAAGCTAATTAAAGCTTGTGTTATGGGATACTAGACAACGGATAAACATACTTAAATACATTTTTCTTTTGTAAATACATACTTATTATACATAGGAGACACCCAGACCAGTACAAACAGACATGTTCATGCACACAAATGTTTGTACTGTGCGGGGATCGAACCCGCGACCTCTGGTGTAGTAGCCAACTTCTTAACCATTACACCAAGTCGGTCGTCCGAAATATTAATTTGCCTAATCCCAGTCCCATCAGCTTAAAAGCTGAGATAATCACAGTTTAAGCCCCCGGCTACGCTAAAAGGCTCTACACTACTTTCTATCATCTCTACATGTGATTTAATCAAATCCTCTGATTGCCATAATAAATATTTAATATACGGTACCCATTACTAGCAGTGCAACTTACTACTAGACGGACCAGCTAGTAAGAGAAACCAACCTGTAGTGCAGACTAGCGAAGTTGCGAGTGCGTTTGCGCAGCATTTCAGTATGAAGCGACAAATGCTTGTTTATTTTTAAACTGTTCAGATAGTACTGGTCATGTATATTGTTTTATAGATTTAAATAGATTAAAAGGCCATTTTTAGGTATAATCTGCTCCTCTGCACATTTTTTGACTGTACTCTGAGAACTCGATCGAGTTTCTTGCCGGATTCTTCTCAATAAGGAATCAACCTACGAACCAGTGGTAGAGTCATATTATGTTCATGCATATATTTATTATCATTGTATTATTATATTTACGTTTTATATTATTATTGTATTTTGCTTTATGACCTATCATAAGTGCTTGTAAAAGCTTACATGAATAAATATATTATTTAATTTATATCTGTAAATTCCTGTTATTATTTCCCAGTACCCTCAATATCCCTTTTCAACGGATTTAAATACTCGTAACTCTTTGAAAAGACTAGTTGACAAGAAGCAATTCTTAGTAAGGAAATTGTTGTATGGCTTAATGGACAGGTTCTAATTTAAAAAAAAACCTCTTCTTTTACATCGACTGGAAAATATATAACCTAAAAGTCGTGAAAGATGTGATCCAGTTTATTAAATGGTGCAGAAAGTACGGCATGAGACCATAATATTTACATTTTACATTGCATCGGTACAGTCAATTGCAACTTTATTAACAGGTAAGTAATTATTCGCATTTCCAATGAATGGTTAGGAAGTGGTGTGGTGTGAGTGCGCCCTCGGGCCCTGCGCGGCGCTTTCTCGACGCGTCGTGTGCGCGTATAATTCAATTTCACTCAACATCGGCGCACGCGTCTCGTACCTATCATTGTCATGAGGCCAACGAATACTTGGGACCCCTTCGACGTAACATCGTATTTCGGTAAGTATGGATTTGGTAGTCTGTTTGAATAAGGTCTCTCCTTTATTATTTGCTTTTAATTTCAGTATTCAAACTGGTAGTTAACCAATTGTGTCGTAAATACAGTCGTACAATAAATCTACCTGTGCAGCTCTACCATTTACTGAGTATGAAAATGATGTATGATAGAGTTTAATGTACTGTGTAATTACTCGAATGATTGTGGTAAAATGGCATACTTTTGCCTTTATAGCAGGTGTCAACAAATGTGGAAGGTATTTAAAAATATCAAGTAAATCCCTAGTGTGCTATTCAATAACATGTGAGACACTGTTAGGAGAAGATGCATAAAAAATTGTCTCATGCGTAGCTTTTTGGGCTTATTCTTAATTAAATACAGCTAATGTACAAATAACATTCAATCTAAAGAGAGGGTTAGTTAGTAGTCATATAATGAAAGGCAGTTTGGCTAGCAACACTGCCAGTGGAAGACCTTATCAGCCTGATGATTGAATATTAGCTACGGCCATAGATAAGTATTGACAAATTTGACAATGAGCGATCAATCAGAAAATAATCATTTTAAGATATTAGGTCGTAGGTCATTAGTTTATTGGAACGACGATCAAATCTCCGGTCTTTCGTAGAAAGCATCTGTCCACTTAAGGAATTCCATTCTCTAGGAATTATTGTGTGTGTATAGTGTGTAGTGTATGCAAACACAAATTTAAATTTGGAATTAGCATCACACGTTCCTCTGAGTCTATCAGGTCGATCTAAATCGGCTTAACCCTTCACTCAGAATCCCGTTCGATTACATTTCGTTGGTTTATTACATTGCTTCTCGTGTACTCGTCGGTTTCTCCGCGTTGTTTCTAGACGATGCAGTGGACGTGGGTTTATGGATCGAGTTGATATCGTGTTTGAAAGCGGGTGCGTCTCAATGACACGCGCGTTTCGAGCTCATTTGTCATTGGGAAGATAATAGTCAATGCTGGTTGCATCGACAATGGATCATATTTTGTTCTTATTGCGTTGATGCAAAATGTCCGGAGGGTTATTTATTTAGGTCGGGTATTGTTGAAAGTGATATGATATAAGGTAGATGCAGAAGTTGTTCGTCATAAATGAGACTTACTTTCAGTTGAGTAATTTAAACTCAAAGTAATGTAATTATTATAAAGGGCGTCCCAAAAAGTGGGGTTAAGCGGAAGCCCAGTGATAGAAAATCACTAGGGCTATTCGAATCAGCCTATGTTTATTCCGTCTTTTTTGGCAGTTTTCGAGACATAATGTTTTTTTTGTCACATTTCTGGGTTTGTCATTTTTTTGGTCACTTTTTAGCGCGAATAGTTAGGCACATGCCCATTTTTTTCATTGTTAGATGAATACTAGGCCCACCTGGTCTGGCAGCATTTACATCCATAGCACTAAGCACAACTTTAGAAAAAAAATCATGAAACTGAAAAAGTGAAAAAGTTTAGTGTCGAAGAGTACTTAAAGGAAAATGAAGGTTAAAAGTGAAAAAATGACTGTTGACTGCCTGCGTAACTTTTATAGGCCGTTTATACACATTACAATATAATTGTTTCCACATTTCCCGGTGAATTTTGAATGGCGATCGATTTAACGTTCGGATTCACGATGCGCAGTAATCGTATGTCAATTGTTATGGGGCATAAAAGGAAGGTGGCTACCCGTGTTTAGTGGAGCCCATAAACGCCGCGGTCGGCGCCGACCGCGGCGCCCGCACTGCGTCGATGAACGTGTACACTTTTAAATATCGCGTCTAATTTCATTACCTACTTTTAAAGTACTAGATTAAGTGCGGTTTTAGACAAGCGTTTTATACATGTATAAAAGCTCGGTCGCGTCAGAGAGCGTCGTAGCCTAGTGGTTAAGCACTCCAACTCGGATCGCGGATCGTGCGGTCCCGAGTTCAAATCTGGCCAGAACCAAAATCTTTGTGTCAATTGATAAATTTCCGACTAACTCTTCGGTGATGGAAAACATCGATAAAAAACCAAATCACCACCTACCACGTTGGGTTCTAATACCATTGGTGTAAAAGTGGGCTTCATCAATGAGAAAGTGTTATACAAAGCAGTTTTTTTTAAATATTGCCCGTTAAGATGACCTCACTCCACCTGATGGAAAGCGGTCGTGATGTCCAGATGTGAGGTTGACAAGCCCAGTCATTCAAACGAATCACTGGGCTGGCCATCCTCACCTTGAAGGTGTTAAAATGTTAAAAGTGTAAATGTTCGTGGTAAATGAACATTTAACACTGCTTCAGCTGATCACCTTTACTTTTTGTCACTTTCTTGTTACGCTCAAACAGTCTCGTAAATAATTTATCAGTTAATCGAACTTCTTTAAAAACATAAGTCGGCATGTCACACTAGGGAGTCCAATTTAATGTTGAACTTAACATTACATACCATCACGACTTTATCCCAAACGGGGTAGTCAGAGGCAAGTGACTGTTGCCGTCATGGTGAACGGAACACTCCGAAACCCACTTTTCACCAGTGGTATCAAAATCCAACGTGGTAGGTGGTGAGCCTTCCGCCGCTATCCGGGTTGATTTTGTTTATTATCGATGTTTTCCATCACCGGAAATTTATCAATTAACACAAAGATTTTGGTTCTGGCCAGAACTCGGGACCTCACGATCCACGATCAGAGTTGGGGTGCATAACCACTAGGCCACGACGCTCTCTGTTGAAATGACTAAGAACAAATCCTTGCTGATCAGGATAACCTATTCCTTACATAAAAGAATAACCCATTTGTCGAAAACTCAGTTCGATTGTGCCTTTACTACACCAAGTCAAAGCTATACAAAAAAACATTTTAACCAACATCATCCATTGAAACCAAATAATAGACTTATCAATGCTGAAAACATAGCAGGTGTCTAATGAGTGTTAGCGTTTGAAGAGGTATTTGTGCAGACGGCCGTAAAGCAAGGCTCCGTGTAATGAGCAGTATAGCGCAGCTAAGGGCACGAGCGCGCATAGCACGATCAGGCGCAAGTCCGCAGACGGATTGATGGGCAGGCCTCGCGCACGCCGCCTGTGCGCGCAGCAGTCGCTCACTGGACAAGGTTCGCGAATAAGCCGAACATTGTAAGAAACTTTTTAGAAGTAGAACCTGTTTCGTAAGTATATTTTTTAAAAACAAAATTAGAAAGCTTTTTGCACAAACTTTCAGTCGTGTGAAAACTACTTAGATATTCTGAATTTATTTTTAAAAAATGTTTGTAACAAAGTAGAAAATAAAGTAAAACCACAATTAATATTTTTTGTTATTATTTTATTTGTTACTTTTAAATAATGTATGATGTGGCTGTGCTTTTTAAATAAATAATTAATATAATTATTTTTGCTTCCAGTCTGATACCATTATTGCGTTTCAAATAGTGATTTGGTTGTTCAACTTTGTTAGAAATGAGAAAATTATACTTAGCCTATAATGAAGATTGTCTAGTCACTAATGTACCTGTAATGAAATAATGAAAATTCAAGAACAACTGATAGAGTTGTCTCACCTCGCCCCCGAATTCTGCTGTTTTTCAAGTAGACCATAATTACAGTTCTTTAGAATCGTCAAAAACAATTAACCTTAGCTGATGACATCATAGGCATACATTATATTAATACAATCTATATACTAAGTATAATACATACATTATAATGTTACTCTGCCACCGGCGTCGGTAAGCTGATTCCGCTGAGAAGACCCGGCAACCAACTCATAAGTTACTCTTTTAAAAAAGAGGTGGTTTACAATTCAGGTCACTTACATTTTTTGCAGTCGTAAATAATCAAAGCACACCTTACATGTTATTAGCTGTCCATTTGAACGTTGCTCAACTTTAATAGTCGTTTCTAAATTCGGTAGTGTAAAAAAACGAGTAGTTAGAAAAACAGGAGACTGCGATGAAAAATCAAAACACAAACTTCTGAACTACGATAAAACATGTAATCTATAAAACAAATTATAAATTTTCAACCAGTACGTCTACCACGAGTTGCCACTTTAAATTTACAATCGTTCGCGTAAAAAAATGTATTACGATGACACATGACATGACATGACAATGTCAAATCCCAATACATTTTTTTACGCGAAAGATAATGTAAATTTAAAGTGGCAACTCGTGGTAGACGTACTGGTTACTTACTTAACAGTATGCTGACACTTGCCCGTTGATGCATCATTCAGATTTATATGCCTAAGATTAAATCACAATTCAGCAAGTAGCAAAGCTATAATTTTAGTTATGATGTGGATCACCAGTTACGGGACTTACGGGTGAATGAAAATAACGATCAAAATGAATTCATATTTGAATTTACATAATTAAATTAAGCAGCGCTGGCTCTCAGTTGATACCTGAAGGTACTGAGTGAAGCTTTGTAGAAAGTGAAGCTTTACCCTTTTATCATGATTAAATATCATTATAGTAGGAAGGTTGGAGTATGAATGAATAGATATATTATAGAACCCTAACATACTCGTAGTAACAGATGATAATAGGCTAGAGCCTTATATTTTTGAAGACTGTCTTTGTCGTCAAAATATAGCCTAAATAAAAAAAAAATGCCTATGTAACTCCCTGATAATGTAGCTCATAGGTGATAGAATTTTGAAAATCAAACAAACAAATTTCCTCTTTATAATTTTAGTATAGATTAGCTGAAGGCGCACAGTAAGTCCACCAGTGAAAGTCATTGACAAGAATTGTAGCGTTCTAATATCAGACTAAAATCGGTAGTCAAAGTAACGTTTGGGAACGTTAAACTGTCATTCATTGGAGATCTTACACAGCGCATTTTTTCGAGTCAAAAGCGGTATGGAATGGTCATAGCGCACACACCTACTATACTCCATTCATCACAGCATTAGACAGAAGTAAAAAGGTTCCTTTGTGGTAAAATTACAAATAACAGCCGAATTTATTAAAATATACTTATATAGCAGCAGTCACACTTAATTGTTCTCATTTAAAGTAAAGTACTTAACTTCAGAATTTATGAGGCTTTTGCTTATATGAATTATTTTGCTTTGCATCAAACTATATTGTCGATGTAAAAACCTAAAAGAAGCAGGGGTTTTTATCCGAACACATTTTTACAGTCACTATTACTCTACCAAATCTGAAGTGTTACATAATACCTACATACGTTGTGGCAGAAAGGGTTTTCAATGTTGCCAGGCTAAACTCAGGTATGTCATCGTCAAGGCCACGTCAAATTCAAATTGTCATTCATTTTAACACCACTGCTTCTTATTTCTAATGTTATAATGAATGAAGTATAGAGATTGCGAAAATTGGCTCTATCGATACACAAATCTCAACGAGGTACCGTGCAACAATGTGTCTGCTGTCAGTATCGTGTCATTTAAATGCAGAACCCGAGGTGTGAAGTGGCGTAGAAGTGAGACATGTCACATGCCTGACACCGCGGAGCAGCACGCGCAGATCGCGCCTGCTCGCTCTGCGCTTGCGCCGAGCCTAGTTACCACAAACCTCACTTTCTCGTACTCCAATAAACATTATAAGCCGCTCCCGGTTAACCTCGGTGTCAGTTCGACATCTATTTACAACCCTATTCATAGGAGCCCGAGACTGTGTCTTACGCGGCCACTCTGAATTTTAATAAATATCTCTCTGTACGGACATGTAGATGGCTTGTGAAATTAAAGGTATTTTAATCAAGATCGGCACCATTGATTGCGTAAAGGCAAACTTTAAAATGTTCACCTAATCTTATTCTTATTTAATAAGATTTAAAATTTAATTAACATCATGTTTACTACTGATTGTTGTTCGTTATAAAATGAACTAAAATAAATACTCATTTAAAATTCATAGCCTTTTCCAAATAAGAGTGTAAAAGAAATGAGGACATTTACATGTTAAGATGGGTGACATTTATTGGTCACTATGCGTTTAGTTTAAGAGTCTGTGTGCTCAAGGACAATTTGTAAAAAGGTATTCGCTTATTCAGTCATATTAAAATTGTTAAGAATATTGAAAAATAACAAGCATTTGCCTTACTAGGCTTTTATAATAATTAGAATAAAACAACATGAAATGATGTTAACACTTCGTTATACTTAATGGAATAGAAAATCACTAGTTAATTAAGTATGCCTAACTACTTGTGCGATTCTCATAGCTTTTAGGGGCCTTCAATTTGTACAAGAACGCAGTGCCAATTTTATGTTATAATATTGTTATTATCATAAGTTGAATACTTTAGTGGATGAAACACATATAAAAGTTTGTTTCGATCTGCTATTTGGCCTTCAAAATGGGCTCCAAGTTTCCGGGGTTATGGAAGCTTGGTGAAGCCCATTTTGAAAGTTTTCAAAATGTGCTTTCCAATTCTCGATCTATTTTGTAAAGTTTTATGATCATTTATTCACTACGCAGTGTCCTTAACCTCATCGTCACGAAGGTGTCGTGTGAGAAGCCAGGTTTTACTAGTACCAATGCTAAATATACTCGTACTCTCTCTTAGTTGAAGTGATCATTGGCATCATTTTTGTCGGCGAAAAACAACAACCTGTGTCACATTTTGGGTACTTACTTCAATTTTGTTTGTGCGTATTGATACTTATTAAATATTGATTGATATTTTATTTATGATCTAGCACACGAATGGCGTAGTGCGCTCTAGCACGGTTTCTCGCCTCGATTTCCGTAGTGTCCCGGGTTCGACTCTAGTCCGGAAACTATCTTTTCTGAATTGACTCGGGTCTGGGTGTGCTGGGAGACGCCCCAGGCTTATTTCCTTGTGTGGTACCTCGTAACACAGAGATATTGATCCCTACTTCGAGACCATATTACAAGAGGTGTGTTGTCTGGCGCATATTTATTTATTTATTTTTATTATTCAGAAGTAGGTAGAAGATGTGGTAGCTGTATCGCGACATCCAGTAAAATATTATGAAAATCTCGATGGCATCTAAGTAGCATCTGTACTTTTAACTGAACGTGATGCATTTAGAATAATGAAATACTTACACGTATTCAATACTTGCAATGGCTACAAAGGTTTTTCACTTTTGAATGACATCTACACTTTATTTTCTGTTCTGGGGGAAAAATGTGTTAAGTATGTGGTGTTTTGGCGGCAAATATAATCAGCCAAAAGCTGGGAATGTTATATAAATGTATGCTAAGTTAAAGTACCTAGCGTAGAAGTACGCATAGTTATATCATCAAATTATAAATCCAGTTGTGCAAACAGCTGGAACAGGGTATTCTGATATCATTGTAAACGTATATTGATAATAACAAACACAATGAAGTTGAAAATACCTCTAGCATATTGAAATCGTGACTATACTGTGGCGCAATCAAATTAAGTCTTACTGAGATATGTTAAGGTTTCATTTGGTGTGCGCATATCATGGTAGCATTTCACTATCGGTAGCGCTATCCTTCTCCAACGACGGAGGCGTGATTCGCTATTTCGAACGGAATGATGCAGCGCAGCTGCGTAAACTATAGCTGTCCCTGTTTAACATAGTGACGACCTATGACCTAAAGAATCTATTGTGGTGAATGTGGTCAGTTGGTTTGTGAATCGATTAATTATCTTAAGTAGCGTGGCCGAGCTTGCCGATGGCCGCGCTTCGCGTCCGCGATAGTGCGGGAGATATTTAACTTGATATCCAGGTTATTGCTTTTGTACTTCTACTGAAATCATTTCTACCTACAAAGTATAATTAGGTATCTATCTTTACCAGAATCCTTTGCTCGTGGTACAGGAAAACCAATTATGTAACATCTCCAACGGATAGACTCTTGCTCTACCTACTCGTAAGAGCAGACCTGAAAGTTAGTTTGAACTTTTGATGTCTTTCAAGTCTACATTTACTTACAACATTTCCAAAATGATGACATTTTCTTGTAACTGCTTATTTTTATAAACCATTCAAAATATGTTCCTAATTTTGCCATTTGCGAGTGTCGGGTACATTTTTCAGGGGTCTGGTGAATGTCCCGTTCTTCCACACGCCTCCTTAGCCTGTAGGTTCTGAGGAAAGTGAGTTTCTCCACAAAAGCGAACGAATGATGATGATACACGAAAACCCGTTCTTTAACCTCCCATTGAAATCCAGGCATCTGGACATGGTAACAGTACTAATACATCAATTCAGGCACAGTACTCTTCCGCGCGTAGTACTCGCATTGTGGTATGTATAGATAAAAACTGGCTTGTGACCGGTTGAAACCGAGGGTTCACGTAGGTATCGCCTTCGTCAATCGACTTATCATCTACCTTCCTGAAAGCCAATGTGACAGTATTTTACATAGGTAATGTATTAGGGTACAAACTACTAAACATGATTAGCTGTCCAGCGACTAATGTTGTAGACTGTAGTGTATACTTATTATAGGTTTTCGTCATAGCGCCTTAAAAATTATTCGTAGTAAAACTTATTGGATGGAACATATTGAAAATTTGCACATTTCCTAAGTGGGACGTTGCAATTTACTTTATAGGGAAATAAGCGAACAAAAATACGAGTATTACGGTGTTCACATATTTAATAATAAAAAAGTCATCCTAAATTGCGAATGTTTCACTCATTTGCCATTTAATAGCGTGTAAATTTTTTATGACTGTTTTTAGAAGAGATATTAAAGCTGTACCAAACGCGAACTAACTTGCGTTCGGTACGTTACAATCAAACATTATTTCACATAAATGTCCCGTTAGCTCTAATGTTGGGGAACATTTCAGCAAAAATTTAGGTGCCTTTGCGCTAAATTCTGAAACGGCACTAAGTTTAAGTAGTAAGGATCACTACTTTAAACTGTCACCATAAATTCTGCTGGCGGGCTTTATTAACTACGGGGGCTTTTATCTACAGTTTGAACGACATTTTCCAAATTAGGATTATACGTAGTATCAATTTGTACTTAAAAGTACTTGGTGGTATTTTCAGGGTTTTTGTCTTTTTTTTTGTTAAGGTGTTATCAATAATAGACCTCCCAAAAATAGAAACATTGGTAAAAAAAGATATTTCGAAAGTACCAAAACTCCCCGAGATATAGCAATTTTAAAAGTCATATTTTTGAACTTGCCCAAAACGCTCCCTACAAACTGCCGCCTGCAAATGACGTCATTTGCTGTCTGTTTCTTTGCGTTCTGCAAAACATTAGTGCGGCAACTAAGAGTATATTGATTTTTGCGTCTATGAATGGTTTCTTAACAAAAGTTGCTGTAAATTGTGTAGATTATCAAATGGTATAGTTATTTTTATGTACGTACTTCATATCAATCACATATTTTTGTTCACTATCATAAATGGATTTTCCCACCCAAGTTTTGAAGGGTCATTAAAAGAATTGTACATAGGTAAACATTTTTGTATTTTTTGATTATATATTTTTTTTTGAGAATCTGATGATGTTGTAATAAAGCCTAATATAAAAAGGCACAGATCTGGGTTTCTGAAAGCAGCTCTAGACTTAGGGTTATGATTATGGTTGCATTTAGACGTGCAAGTAGACCTTCCATAATAAATAACCAGTTTATATCAAGAAGTGTAACAACTTACAAGTCTCTAATACGTCCACCATAAGTTTCCGTCACGTGAACTAGGTACTAGGTAGATATAGCTAAGGCGTTCGACCGGGTCTGGCATCTAGGTCTTCTATCAAAGCTTCCATCTTACGGACTGCCCGAGGGTTTATGCGAATGGATTGCCAGTTTCTTGTCCAGCAGATGCATTAAAGCCGTTGTAGACGGTAGTTGCTCCGATAGCTTGGACATCAATTCTGGCGTCCCACAAGGCTCTGTGCTATCTCCTACGTTATTCCTCTTGCATATCAATGATATGCTCTCTAATGATGGTATTCATTGCTATGCGGATGATAGCACTGAAGAAGCCTTTTACACACGCCGAACAAATATCCCTCGTACCTTTGTGGAGGAAAGTCGAACTAAACTTGTGTCTGAAATCGAGAATACTCTAGCTTGGGTCTCTGATTGGGGTCGGAACAATTTGGTCCAGTTTAACCCCACTAAGACACGAGTTTGCGCGTTTACCGCTAAGAAAACTCCATTCACTGTAGCTCCTCAGTTCCAGTACACTACCCTTTCTTTAACAAATAATATTGGGATCCTTGGTGTTGAGATATCTAGTGCCGAACTGTTTCGGAGCCATTTGGAACAAAAGGCAATAGGAAAAGCTCGGTTAACAGGGCGAAGCAGTACTTCACTTCTAGGCAAAGACTGCTGCTGTAGAAAGCGCGCAAGTCAGGCCACACGTGGAGTACTGTTGTCACCTTTGGGCAGGAGCGCCTGGATATCAACTCAGTCCTTTTGACTCAGTCCAGAGGCGTGCGACCTGGATTGTTGTTTAGAGCCGTTAAGTCTGACGAGAAACTTCGCCTACCTCTGCGTGTTCTACCTCTTGTTTTGTTCTGAAGAACTGTTTGATATGATGCCCACGGCTACTTTTTGCCACCGCACCTCTCGCAACCGACCAGGGCGTTCAGCCTCACACTCTGAATCCGCAATGGTCTCGTACAATTCGGTTTCAGAGATGTTTCCTTCCGAGGACGCTTAAATTGTGGAATGAACTCCCTGCCGAGGTTTTCCCGATGAGTTATAGTATGGAGTTCTTCAAGAGGGGTTTGAAAAGGTTTTTGCAGGGTCGACAACGCGCGAGTGATACCTCTGGTGTTGCACGTGTCCATAGGCTGCGGTAACCGCTTACCATCAGGTGATAAGCATGCTTGATTGTCACCGACGTGGTATAAAAAAAAACTATAGTTGAGTACAGAAATTAGTATGCCACTTTTAGTTTTATTGAGTAAAAAAATTGTATACCATTTTTAGTTCCATTCCTTTTCCCTAGAGGCGCTGTACTTCAATCACATACAACACGCATGGTATGGGTACCTACTAAAGAATGAGTGCGTATTTGCGTCTTTTTGTAAAGCACTGCGCCTGCGGCCTGTATCAGTCAGAATCAATACACTGCGGTCTTGCCCTGTTTGCTCATGATACGCGTGATAAGGAACACGACTCCGACTAAAAGAAGGATTGTACACTCTTTTTTGAATGCTTCATGGAATTTACTAATTTGTTTCATTTCATACAATCACCTTTTTTGTTACATTTGCAAAAACAAGTCCAACATTTTTACATTTATATATCCTTCTAAATATCATTTAGCTTTATATTAGCTCCTGTTGTCCATTAGTAAACCTGTAAAGCCTTAGTTCCGCGATAAACTTACATTACAATTTCAAGTACAATCTAGGAACTCTAAAGAAAAACAGAATCAGACATTATTATTAAACAGAACAGATAATAAATCGTTTAATTTTAAGAAATACATAATATTTAATAATAACACCGGCTACTTTTGAAATATCTCCAGCACAAAAGGTTGGCCCACCTTCCATGTCAAAGTAGTATCAAGCCAAGTTTTAGGTTTCTAGCACAAATAATGTTCGTGACATTATAGGTATTTGTTTTAACTTATTTTGTGAGTGCCTTCACCCATTGCACAGTCAAAATGAACTGAAAAGAACACAGCATGACGTTGCAAACCGATTTTAGCTAGATCTATGCCCAGATAATGGAAACAAAGAAATTACCTTGCAAATTGTTGATTTGGTGTTCTCATACTGATGTCATATTACCTACGTATACCTACTTTGTTATCTTTTTACTCATTATGAACGTACTTTTTTCAGTACTATAATACTGTACGTCTACCACGAGTTGCCACTTTAAATTTACGTTATCGTTCGCTTAAAAAAATAATTGACGTTGTCATGTAATGTCATGTCAAATCCCAATTTTTTTACGCGAACGATAACGTAAATTTAAAGTGGCAACTCGTGGTAGACGTACCGGTAATACACACGTATCTATCAGGTACCTTGTCATGCAAAGTCACAAACGCGTGGTGTCTGAATAAATTCATCAGTTTGTCTACCATTCGATTCTAAAACGTAAAACTTAAAAATCAAAGTAAGCAGGTCAACGCAAGCAAGTGTTATCATTATATACTCTTCCTATTATTTAGCTTAGTTAAAAAATAAACTGTATCGTAAGTAGGTTAACGTCTAAACAAACAAAGGCGGAGTTCGCGAAATAGCCAGTTTTTCGCCGCTATCTTGGCTTTGGTATGTTGCAGAAATATCGATAAGATACGTAGAAGATAAAAATTACCTGTGTAAATAATAGATGCATATTATTCACTGATACCGCGACTACGACTACAACACTTGTCGTGCGGCCACTTCTGCATTTCCTTAAGCCGAGCTGGTTCTGCACAACATTTCCCGAAGGAAACTGGTGAGCGCCACGCCGACCGAAAATCACTAAAATAATCAATTAAAAAATTGATAGATGTAATAAAAAAACCATTGGATGAAATCCCTCCAGTTATCTTTAAACTTTGTTTTGGTAAAGGACCCATATTATCAGATCAATTATTTTAGGAATGATACGGGAAAATAGAAGACCAAATGTCACGAAAAGAGGCAGCTTTGTGAATTTATTATATCCAACTTTATCAAATCATGTTTCCACCGGATGAATTTTCGGTATTAGCCCCTCAACAATAGCAGTAAATTTTATTACATTTTAATTTCACTGTTTACTACTTCAAAAATGAATTCTTAAAACGTGTTTTGTGAACCACCTTCCTTTAGGGCTTAACCACTTGCCACGGCTAGCGATTTAATCTTGCTAGTACATCATGTTAAGGTACATTTAGACCAAACGAGCATAGAGCTAAAGCTAGAGCAAGAATGTCCTTTCGTGATCTTTTGTATCAATGATATTTCGTTTTTCTTTTACACCAAAATAATTTTGTACGAGGAATCAAGAAGTACCTACGAGGAATCAAAAAGGAACACGTGCCCCTAGCTAGAGTCACCGCGAACATAGATAGAAACACGAAAGAATGCTCTGTCTCTGTTTACTCAAAGATAATTTGATGAAGTGGGGATAGAATGAGTATTCGCTCGTTTGGTCTAGATGCACCTTTAGCGTGTCATGTGGGCAGATGCATGGACGATACGTTTGCTGTTGTTTTGGGTATAATTGCATTGGAGCTTGTTGTTAGGCCAGTCAAGCATTGACTCTATACATTGTATGCTATGAACAGGTATGGAGACTGCAATCTGATGATGGAAGCGCAGAAATTCACTAATAACCTGCTAACACGACCGATGCAGAAGCAATGAATTAAATAAAAATAGGGGCTGAAAGTTCCCAGGTGGGGCAAAGTGTGTTTTCGGATTTTTCGGAGCCCGGGTTTGTGATCACCAACCCGCATTTGTCAAGCGTGGTGATTAAGCCAATACCCTACAAATAGAGTGGTTGTCATTTTTTTTGTTAAGGTGTTATCGAAATACCTCTCAATTATAGAAACATTGGTAAAATAATTATTTTCGAAAACACGAAAACTCCCCGACATATGACAATTTGAAAAATCATATTTTTGGACTCGCCCAAAACGCTCCCTACACAACTGTCGCAAGAGAATGACGTCACAGCTCGCCTATTTCTATGCGTACTGCAAGACACTTGTTCGGCAGCTATATAATGTCCAGGGATATTTATTATTTATTTATTTATTTAATGGTAGATTTATTTTTATTGATTTCACACTATTAAAATTTGACTTGCACACTCGAGTCTGAACAGCCATAAAATGAATTATACCTAAGTAAACGAACTAAAATTTCACATGTTATGCCCAATTTTTAGTGTATTTTTTGATTTTTCTAATATTTTTTAGAATTCGATGATGTTGTCAACTACCCAATTGTAGCGATAACTTGATTTCAACGATCGAAGCCTTTGCCCAGCAGTGGAGCAGTATATAGGCTAAATTACTTCCCTTTTTTACTTTAGGGGCTGAAACTGGATTTCAAACTCAAATATAAGCTTTGCTAGAGGGTTTTCAACAGTAGGTACCTATTCGTATTACTGATGTTTCCTGCATATTGTTTTAATGTTAGACTTTGTAGGTACTACGACTTAAACAAAGTCGCGCACTGGAGCTCATTTTGCAATGATTAGATTATACGCATTTTTATAGAGATCGTCAAAAAACAAAAGTAAATAGAAAATAAAAATCACATGATGTCAGGCGTATAACTCTAGTAGTACCTAAAACGTCAAAGGTTAAGGCGACTTTAGCCGCGATTATTCTAAAAGTGGCCGCTATAAGCAAACACTAAAGCTACTTCTAAAAACAGAATGAAAACTTGTGGACCGACATTCAATATTTAAAAGAAGTATTTTTTGTGATACTTATTCATTGTTCAGTTTTTAAAAACAATGTCTAATTTGGAAGTTATAAAATAAATTAGTTGGTGGCGTTAGTTAGCGGCTAAACTCGCCCCCTTGAGTGTCAGCGGAACACCCGGGTGTTCGTAAGAAATCCCTAAGAAAAAAATGGGAAAAAATAGCACACAATGCCAAAACCAGAACAATAGAAACACGAGACGGGTTAAGGGAAATTAGAACGTCTTCAAAGAATGAAAGATCAGTACGTCTACCACGAGTTGCCACTTTAAAACGTTATCGTTCGCGTAAAAAAATTATATCGGGATGACACATGTCATGACATGACAATGTTTTTTTTATGCGAACGATAATGTAAATTTAAAGTGGCAATTCGTGGTAAACTTACTGCATTCATACAAAACTTTAAAAGTCTGTATGGAATCAACGGAACGATACAAATGCCAAGAAGATTCAGATTTAACTTCCGACAGCTGAAAAACAGTTTTCTGGGCAAATTGTAATTGTGACTATGTATGTCAAACGTCCTACCCAAATGAAAACTGTAGTTATTTAGCAACTTACTTGTGGGATTTCAAACTTTAGTGTTTTGAGAGGATTTTAGGAATTAAGTACATTAAGTACCTGATTTAAAACCTATCCACGTTCATTTTAAATATTTAATAATACATTTCTACATATTAAAGGAGCGCAGTTGCTCATTAGAACCATTAAAGGTGGTTGTACAATTTCCATTTATGCGACTGGTCAATAAAGACATTTCTCTGGAAAATTGTATCGTTAAAATATAAAATAGGATAAGTATGTTTGGTGTTATGAGCGTACTGGACGAGTGTGAAACAAGAAAGCCTTGTGGAAACATTACGTGCGGTACAAGTAGACAAGTAGAACGGGTCCTAGGCTACTATCTATCGGAACATATAAAGTGAAACTGCAGCAAGCTGTTTATCAATTGCAATTTCATTATCTAGCGGACACCTGCCCGCGCGCCTACTCGCGACCATCGCGCAACTATCGCACGCAACTATGCCAGGCTGCGAGCGCGAAGCGACTCTAACGCAGCCGGGGAAGCTAGCACCTTATTACAATTTTGCAGCATTTAACCAAATCGCTCATTCTGTGGTCTTTTATAATACGAGTACGATAATTGCGTTTAATTCATTTACTGTCGAAGAAGAAGAAAGACTGTTAACACCCCGGCTCGTGGGGTGACATCCAACCAGTTAAATAGGCTGTCTTTATGTTCAGTACAAAAATGACTTAAATTTGGGTAAAGGTTACGCAACGGTGTATCAATATTATCAACGGTTTAGTTTGACACTAGTTGAAATATGCTTCAAACGGAATATGCGCTAGAGCCAGGCGACTGTTAATTGGCTAGAAATAAATAATATGATCATAATCCAAAATTGGTCGCTTAATTTAGGTAATTATTAAGATATTAGGTATGACAGTGAGGCTACTGGACTAAGTTTGCGATTGTTAATTGAGTCTCGAAAAAGAAATACCTTGAAGATAACTATAGTAGGTACTTACTCGTACCAGTATATGTCACTCTTAATACTCGTACTAAAGTGTAACCTTCATAGAATGGATTAAAGGTTAATTAATGGAATAAAGGCTTACGTTATATCATACTAGGATGCAAAAAAAGGTGTTACTGCAACTTTTAGGGTGGCGTTTTAAAAGTCTTGGTATTATGTAATAATAACGACGAAAGCTAATGAAAATAAACTTGTTTTCGAATTAAATACGATTACAGATAAAAAAGTGTGAAAATGCCATCTACTTGTACAATGTAAAGCTTACAACAACAAATTGAACCGGATAACAGCACATTTTTATCATTCAATTATGTGTTCATGTCTTTTCAAATTGAGCTGTAACTGCCTGTTATTTTATGGCAATATTATTTTCTACGCTGCAAGTAATAATCTCCGTGTGTTACCCGCCATAAATAGCGCTTGACATACAATTATCTCGATGGCTATGCCTATCGTAATAGTTTAATGTGTTATCGATATACAGGATAGAAATGAGAAAATGTTTACATATAATAGCGACGGAAATAGCTGGGGATCGCGGCGAACCTTCTTGCTGGCCATGCTTTGCCAGCTATTCGGGATGCCAATCTTCGTGTTGGTGGCCAACTCGGCTGGCGCGCACGGAGCCACCGGCTACATGCTGAGCCACAGCGCCCTCTGCGTCGTCGTCGGCATCCCGCTGGTCTATATGGAGCTGATCATAGGTCAGTTCACGGCTCGCGACTGCATCGACGTCTGGAAAGTCCGTCCTTGTGTCTCCCACATCGGGTACATACTTGTTTTCTGGCAAGTCATCCAGATTCTTTACAACCACGCCACCAATTCTTTTATTTTTCACTATCTCTTGATAAGTTTTGAAAATCCAATTCCTTACTTCACTTGCGGCTCTTGGTCTGATAAACATTGCAACATACTCATTTACAATTACACAGTCCATCAAGATTGTATAAAAGAAGAGAATTTACAAGACCAGCCAATTTATTGTGACCACCTTTACACCACCTTCCCGGAGTACCAGTATTGGAGATACAAAATATTAGGAAGAAATGAGAAGACTACATATCATGTAGCGTGGAGGGTGTGCCTAGCTTCAGGTTTACTATGTGCTGTTACCTATTTAAGTGTCTTTAAAGGAAAACGATCTGTGAAATGGGTTTTAACTTTTTTTACGGTTTATCCTATAGCTTGTTATTTGGCGTTACTCATGGGCTCTATGCTGCAGAAAGGCGTAGTGACGAAGTATTATGAAGCTATAGATTATGATTTCAGTGTGTTTGCTGAACATTTTAGTCTATCCCAAGTGCTAGGACTCATAATGCTGAACCTTCGGATTGGGTCGGGAGTGACCTTCAACCTGGCGTGCAGCAGCGAGTTCCGTGGGCCCTGCTACTCCAACGCCGTGCTGACCGTGGTGATCTTCGCGGCCGTCGTCGCGCTCGCCATATGCATCTGCGCCATGATGATCTGCCCCTACGCCTTAGAACACGCCGTTAGCGCAAAATATTTCTGGGATCTAACTCTGTCTCTGCAATATGAAAAAACCCCTAGACTTCTATTTGAATACAACCATGCGTCTCTATGGTTGGTTATCACCTATAGCGCTCATACTGTCCTGGGCACTGGTACTAATATAATTTTAATATTACATTTACTAGAAATGGTTAGCCGTAGATGCCGATTAGTGGCGAAATATCCAGGTCTAGCCAGCTTTGTGGGAATTGTATGGCTTTTCTTGCTTACAATACCAACACTGTGTGACACCGGCATAACTACCCTAAGGGGGCTTAAAAGAAATTCACACTATATTGACATGTTTGTCGCCATTTTAGAATGTTTAGTGTTCGTGATTTGGTATGGTTTGGATAAATTTTCTGAAGACGTACACTTCATGCAAGGGCTGCAGCCAAAAAAGTATATGCGAATAGGTTGGTTGGTTGCAACTATCCTTTTGATCTATACTTTGTGCTGTGATTTATGGAAACGTACTAAGAAGAAAGCGCGACCTCTTGGTGACAATATAGGGTGGTATATATTTATGGCAACTGTTGCCTTGATTGTTATTATAATTGTGATAAAGTTATTGATTGGTTTGTGCAAAAATAAATATAATGAAGTGATTCGGTTAGACCCGACGTGGGGCCCTAAAAGTGAGATATTACAACGAAGCAGGGCGATGTTCAGCGCTCAAGCCATGACGAAGGAGTATTTGTACCGACAGTACCACTTGCAGGCGGGAATCCTTGCCAGGCAGAGAATGGCCAACTGCAGAACGTTAGATAGAGACCTACAATCAAATTGAATGTTTCTAATGTTGGTTAAAACAATAAAAATGTACCTCCTCATTTAGATGGATAGTTTTTGTTATACCACGTGTGCTATTTCATATGACTCATTGTATATTATCGCCTATGGCTATTATATTAAACTTGTATCGGCTATTACGTAATACACTAAGATTTCTATGAGTCACCTCCGAAAATATTAAAATATACGTACCAGTCTGTATTTATAAACTGTTGCCTTAAATATATTAATTTATTCCCGAAACGGGTATTTGTGACTCATTCATTGTGTTAGACCAGTTAAAGTGGAAATTCTTATTCTTATGGAGATCATAAATGTTGATTACCATCAGTGTCGACCACAGCCAGTGATCCTAGAAAAACTTTCATGTCTGGTATTGTGTAGGTACTACGGCTAAATGCGATACTGGAACTAAAATTAGACATGCGACAGGTACAGTCATCAAATTTATTACATTCTCGGAGGCTATAAAATAGAAAGTCACAAGCGCTATAGTCCCCCACCCACTCCTGCCTGATGTCCGACTTTTGTGTAAGAAACATTATTTTAAAAAAGTGGCGCGCCAAGCTGTCTGCTTGCAGTGAGGTGTCGTAAGAAGCGAGGTGGACGCGCGCGATGCGTGCGCGGGCGCGGCGCGCGCCGACCGCCGGTAGCGCCGCAGCGATGGACGCTAATGTAACGGAAAATATGTTTGTTTAAATCATAGCTAGAGGCCGGTTAATGCTGCGACTCAACCCGCGACTCGCCTCTCTTAGAAATATTTTATTAATTCGTTAGCTTCGATCGGTGGTCATCCTCTACTAGGATCAACTTTCTGTTTATCCTGTGTTTGTAAGCGGGGTATGCAGGGCGGCCAGACCCGTTTGACTGACTCGTTGACTGAGTCCAGGCTTGTTGAGAGTCACCAGAAAGATAGCAAGTGGAAACTTTTTGAGCATTTTAAGTACAAACTTATCTACTAGATACCGTATAAGGAAAGTACCTTGGTGCTCAGACTAAGTTAATTTGCTATATTTTGCGTTTGCTGTATATATTTTTTTTCTATGTGATTGCTAAATTTTCTCCAGCAAAAAATTAAAGCTCATTAAAATGTAAACACCATGTGGCCAACTTTGGCACACCATTAAACTTATTTATTTATTAATAATTGATGTCGACTGTGGTCTATGGCTTTGGCAACGGCTGTTCAGATGAAATAGCAATTTCAATTAAGTCATGAGACAGCACACACGCGCAAGTGTAGTGAGACGAGTGCAAATCCAGTTCGCAGCACATTGCGTCATACACAAATGAAACATTTAGAATGTGCGACCCGCGCGCGCAGGACGGCGGCGACGCGGCGTCAGCTCTGGCGCGGCGTACGGGCCGAGCGCTGACGCGGCGTCAACCCGAGCTACGCGACGCGCAAATTCCAACCTCTGTCACGAACATTACACCTATCCAGTATCCACTCGTAGCAGCGAGGCACTACATTAAACTCAAAAGCTGCACAACCACTTGTTTGTCACTTAATCTCGGTTGTGAAACAACATTTCGGTTTCGTTTGCGACCCAAAAAGCTAAGCCATCAATTTACTTTTTATTTTATCTACTTCGAATATGTTTATAAAGAGCTTGGCTTGTATATTTAAACTGAACACTAACGCAAACGTTACCTTCATTGCTGTGCAATGTTTAATACTGACTAGAATAATTACTAACGCTTTAGTTTAGATTTTATGAATTTATGGATCGGATCAGTATAATAAAGTCAATAGCGTGTTAGCATCAGAAATTCCATAATCCGTTCGATTAATCACAGTTCACTCGATATGGTAATAAGGTAATGTTTTGTTGTCACTTGCGAGAGTTTAATAAGTCTAACGGTGTCGTAATCTGTAATTACCGAATTCACTCGAGATTAGAGAATGCCATCAGCGTCCGTCTCCGCTATCGGAGTGGACACCTACACTTAGCGGGCCATTCCGCAATTGCACAATTTGTTTAGGAGCTTTCGGAAAAAGTTCCGTATCAGTCGGCTGAGTTATCGGTCGCGGGCCGTTAAGGCCTGAATAGGCGAGTGATTGGTGTTTATCGGGCGCGTTCACCTGCGCCACCCGCGGACCACTTCGACTTCGGATGCAACCAGAGTGCATACAGCTCGCGGTTCATGTACTTAATACGCTATCCACCAACAGTGTAGTTACATAAAATAAACTAAATCTGCATTTGAGGAATCAGAAAACTAAAGACATACTTCAGAGGTAGCTCAACCGTAATTACTGCCGTCGCATAGTAACGTATGAAAAAGAGGATGGGTAATCTTATAGACGAAAATACTTCGAAACAATTTTCACATCTCGGTAATTCGAAAAAAGTTTTTGAGAGTTTTACGGTAAGCTGCTCCTCTTTCTGTGAATGAATATGATTATTGTCCGTATGATCTCTTTAACTATCTTCTTAAGCAGCCCTTTAATGTAAGTACGTCTTTCTACAATTATTGATATTAATCACAAGATAATCACATTAAGTTATCACAAGATAATCTTGAATCGCGGCCATTTGTTTACAGACATGATTTCACTTAAGTAACATTATAATTTGAGCTAGAATAAGAAATTAGGAATTCGCCTAAATGGGTTTTAGAGGCTGACATTCGTACATGAATATGTTAGAGTACCTTCTTTCGTATGTAGGAAGAGACTTGCAACCTAAATGACAATCAAACCCGACCTGCGGTGCTACAAGCAGGCAAAAATTCACCAACAATACACTGATACTCCTATAGATCTATATTTTTTGTAATCATTTAAAATGTATAACGATGCAAAATGTTAAAGATAAATAGTAACACACCAAAACGGCCAAACGGTCGTGTTGTAAGAGATACCGAAAAAAAGCTAAGTACAAAATGTGGATTGAATTTTCAAGAGTCAATTCGACCGATAAGCCTTTAAACGTGTCAATAAGATAAGGAGGAGGGCAAATAATGGAGTAGAGCCGCAGAGTCGATGACTCTCTGCGCCCGCGCCGCGTCCTGTCGCGCGGCAACACGTCATCAAAGTTTAACATTTGATTGCATGTAAGTTGCTATTTTTTTATCTTGAACCTATGACATGCGACATTTAACATCCTTTTGAAGGGTTTGAATAACATAAAATAAACAGAATGAAGGGATGTCCTATTCTCTATTACGTTTCTTCCTTAGAGTTAATAAAATAGGAGTACTATCACATATTAATATTTACTGAATCCATGTCAAGTGTTTTTTAAAGTAACTAAACAATGGTGCCGTTTTTTTTAATTTTCGTGACTAGTGACCGTATTTTAAAGTGGAGGCTAAGTCTCGGTAAACGTAGTGTAAGGCGTCCTCCGGCCAGGCAGAGAGTCACTTACTGGCTGGAAGTGGATGCGTCAAGCTGGTCATAGTGCGCGATGCCATTAGGAGAGGCTTACGCCCAGCCGTGGACTTTAATAGGCTGATGATGGCTATGAACATAATCAGAACTAGCGACGATAACTTTTCATTTTCAAAGAAATACCTACAACACGGTAGTTATGATTACGCAAACATATACATATGTACTTAGGTACAAACAGTTGAATTAACACCAACTTACAAATCACCGTCTTATTGGAGCTAGCATATCAGGCATAACAACATCTATGTGTTGATTGGAACTGCCGATAAGTTAATTCAATTTACGCGTAATGTGTATGTAAGTGATCCACTGGTTATTGGCGCAATGATAAGTGATCCTCAATATCGGAACAGGGTTCTGTGTTCGATTCCTACCCGGGAATATTATAAAATAATGGGACATATGTTTGTGTTTTATCTGTGTTGCTAATATCGATATAACTTTATGTGATATGCGATGAATTCGTTTTAATAGGTACAAAATATGTTTATGATAATATATGAATTGTTCTTTGTTTTGTTTAGGTGCATAAGGTTGAGATACTCGAAACGAAGACGCCTCACCAGAAATGTTGGTACTTAGTACAAACTTTAATTCAGAAGTTTCAGATTTAAATTTAAATTAATTAATGAATTTTATTTTTATTTTATTTTATTTTATTTTTGGAAAGATTAATTTATAAAACACTAATTAACGGCTTATACTCTTACACTTTTTAATTCAGTAGGTACAATACGTCTACCACGAGTTGCATTGGGATTTGACATTGTCATGTCATGTCATGTCAAATGCCAATATAAATTTATACGACAATGATAACAAAACGTTAAGTGTTAACTCGTGGTAGACGTACTGTTCGTCTACCACGAGTCGCCACTTTAAAGTTACGTTATGGTTCGCGTAAAAAAATTATTGGGATTTGACATTGTCGTGTCATGTCATGTCAAATGCCAATACATTTTTTTACGCGAACGATAATGTATGTATATTTAAAGTGGCGACTCGTGGTAGACGTACTGTAGTGTGTTTTGTAAGGTCATTTCAAGCTTTAAATTTAATTGTAGTGTAAAAGAGATCAACGACATAATTTACAATTTCGACTCGCAGAAAGACAACCTTCTGCGAGTCTAATAAGAAATCTATTAGTATATTTCACATATCCTGTTCATCACTTATTTTCTTTATAGTATGGCCGCCTGGTAGTTGGTTTTGTTGTGGTAATTAGACAATTTCTCTCAAAAGCTGTGTATTGTTAGTAAAACAATATTAAAAAAAAGTTCAATACATTTTCGAAAAACGTTAAGCAGGAGTATCTCTGCACTTAAACCACTAAAAAATATGCCTTAAAAACTATGTACTTGAAAATCTAGATTCAGATTAACATCCAACGGCCTTACATTAAAGGTTGACGTCATGGCCTTACTTTGATGTGACTTCATCGTTGGTATTTTAGCAGTAGCTCGTCGAAGGGCCCCTGGGCTGCGTACACGCCGGCACTCGGACGCTTTCTACCCCGCGGCATGCGCCGGCGGCAGCCACGAGCCGCCAGACGACGCGGCTACGATAATACTACATGTGGTATCAAATGAATCCGATTAATATGTACAACGTCCGTCACTGTATTTGTTAAAATCGTCGACCGCTGGAGAATGAAATAAGGGATTACGTACACAAACTGTACTGCAAAAATAAATAATTGATAATTTTAATCATGCGCAAGTAAGGAAGATCTGATTGAAGTTCAGGCATAAAGTTATTAATGGCGGTTATTTTAAGGGAAAGGGTCTTCCATCCATCCATCCATCAGGGTAAATGACCTAGAGAAGGACTCGAAGGCCCGTATTCTAAAACAAAATCGATAGTTGAGTATAGAACTGGGTGACGTTTTTATATGAACAGACGTTTTGAAATCTCTACTCAAGTACAGATCAGTGCTTGAGTACGGATCTACAATACGGGCCTTTGCTTAGTATATCTATGAAGAACTATGATCAGTAGTGAACAACGCCTAGAAGGGTTAAGGTATTTTAACGTGGTGCTCCTCACTTTCGGTCAATCATAGTCCATTTTAGGTAAATTACTAGAATAATGTTAAAATAACACACGTTTCACGGGTCGAATTCCCCTCACATAACTCAAAGAATGCTTTCATTGCAAAGAATAAAAAATATTGTATGTTAGTTATTTCAGTCTACTGACTAGTGTTTACTTATTTACAAGTAATTATACTTATAAGTAAAACACCGGAAATTTCAAACGTATTAGGTTCAAAAATATATATGTGGATTATTTTCAGATATCCTACAAGGTATACGATTACGAATTAAACATATTATCGAGAAAAAAAATAGAGTTCACAAAAAATGTCCAGCGACGTCTTCAAAAGCAACTCAAAGGAAACCTAAATTTTACCTCTACACGCCAAATTCGCAAGACGGAACTTAGCTTCGAATTGACACATAAAACCGCAGACTGAAAAACCTCACGTTAAGAATTTATTGAACCCGCAAAAGCACTTGTAGAGAAACATTACTTCCCAATTAAAAACATTTGAGGAGATGTAATAAACTATCGCGGACATTTAGCTGTTCACGTACAGCCGACCATAGCGAGAGCGTAACACAGCCGACACGTAAGCTGAGCTGTCTTTTCCTAACGATTTACTTAAAAACACGCTTCGGTACGAAGTCGCCAGTTTTATGGTGAACTGTACCAAAGACCGCAATACTTTGGAAGTTGATTAGTAGAATAATTGAATTCTATAAATGAAGTATGGTTTATGATAATTGTAAATTTTATGGCTAATTAAGTATTTAACATTAAACGTTTAACATTATTAAAAGAGATCAAGTAGCGGCACATGTACTAGTGAAGTACACGTCTGTCGGAAAGGTTATTAAGCAATAATTTAGTAATTACAGAATAAAATGATAAAATATTAAAGTACATGAAATATTTCCATCTTGTAAGTTTGCTTTAAAATGTTCTGTCAAACGTTTAAGGATCGAACTATCAATAGCTAAACGTCTTGAGTAAGTAAATACTCCTTGAATTAAAAAGGCTATGTTTTAAAATTGTACTTTGTTTACTTTTCTGACGGCCTATAGTTTTTATTCCTTTTTATACTCTAAACACACAACCTCAAACCTTATCTGTGAAAAGAAAGAAAATATTTATTATTTTTAATGGGACGTATGTGATCAATGTAAAGAAGTGGTAAAGTAATTAGCTGTATGTGTGTTTGTTTATTTTTCCACTGCTGCGCAAAGGCCCACATCATTAAAATAAAGTCATCTTTTTCAAAACTTGGGTTGATTACCTTAAAACCCGGACAATGTTCCAGTAAATCCGAATACACATTTCTCCCGACCTGTTATTTGAACCCGGGCTCTCCGGATTTCGGGCCGAGCTCAGTTGCCATGGCACGGAAGCGCTAGCCTGTGATCAAAAGTGCCGTTAGACATGACTTCACACATTACAGTTTGAAATATCTGAAATGGCCAATTGACACACTTAACCCTTAACGCGTCAGAGACAACAAAATAGTGAATCCGCCAAAAAACGGCGGCATACCTGGCGGATCGCGGAGTGAACGAAGAGCTTTCCATTGAATGGAAAAATGCACCGCGAGCCGGTTTGCCCATACCCTTCCGGATTCCCAACCTGCCGCTCTAGGTCAGCGCGCGCCGTCTCGCTCACTCGAGCCCAGCGAGACAGAGACGGCAATTTGGGGTCGCATCGCCCTAACCTAGATTGGCGGTACTCTTTGTAGAATATAGACTCCTGTTTTTATATGCGTGGACCTTATTAGGACAATGTATTGAAATTAGTTTATAACATTATAATGTCTTGTGAGACACGACTACGATTTATCAAACCCTTTCAAACGTTTCATGACGATTCCAACTTTAAAATTTAATACATTTCAAAAGAATTTGCCGGGTCAATGTCTTCATAGGATCACCCAAGGTGTGGCGAAAGTGTTTGGGACAGCTTTTCCACAGAAAAAGTTCCACCAAGTCTCCTCCTGGCAAGAGTGAGATTTGCATCTAACTAAATTAAGTCTTAATTATGTAAGTCAACATGACCTGCAAGAAATCACACAGGTTTGAACGCCTTTGCGGATATTTTGTGCTTATACGAGTATAGTACTAACTAATGCATCCATGCAGAGCCCGCACCGGCACTAGGTCTGGCCGTAGCATTGAAAAGGCTGCCAAGCCATCATTTAACACCATTTGATTGTTACGTGACAAATCTATACTAATATTATAAAATCTATTAAGGAGTGACATGGGCTATATTTTTTTGTAAGGCCATATATCAACAGGAGAAATAGTCCACGCAGGCGAAGCCGCTGATGGACAGGTAGTATGACATACGATACGATACGAGAACGAGTATAATGTAATACATTACGTGAAATTTTATAAAAAGAGATTAATGAATCATCGAGGGTCTCTTATTACAAGCACACACTAGCTCTCGAGAAGCTTCTACTTAATGAAAAAAAAGGATTTAGCGTACTACCACGCTATTTTTTGAGTAATATTGTATTATTTACTGGACAATTTTGTTTGGTGGTTCGTTTTTCATACAAAAATCCATCGACATTCACACGCTAAATAGTAGTAGATTTGCCTAGATATTTGCGTGGGGATTTAAAACCAATAAAAACTAATATCTATAATGTCAGTAATCCTAAATCAGACTATATACGAGGGGGGGTCAAAAAGTTCGCGGAATGGAGGGGTTAAGAGTAAGAAATTAAATTCATTCCTTCACTCTAATTCATTTGTTAAATCTATCAATAAATGTATTAAATAGGCTGAAAATGCGCTCTTCACCACTTCATCGCTAAAAACAAAAGGCCCTCGAACCAAAAATAGTTCCTTGTGGATTAGTCTAGCCTATAGGGAGATAGTTCTAAAATTACAAAGCCCACACTTTGTACAGCAGCCCTCGCAGTTGGCACCTTGTGCATTGTCGTGCAGAAGGAGCACAGCTTCAGTCAATTTTCCCCATCGTTTGTCCCTCACTGGATCTTGGAGACGTTTAAGTAGCGTATGCTATGCTACCTAAACGTCTCTAAATATACTAAACTTGAAGTGATACCCTTCTCTTTGCGTTCTATGAGAAGAATGAGTCTGTACCACAGAAAACAGTGAGCAGGACTTTTCCTGCCGATGGACACACCCCTTGCATGGAGTCTTGTTTGGGCTCATAGTCATAATGATGAACTTAAGTTTCATTTCCGTCCACCATCCGGGCTGAACCTTTGTTTAAATTTTTACTACAGAAAGCCAAAAACTCGCGCCAACCGAGTGTTACCGCTGCTTTGGTGCGGCGTAAGCATGCTGGGCACCCATCTTGTGCACACATTTGAAATGCCTAGATGGTCGCTCAGGATGTTTAAAATGGCTGTAGCTGATACTTCAACATTTTCTTCGATATGTTTCTTATTTAAACGGGCATCTTACGATTTCATTTTTAAGTTTGCCGACGCTTTCTGCCGTAGTCGCCTCGATAGGCCACGGCCTCGGAGCATCTTCAATCGGATCTCTGCCTTACTTGAACTGGGTTTTCCATTTATAAATCGTGGTTTTTTACTAGGGCCACAGTTCCCATCAGCAAAAGAAATCTCTTTCAAAATAATCAGAAGAGGTTTTCCTTTATGGAACTTCATGACTGTGCGAAACTTTATTTCTTATATGATGAGAATTTATTTTCGGTTTGACTGGTTTAATGACCTGTATCTCAGTAGATTATCTCCTGTTTTTAATGAAATTTCGTATTTCTACCCTCAATTAATGTCTTAACTAGTGTAGCTAAAAAGAGACTTTTACCCCGACGTGACGTACTTTTGACTTCCCCTCTTAAGATTACATAATTATTTTTTATTTTTTATTGATTTTGCGCCAATACTTATTTATCCCTAAATAAGTCCCCAAATATATAGGCATATCTAGTACTATTTAGCGCGTTAATGTCGATTGATTTTTGTACGGAAAACGAACCACCATAAGGTATAGATACTCGTGAGTATCTATTGTCAGTATATTCAGTTTTTTTTTTCAAACATTAAACTAAGACCCATCTTTGCAATAACAATTTGGTTAATTATGCTCGAGAGTCCGATCTTCTGAAGGCACATTTATCTGTTCCATTTTGATTTACTATTGACACTGCGGTGTACCGAAGTGCCATACAAAAACACACGACAGTTGCTAGCGACTAGCCACTGTCAACACACGACCGACGCTAGCGACTAGCCACTGTCAACACACGACCGACGCTAGCGACTAGCCACTGTCAACACACGACCGACGCTAGCGACTAGCCACTGTCAACACACGACCGACGCTAGCGACTAGCCACTATCATCGGCGTGCACGCATGGTAGGGTCCTGATTACTTTTTTTGTGTCATTGTCCCTTCACAATCGGCCATAATAAGTCACTACAGGCTAAGGCTAAAAATATGAGAGAGCAGCTGATAAAACCCTACAAATCTTGAACTATAACTAAGGAGTTCATTTCTTTTGACTGGCCTGTTGGCGCAATGGCAGCGATCCTGCCTTTAGCGCCGGAGGTCGTGGGTTCGGTGGGGCCCATGACAAATATTTGTGTGACGAACATTTATATTTGTTGTGTGTCTGGGTGTTATTATCTATTTAAGTATGTATTTAGAAATATTTTAGTATGTTTATCAGTCTCTGACGCCCATATTACGAGCTCTGCTTAGTCCAAACTAACCCCAAGGTCAGACGATCTTGGTGTGAATTGTCCCAGATATTTATTATTTAATTTATGATTTATTTTTCGGGTTGTTAATATTTTTATGAAGATTTTACTGCCCGACATACTAAATTAAAGCTAGCGTTAGACACATAATAATACGGAATAGATGAGCTGAAAATTGTAACTTGTACGTGAATGTGTATAGTTCTCGGCCTGGGGTGGCAGAAGTACCCGCGTTATGTTTATCAGACACACACATACATGTGTTACATACTAAGTACCAGTCCGTCAGCGGCTTCACGTCAAAAATAGCCTAAATTAAAAAAAGTAGCCTATGTATTGTCACTCCCTGATAATGAAGCTCTATATTGGTGAAAGAATTTTTGAAATCGATCTAGTAGTTTCGGAGCCTTTTCAATACAAACAGACAACAAAACAAACACACAAGAACCAAACAAACAAATCAATTCTCTTATTTATTATTTATTTATTAGTTTGTACACAAATTACAGTTTTTTACATAGAAATATAAGTACAGGTAATCCTCTTTATAATATGACTATTATTTCTGTTATTGTATTATTTCTCAGCACAAATTCTGGTTTAAGAACAGTTACGGGTACAAGACCAAGCAATCATTTCTATTTTTTACCTATGTCGTGTCTGATTGGTTTAAAAGGCCCATCCTGGAGGAAACGTCTAGCAATACGGTAAGTGTTCAATATAGCAGGTGTCTGCATGGGGATGTAGTGGGAGTTATCCGGAAGACCTGATAATTTAATACTGTGGTGTAAATGTTTGGGGATAACCCCAGTACTAGAAAGCACTAGCGGAACTATATAAACTTTGTCTAAATTCCATATTCTTAATACTTCATCTTTAAGCTCTGAGTACTTATTTTTTCCTTTCTGATATATCTTTTTTACATTGTGGGTATTGGGGTCATCGATCAGACATGCAGTTTTGCTAGCTTTGTTTACTAGAGTAATATCCGGTCTGTTGCAGTGTGTCGTTTTGTTATTAGTATAGATTCAAAATTGCATCTTTTTACGTTTCATAATGCAAGAGTGCGAATACCACAGGGTCTTATTAGATGATCCTGATGTTAGTGGTCACTGATATTATGTGTGGTGATATGCCCAGGAAAACTACAGCCACTAAATTTGTGGGAAAAATAATCATCAAACCTTTTAGCTACGAGTACGTAGCAATTGCATCGAGTTACGGCTATTTTACAGAATAACTGCTTGTTGTGATCACGTTTTTACGCGCCAACATTTGTGGATATTGATAAAATCCGCCAACGTGCTACGGACAAATACCGTCGTCGTGTTTGAACACGGCCAGTCTACTATAGGCATTAAGTATGTCACCGAGACTTATCGTTACATATCAATAAGTAAACTGAAGCTAAGCCCCTTACTTAGAATATTTGTCGCCGAATGCGTTGTCGAGCGCGAGGCGGTCGCGTGTTTTCTGCTTGATTCATTAATTGTTAGAAATACCCAAAGGGAATGGTTACACCTATTTTGGTAAAATAGATTATGGCTAGGAGTTGTTTGCAAAAGAATTTGGCTTGTGTATACGTTGACTAAGAAAAAATCGGCTAGAATTTACATAAATAATTTACAAATTCACAAACATCAATCTCAGTAAACTTAAAGCCAATGCCTTACCCTCTTTTTGACCATAGAACTGAGCTTTTCTAGTAAGAGCTGCAGCACACTTTAACATTACAAAGAGGGTTAAGATTTCTAGAAGATAGATAGTTTTGGTAAAGGCCACGGACGAGTAAACCGTGGTAGAGGCTAAAAATTATTTCTCATCTTTTAATTATTTACTTCGTTTTAGAATTCAGGACGAATCTGGTTAGTGACCAAGGTTTTTTTATATTCATAATAACGTCATACATTTTTTATAACCACTTTAGCTGATGTATTATTTTGTCACTTATTGTCCACAGTGCTAAGAATGAAAGAGGCAATAGAGTGCTACAGATTTCTATTGTTACTAAGTACGTAAGGAACATACTTCGTATAATTTTATTATTGTAACCAAACAACTTAAAGAACTAATTCTGAACTTGTTTATTGATAGGTTATTTTTATTTTTCATGTGTGAATGTTTGAAATATTCATAGATATATTTCTGTTACATTGTTTTATCTTTACATTTTTCGTTAGGCATACAATCGATTAGGATGCTAAACACACTGAAGTCACTTATAGCTGTTGTTTCGACCAAAAGTACCCATTAAATATTTTACTGTAATTGAGTTTCCAGCCTATCTTCAAGTGTCTCTCGAATGTTGACACGCTGTTAAATTGTTTATACGTTTTGCTGAAATAGGGAAAGCTAGTACCAGAACAGTATTAATTTACGACTGTATTTATAGAATTAGTCAAATCGTCAGTAGCAAAGTTTGGTATAAACGCACGGCCGGGGCATAATGGCATAATCGATCACTATTGAGCTCGATCATTGTGCTCACTAGTTGGACCGTGAATCCTGTCATGTGCCCCCCCGCAAGCCCCGCGCCCCGCGCCGCGACGTACTGGACCCTCGCATGAATCTCATTTAGGTACTGTGCGCTTGCACATTGCGCAACAGTAAGCCCAGTGAAGTGTGGCGGGCTGATCGAGGGTGATCTGGAGGTATTCGATTCGATTTGATTAGCTCTTGCTTTTGGATACAAGAGCCTTTGCGGCGTTCAGTCAGTATTCTGCAGTTGATACTGCCGACAATTCTCTGGTTATAAGTATGGCATTAATTGAACTTAAACTACCTACATGTAAAATTTAAGCAATGCGGTAAAATATTCTCAAAAAGCTTCAAGTCAAACTGGAAATTGAATTGTCTTCTTTAAAAACTAAGTATTGCTTTTGCCACTTATCTACTGATGTAATCTCTTATATGAAGTGGCTAACGAGGACACAAACCTCTTTTTTCAACAGAGTTTGTTCCCTTATTTGTAAACCTCAACCACGGAGATTAATAAAGAATCATATCACTATCTTCAAATGACTTATTTGTGAGTTTAATGTGCCTGTACCTTAAACAGGTACATTATAACGGTAAACTCACCAATAAGTTTCATCTACACAGAACTCTGGTCATAGAACACCCCCTAATAAATTAAAAACTGATTAAATGAGCTGTTGAACTAAGGTTTCATACCACAACTTATTTAGTATTTATGGAAATGAAAATATTTATCTATCTATTTTCCATATATACTCAAACTCAAATATCTTTATTTAAATATACTTAAGTAATCAGTACTTTCAAAAATCAAATAAATTAAATAGTTAAATAATCATATGACCAGCCTTCAAATTGAGATTCAAAAAAATATATTAAGCTTTTGATATGGTTGGTAAGTTGGCTGGGTGAGTAGCATAACATAACATACCATCACGACTTTATCCTAAACGGGGTAGTCAGATGGCAAGTGACTGTTGCCGTCATGATGAACGGAACACTTAGAAGCCCACTTTTCACCAATGGTATTAGAACCCAACATCGTAGGTGGTGAGCCTTCCGCCGCTATCCGGATTGATTTGTTTTTATCGATGTTTTCCATCACCGGAGAGTTGGTCGGAAATTAAACAATGAACACAAAGATTTTGGTTCTAGCCAGATTTGAACTCGGGACCACACGATCCCCGATCCGAGTTGGAGTGCTTAACCCCTAGGCCACAAAACTGGGTGAGTAGAGATCCATACTGGGTCTGAGAACATTAGGATCAAAATGTGTATTTTTACTGTGTCTTACTGATAGAGTACCTACCTATTTATACAAGTCTCTGGCATCCAGTTAGTGCTCGTATGTACAAGTAAGGTTAGTTAAGAATGGGGCAGTCCGCGGTATGTCTGCCATGAGTTTCCGTCACGTAAACGACGATAGTTTTGTTCAGAAATTTGTATGCCTTTTTAGTTCCATTTCTAATCGTTAGGGCGTTGTACTGAAATCCCATATACCAACGTAAACGCGGACGGTAGCGACTGTCATTGGTGTAAAGTCATGGTAGAGGTACAGATTGCCAAAATATAATCAATAATATCGCAGTTTTTTTCCACTTATTGTTTACCGCTTGATTGATGGTTAAGTAACAGTTTAAAATGTGTGGCCTCAGGGCTTAGCACCCTAACTCGGACCGTGGCTCGTGTGGTCCGGATTTCAAATATGACCAGAACCATCTTAGTTTCCGACTAACTCTCCGGTGATGGTAAACATCAGTCAAAAACCAAAGCGACCTGGATAACGGCCAGCTCACCACCTACCACGTTGGGTTCCGTTGGGTTCTAATATCATTGATGAAAAGTGGGCTTCTGAGAGTTTCCGTCACCATGATTGAACAGTCACTTGCCTCCGACTACCCAGTTTGGGATATAATAGTCCTGATGATATTATGGCATTTTGAAGAGGATGTATGTACGAGTATGTTTTCATATATTATGTTTTGTCAGTTAATGCGACTGGGTCTTAACACGACACGCCGGGGCATGTCTGCCTGAGTGAGCTGTAGGCGTACGCGGTGGCGTAGCGTGCTCGCAGCGCGCACGCAACGAAAATCATCGATTACTGAACTAGGAAACAGAACAATGGCCGATGTCACAGTGCCCGCGGCTCTAATGGTGCGTTTAATTTTATTTTACACCAAACAGTACTACCGTCAGCATGTAGTCGCTATGGGAAGTTAAAAGGTAACAAGTTAAAACTGAATGTTTAGGAAACTTTTGATGAACTTCTGATATGGCTGGTTTTGTTGAAAATTATCGCAATCGCATTTATGGAACATTATTTTAATTATATAATTTTATTTATTCGATAAGAATTAATAAAATTACTTTAAACATCACGAAGCAACAATTGATAATTATAAAATAAACCTAAAACTAAAAACCTTAAAAAAATATAATAACTAAAATATATTATTAAAAGGAGTCCCTTTAGGCAACGTTCCGAAGATACTGGCAGCGTTCCCCCTTCGAATAGCTAGACTAATTCTTTGTCCGAGGTAGCTGCCAGCTCTTCGGTCTCCTGTGATGTCGACTAACCTTTTTGCTATTTCCTTAAAAAGCCTTATAGCGCAAGGACCCCACGGACCAAGTGCCTCAACACCGAATGGAACAAAGTCATATTCGCAGCCTAGACCCCTGTATTTGCATGCTTTACCTTTTTCAGCCGCTTCACAAGCCGCACCAGCTCAGGTGACGGGTTTTCATGTTTATTGGCAAATACGAGTATTCTTTCGGTCAGCAAAAGCACAGTCTTGTGGTAAAAGTGTGTTCGATTTACAGTTTTCCGACAAGCGATTTTCTGTCACAAGACGTAAACTCAAACTGAACCAAGCAAACAAAAAGTTAACTGTTGCCAAGTATTCATTTCTACTCTTATCTATCTTTTTTAATAGTTGTTAGTTTTTTTTTCTTTATATAACTTCAAAACAACCTAAACAGTCGTTATTGTCCTTGTTACCGTGACCAGATACCAGGGTAGTAGACGCAGGCAGCTGTGACACAGTTCATACTAGTACAGCCGCCGACGTTAAGCTTCAGTGCAGTATTAAAAATAAAATGTTTATTATTAAATTCATAATTTACACTAAGATTATAGGTTAAGATTTTATGTTTTTTTTAAGAAAAGAAAAATAAATTGTTATTATTATTATGTTACAAAACCTTTTAGATTTAACCTCATATCATCTAACAAGGGCCAATCTTCGAATGTTTCGAATGAATTATTTGTTTAACTAAATACACGCTTTTTTTAAATGCTTCACAGAAAACTCCATGAAGCATTGTGAACTGCATTTATATGACTTGCCATAGGATCACTAGTATTTGTTGACACCAAAAGTCTTAATTCTACATAGTTATACTGACACCATTAATCTTAATTTGAATTGGAAGAGATCGCTCTGTAACGATAAGACCGCCTAAATTGTACGTTATTGTGTTTCTTTCTTTATTTACCTGTTGTATTTGTTTGTGCAATAAAGTTTATTTATCTTATCTTATTTTAAAAATGTGCTTAGATAAGGGCAGCTATGCTTATACAATGACATGCTGCCCGTCAGCGGCTTTGCCGGCGTAGACTGGTTTTCCTGTTATTGACTGTTTTCATCAAAATAAAGCCTAAATAAAAAAATATAGCCTATGCCACTCACTTATAATGTAGCATTATATTGGTGAGATAATTTTTAAAATCGGTCCAGTAGTTTCGGTGCCTATTTATAACAAACAAAAATATATTTACTCTTTATAATATTAATATTGAAGTATTGACAAAAAAAACGGCTTTAAACCAATTATTTTAGTGTTGCCCAAAATCGGTCAAGTCTTGCAGTCTTGGTCTTGTTCTTGCATTTTCGCAAGACCAAGACCAAGATTGCCTAATTTTAGCAAGACCAAGACTGACCGTGCAAGATTTGAGCAAGAACAAGACTGAGCCTGCGAGACTCTTGCGTCTTGCAGTTAGGACTGAGTGTCGTTTCAGAGAGTGTAGGAGTTCGGGTATACGCATAAGGACTCCATGAGACGCAAAAAAATGTTTAAAAAATTGGAAATTTGTACTGAATATGATGAAGATGAAGACGTAATAGACTTTGAGAAACTTTATGCATGTCCCTCCACGTCATTTGGATCTTGTCTTCAAGGCTTAGTTATTGACGAGTTGAAGGAGTACCTAAGTAAACCCAGAGCAGCCAGCTCGGAAGACATTTTAGAGTGGTGGAGGACGCGTGAGACAGAATATCCGACTTTATCGAAGAGGGCCCGTGATTTTCTTTCAGTACCTGCAACTTCAGCACCTGCTGAGAGATTATTTTCTAGAGCGTCATTAGTAATTAGAAAACATAGAAATAGGTTAAGTGATAAGTCAACCAGATGGTTACTTTGTAATAATTCTTGGTCAAAAGAATTGATATTTATTAAGTTACGTAATCTCAAAGCCGTTTGTGTACTGTTCTGTAATTTAATTTGTATTGCATTTTTTTAAATGGTAGATTGTATAAATTGTGTAACTCTTTTATTTCATTCCATATAAGGTGAGTGTCTATCAATCTTTTTCTAGACAGATAATGTTCCTAAAATTGTTGAAGTTAAGTTAACAGTCAAGTCAATAAATAAATAAATAATAAATAAATATCCCTGGACATTATTCCACACAGCGCCATCTAGCCCCAAAGTAAGCTAATTAAAGCTTGTGTTATGGGATACTAGACAACGGATAAACATACTTAAATACATTTTCTTTTGTAAATACATACTTATTATACATAGGAGACATTAATTTGTTTATTATATGTCCTAACCATGTTTTAGCACATGTAAGCTTATTAAATACAAACGTTCATTCAGAAACAGACCGACTCCCGTAGGTCACGGTAGATAGCTCAGTTGGTTAAAGCATCGGCACGGATCGCTTAGGTCGTGGTTTCAAATCCCACCCGGTGTCAGTAAATTTTTCGAATTTCTCATTATATGTTTAGACATTTTTTAATTTGGTTGGTTTTAACTATGGTTATGTTAGTTCAAGCTCAAAATGTACCTACTCTGTTACCTTGTTCTAAGATATAGATAAACGTTCAATTAATAGCAAAAGGCTAATAGGTAATTGCGAGACTTGCGAGACTCTTGCTGCGAGACCAAGACCAAGAGCAAGACCAGGTGTATTGGCGCAAGACCAAGACTGGCTAAGTCTCGTCTTGTTATTGCATTTGGGCAACACTAATTATTATTAAGTATGAACAATAGAAATCAGCCATGATCTCTATAGCTGGAGCAAATACATAGTTTCTCCTAAAATATCCGACTTTCAAATGTGAAATAAACGTAATGTTACATAACCATGGTAATTTATTGCACACATTTAGGGCACTATGTATACATGTTCATTTTAATACATGGGCTCAAAAGCGTCAAATTCCGTGGCCGTAGAGCGAGTTTCGTCTTTTTTTTCAGCATAAAAATAAAAATATATATTATATTTGTTCTGATATAAATGTTGGTATGGCTTCGTCGAGGACGGGGGCTCCAAGGAAGCGAAGGGATTGAGCGCTGAGGATGACGATGTTAGCTGGTCATGGTTAGTGGAATCGGGGATGTAAAGTTCACATTTGCTGAAATGCAGTTCTAGGCCTATTTCATGGAATCTATTTGTAAGGAATTGGAGGTCTTTACGAATTGTTGAAACATCTCCGCCAATAGTCCGGTCATCGAGATACCGTACGTTTAATTTTGATTTACGGGCCGAGATTATGGGATGTATTGCAAAACTAAAAATGGCAGAGCCAAGTGGGTCGCCCTGCTGACAACCAACTGACGAATGGAGAAGATGGTTTTTGATTGGGTTTACCATAACATTGCCAAATACAGTTATACATTTTGCTTGTCTTGTCCCGGACTTGGGGCAACAGAGCGCCCCTGTCTATACTGAGTTAAAAGCATTTTTTAGAGCCACCTTCAACAACACCTCTCGGTCTTTGTGTTGAAGGAAAGTGCGTACAGAGTGGAGGGCAGCTTTACAACCTCCCTCGGTACCGAAACCAGGCTGTATCAGGTTGAAATAAGAGGGAATTTCTAGAATAATAAATTTTACACATAATTTAGAAGTTAACCGTCGAAAAGTTGAGTCAATAGCAATTGGCCTTATACCAGCATCTTTTTTTTTAAACTATTAGATTGGTTCCGTATAAAATATCAGTTACAGTTTCATCCGTGTTACCGGATACTGACAGGCGAGTGAGGCTAGTGTTCAAGAAGAGTTCTGCCAGCGTCACCTGCATCGCAAGATGTTAAATCTTTTGGATGTTGAGGCGTAATACCACCTGGACCGCCGGCAGAACCATTCTTGAACGATAGCAAAGCACTGTGCACTTCAGTGAGGGGGAACGTCTAACGGAACAGGGGAAACCGGTAGAATAAGAGATGGAGCTGGAGGTGGATGCTTATTCAATAGCGCCGAAAGTATATCTGAGAAGTCCGGAGCGACGACGTGGTTAAAAAAAAGTAATTGAGCGGCTCCTTTGAGGTCACCGTCGCTGATTTTGTCTCCAATTCTTTTGAATATTTTATAGTTTGTAGGTTTTGAAGATTTAAAATTGTTTATAGGGGAAAAATCTATAAATGCTGATAGGTTACATTTTTTTTTTGTATTGAGTCAGAGAGCTATTGTTTAATTGTGTTTTATCTAAAAAAAAGACATGGTACGCAAATGTTGATATCTGTTCCCAGCTTTCAACCATAATGTATTCAATAAATGAGTCTATGACCTAAGAGAGGGACAGGTACTGCTGTTAATGAGGGGGCGGTAATTTTCAAACAGTGCAAGTTTTTTCCAGGTAGGGAGATCAAGGGCAGAATAAACTAGGGTGATTACCAGAAACATGGAATTCACTTGAGTGATACTTTTGTTTGTTATTTTCTCAGTTAGTTTAAAATTTGAATTAGATTTCCTTACGGATCGCGTACATCTAATCCGTTATCGGCTGAACTATGCTCGGCCGATCAAAACTCTGTAGTAGTCCTGTCCGCCATTGGCCGACAAAATCGGTTTTGCTGTACGCGTACCGTTCATTTACATACATTTGATCGGCCAAGTTCGGCCAAGTTCGGCCGAGCATAGTTCGGCCGAATTGTCAATTGGGTAGTTGACAATTTACTATATTTACGTTTATTATTGTTATTTTATGTTTTGTTGACCTGTCATAAGTGCTCGTAAAAAGCTTACATGAATAAATATATTATTTCATTTCATTTTATTCATCATTGAATTCTCTAAAAATATTTTAAATAATATAAAAATACAGTAAAAAAGGAGCATAATTATGAAATCTTTTAGTTCGTTTACTTAGGTGTAATTAATTTTATGGCTTTTCAAACACGGGCAAGTCTATTTTTCAAAGTGTTAAATAAATAAAATAAGTATACCATTCGGAAATCCACACAATGTATAGTAACTTCTGTTATGAAACCATAATCATAAACGCAAAATTTAATATAAGGAAATAGGCGTTATGTGACGTCACCATCTTGCGATAGTTTGTAGGGATCTCGAGCGTTTTAGGCAAGTATTTTTTTTTTTTAAATTGCCACATCGAGGAGTTTTTGTGTTTTCAAAATATTTCTTTTACCAACGTTTCTATTATTGAGAGGTCTTGCGATAACACCTCAAGCTGAACAAAAAAAATTGTCACCTACCCTATGAATAAGATACACATGCGGACTGAGCTCGATAAGGATTGAAATATTTTCCACACTTGGATCAAAATGCCATTTGGCTGTAAGAAATTAAATAACAATGAAGTTACCATACACTTTTCCCCCTCGTATCACCACAGCTCAAACTATATATTTCATTAGATCCTGTACATACATAGCGCTACGCATGAATGAGCTCAACTTGAAATGAAAAATACATGCGAGATCCTTTGTCGTGTCCGATAGACATGACTGATAGCGAACACTTGTAAATAGATTTGCCTTTGCTTTGCAATTGTAACTTTGTTTGGTACTTGCTCTTTTCCTGTGATTTACGATAATACTCGTATCACATTAGCAATTTAAATAATATTTTCATAATAATTGGAGATGTATTGCTGATGGTAAACACGTGCACTAAGAATAGAAGGTTTTTCTTACAGTTGTAAGATGTTGGTTGTTAGATCTTTTTTTACAAGTCTTAGTGGTTTCTGAATGATGTTCAAACATTTTTTTTCTAAGTATTCAAATGGTTTAACTAAAAAAAAAATAGGTATCTAATAGTAAAATAAAGTAAAACTAGGTTGTTTGTTAGATATAATTAATTTAGGAGACCCATTAGGAGCGTCGCTTAACCAGGAACGATTTTGATTTTTAAATGGTGAACCTAACAAAACCTTGAAGTACTTTGTAGATACTGTTCAGTTAGATTCGATCAATTCAAAGTCAATGTTTTCACAAGATCTGATATTAACCTACTAATTATAAAAGGTGGATCCGGCAACACAATTCGTTGCTCATAATCAAAACACGTCTGCTGTTACCTTGTAATTGCCATGCACAATAAGCGATTCTAAGCTCCACTGTCCACGAAGACCTAGCTATTTACCCTCGTATCAGTCACAATATGCTTGATGAACACATTACACACGCTGCATCCTACGGTATGCTACTAAAGAACCCCGGCTTCGCATGGATAAAATATGATGGATACTAATGTGTTTTCTCTACTTTATGATGTACGAGTATATGTGAACACGAATATGTAAATCTTTTAATTAAATGATTTATTTATAATAATACACATAGATCTACCTCCTTATTGACTGTGTCTATTGATGAAAACTGCATTAAAATCCGTTGCGTGGTTTGAAAAATCTGAGCGTACAGACGCGTTGACGCTAGATGGAGTGAAGCGACTTAGTTTGATAATGGTTTTATACTATGCAGAGATACGCATCAATGGAGCTACGCCTAATGGACAGTGGTGCGAATTGCAACGCGCGAGGGTGTGTAAATGCAGGGGTTGACCAACGCATTTAATACTTTTTCCATTAACTAACTACGACTGTAATGCACTCGGCTCGTTGATATTATCATATTTTTATAATGAGGGATCATTATGGCATTACAAAGCTTTGGAGCCTCGCTACAACCACCCCTTTTAGCCTAATAACACATGATCATGCTCTGATAGTAGTGACTTAGTATTTACTCTCAACTTAAACCTATGTGATAGAATAGTTCCCCTTTATATAAAATATATTTAAAAAAATAGAAATATAAACCAAAATAAGAGCGCCGTGGCGTCGTCGTGGCCAAGGCTACGCAGCCTAACTCGGATCGCGGATCTTGTGGTCCCGAGTTAAAATCTGGCCAGGACCATCTTTCTGTTCATTGTTTTTCCGACTATCTCCGGTGATGGAAACATCGATAAAAAAACAAATCCAGCCATCTGTCTGGCTGACGGCGGAAGGTCACGCCACCACGTTGGACTTTATTACCATTGGTTAAAAGTAAATTGCCTATGACTCCCCCGTTTGGGATTTAGTCGTGATAGTAGATATGTACTAAAATAATACAGCTAAACTTAAAAAGTAAAAGATATCTCTAATGGCAAAATACGTATTTTTCTCTGTGACAACCTTCAGTTCTAAACTGTTGAGTTATTAATGTTATTAAGTTTCTCAAAGGTATATAAAAACACTGCCCGCGCTTTATTCAGAAGTTGAAATTTAATTTTGAATAAGTAACCACGCCGTACATATAATCTGGTCAAAAAAAAAATTTAAAAGTTAGAGAGATCTGGTCTTTTTTTAAAAAAAGCTGTCTTCGATTGATGCCTAATGTCTGGGAAAATTTTGGATGGTTTATATAAAGTAACCCTGTATACAGTGAAGTTAATTTCCTAAGCTGTGTGCAGCGAGCAAAATTTCATCAGTAGGTATTTCGAGCCTGGAAGTTGCATCAGGGCCATATAACCGCTGACTGGTTGGAAATGAAAGCACAAACTGCGAAAGTGCTCGCGACGATCTGTTTAGGTAGAACTTGGCAAGATAAAAGGGATTGTAATAGGGCTCCAGGATTAGCTAAGGGAGCGTTTTGTGTGTGTGTCAAACACACAGTTCAAGTCTTTTTGTCTTTCCTCTGATACTCTACCTACACTCAAATATACGTGTCGCAGTAAACTGTATAAATACGGATAATCATTAATATCACTGACACTTAAATACACTACAGAGATCAAATTGAAACGAGTTTCAAAGTTTCAGCCTAAATATAGACAGATAGAAACTAGAAAAAATTAGCTAAATGGTCTCTGTAGCTCAGTTGCTAGAGCAGCCACCCTGATTGTGGAAGGTGCGGGTTCGAGTCCCGCTCGAGCCCTAGGAAACCCGAATCTTTACTTTTAAAATTTTATACTGTTTTAAAACAAACTTTTGTGGTAACCATTAAAAAAAGTTTCTAGGACTTACGTCACAATTCATGTCAAAAAGGACAGACGAACCAAAGGGACTATTACTATTGCTAAGTTATTTATTTTATAAATTATATGTTAGTTAATTGGTCTGTATTTCTCGTTCATGGTAAGGTTTATTTTTAGTGGCGCTAATAACTTATTACGGAAATAAACATGTTGCACCATACTTACAATAAAAAGTTTCTACTATTTGATGTAACTAGACTATCATCCGCCAGTAAATCATTAAAAAACTGATAACGCACTGATTGCACGTTTTGATTGCAACTGAACGGAACATCGGCAAGGCGTATTGCACCCTGCGACCGGGGCCTTCGATGCAGAATCCAACCAGTCATGTGAATTTGCAAAACTTGACTCTCTTATCAGTTGCACGCAAAGGGTTGAAGACCGTTTACTTTTGGGGGGGAACTAAACGCTGCTGTTCTGAATATTTCCATTATCAAACAAAGGAAAAAAACCTTTATTCACGTTAATCATCGAAATAAATGTACATAGATATAAATACTATAAAATAATTTGCCCGAACTGAATTTGAAGTCTCAAAGTGTTATGATGTTCAAACGTATTTATTTATTTATTAGTTTTCCGCTAGCGGGTTAGCCCGAGGGACTATTTCTCCCGTTATCGTTGCTTCATATTTGTGAAAGAGTTTTCTAAGCAGGTCCATTATTTGAGTTTATACATTTCAAAGAAAACAATCAAAAAATAGAAAGTCGTAGGTATCTTTCCCTTAAACATTAGTGTAGATACAGTACTCATAAAGTAGTGATTAAGTTTATATTACAAGTGAGTACCAAAATAATAAATTCCTTTCTCAACAGACTGCTTACAAACAATAGATATTAAGTAACCCATTTGAGTACGGATGGTTCTGCCACGGTAGTTGCACGGCGACAAAGGGCGCTGATGTCCGTGAAAACGTTGCGCTGCCGATACCCCGCTTATTATATGTGCTGCTTTCGTGGGCATATGCCCTTTCAAGCGGAAAATAAAACATTAACTACGCGATCACTTGTGGAAACTGATAACACAGAGTAAATAAGAACAGAGACAAAGCTTGAACGAACGCGTTGTGGCAGGTGACACTACTACTGGTGGAATGCGGTGCTCTCCTTCTGCGACGCCGTCGTGTCGCAGAAGGAGAGCGCCGAGCGCCAGCGTGAGCTGGACAATCCCGCCCGACGCGGGGGGGCCTGCGTGTGTTTCGGTTTGCGATCCCGAAGATGACGGTAAGGCGTGTCTTCGGACACAGAGGTCTATGTTATCGTGCACTGGAGTTGAGCTTGCTCCTACCGAGGTTGGCTGCCAGGCGGCCTTGCGCGCCGAAGGGTCCTGCGAGGAGTCTCTCCCTCGTTGGGGATCCCGGGTCCCTTCCATTCTGCGCCGAAGATGACCACCGCCAGGTTTTAGTGGGTAGGGGTCTCTGTTTTCCCAGGAGTTCCGAGTCCCACATATCCCAGGTGTCCCGAACCCAGGGCCTTGAGAATGCCTAAATGCATTTCCTGCCGCAAAAAAAAAAAAAAAGGTGACACTACTACACGCGCGCGCGAGCACTCACGGCCTTGTCGCGTACGGACCCGGTTCATCCAGCTCGGCCAGTGCTCAAGCTAGGTTTTTTTTATAGTTTTCGTCAAGATGATCTCACTCCACCTGATGGAAAGCGGTCTTGAGGTTCAGATGTGAGACTGACAAGCACAGTATTTCAAAACAATCACTGAGCTGGTCATACTCATCTTGAAGGCCTGCAAAAATACCTTTTCACGCCCCGCTTGAAGACCCCGAGACTATAAGAGGAAGGAAACACATGCGCTGGAAGAGGGTTCCAACACTTCCAACGCTGGATGGTTTGACTAAAAAAGAGTCACCAAACCTTTTCGTGCGTGGGAACAAATATGCTGGAGTGTGTGTGGATGACGGTTCACGCATTTACGCGTGTAGTGTACCTATCACAGCCACTTTGCATGAAACGTTGTCTCGCCTCTGTTCCGTTTATATTCTCATGTGCTGATATTCGCAGTGCTCTCCTGTTCATTTTTACTGGATGGTGTTTTGTAAACTATCCAAACTACAGAACGTCCACTGCTCAATATATGAATCCGTGTAAACTGGCTGAAGTTAAAACTTTAATTCACGATTTGAAAGAACTATTTATACGTAACTGCATACTATATCTACTTGAGTTTAATCTCTATACAAGTGTTGAACACCTTATTAAAGACAGTTTGTAGTAGGTTTAAAGTTTGGAAAAAAAATGGACGCATGATTAATTATATCTTGAACATTATCTAAACAGTTGGCATATAATTTGTAATCAGATCGCTAATACTTATTTGAATGAGTATTTTTTTCTTATCTACTATATTTTTACAAATTTTAATGTAGTAATGCATCTAAGTTAATAGTGGGGAAACATTAACTGCAGGTAAGTATGCGAACAAGGGTTGTCTTTCTACTTTTTTTTTGTAGCAACCTATTTCATGAAATCGACTTCTTTGATTGCCACTCAGTTTCACTAAAGTACGCTCTGGTAGTTAGTGCATTAAAAAAGAAATTGACCGAATTCGTTCCGGAAGGGTACAAATATCATTTTTACCTGTATGAAGTATGCAATTTCAGATCAGAATCCTTAAATAAAATTGCTTTCGTATACAACCCTATTTCACCATACTACGAGTAGTGTGCTATTGTTGAGATTTAGTGCAGGTACAAACCTACTGTTCAGTTCTGTTACGCCAGACAACACACCGATTGTCATGGTTTCGAGTTCGAGGCAAGGCTCCTTGCGTTACGAGGTACTTTAAGCCAGAGGCGTCTTCCAGAACCCCCAGGCTCGAGCCAATTTAGAAAAGTTCGTTTTTTTCTGAAATTACTCACTAGGAATCGAGCCCGTTTCACTACGCAAGTCCAGGCGAGAAACATGCTATACAGCGCACTACGCCAATCGTGTCGTTGAAAAAATCTTACGTGAAGGCAGTGGTGGTGGCAGCAGTGAAATTCCAAAATGTTGAATATTTGATAAAAAGGGGAGGTTACAGCCACCTGTAACGCAGAAGCTGCCGAAGCAGGAGCGTGACCTTACCGGGGGTGAGAATTTTTGTTACAGAGACCTGGGTTCTGGGAATTAGGGTAAACTCGATGAAAGTCACAGGACTTTCACTGACACCGCCTCTGAGCAGTCTCTTTGAAAATCTTTCGAGAAGGCGTGTTCAGCAATCAGCAATGACTTAATAATGATCATGATCAAAATGTTTAGTTGAACTTCATTTTAAATATAATTATACCTACAGTTAATATCAAATAATTTGGCGCTACTTAATGCAATCAGTTCTTTAAAACTTTTTTTAGAGCATTGACAAATATTTTGGAATATTTTGCTACTACTGTTATATTAAGATTGAGACGTACTTAAGTCTGAACGTGATCATGTCGATTTGTATCTAGAATACCAAATAGAAAACCAATGGTAACTACCACCAGATGTATCTCAACTGGATACGGTCTATATTTGCGAATCTAAATTTGGTCAAATAGTATTTTTATTCGTGTCTGCGAATAAAAGCATAGCATCGATGATCTAAAATTCTGTTCATGTACATTGTACGCTTGTCAGTTTTGTGTACACGATTTGAGTTTTAACACCATTTTGGTATAGTTTCGGCTTGATGAGTAAAGGCAAAAGGTATCCGTCAGTTAGGGGTTAGTATAATAAAACTTTGTATTGCAGAGGATTTTGGTGTCCTATTCAAAACACAGCATGCCATTTCCACGGGATCTGTTAAGCTGCTCTCTTTTCTTCCAAAAGGTTGTTTGTCAACATATTAATTTTGCGCGCAGCTCTATCTATGCGCTAAAAGTCTACTTTAATTATGTTTGCAAAGTGTGGTTAAAGATAATAGTAATATCAGTAGTACCCGTCAACGAGTTTAAGGCCTAATTGGTAGTATGAATTAAACCCCCCCATTCATACTGTACTTGCGCAAAACAATCCTCTCCTCTGTCGCCTGACGTTCTTAGCAGGATTTTTACCGATTTGCTGCCTATTACATAAAAAAATGCCATTTTTTTAAATTGTGTTTTGTTGGAGGTTGTGTTCGTATCCTGTGTGCTATGACTGACCTGCATCTGAAACCACGAGTCGAGCAGCCCGGCGGAGAGCGGGGCCCAGCGGCCGCCCCCCGGGACTATCTGGAATACAACATTGTTTGATCAAAATAATACACTGATAAGCAAAACCATTTGATTCATGAAAATGCTAATGATTATTGAAATGAGGATTCGCTCTACGGCTTCCATGATGAATAACATATGATGTATTGTATAGCATACAACCTAGCGAGGTATTAATACATAACGTTCTTTTTTTATTTAATTACAATATACTTCTCTTCCCCATACATAATATGTTTCTCTCCTAATTTAGTTCGTTACACAAGGAAACTGGTTCTAGGTAATCTAAAACAATATATGTATGTATACATAAATGTATTTATTTATTTATTTTTATATTAGCATAATATTCAAATGTAATTACTATTTTTTTTTTCCACAGCTTTTGCGCAGCCGAACTCGTCCTCTGTTTTAAATCTCTCAACCGAAGGTTGTCTGGAAGAGATCGCTCTGTAGTGATAATACCGCCTAAATTGTACTTTAATATTTACTTTTTTGTTTTACGTGCTGTAAGTATTTGTTTGTGCAATAAAGATTATTTATCTTTATCTTATGATGGAGATTACTTTATTTATACGCACTAAGTCTCTCCCCAGAAAAAAACAATATGAGAAGAAGAGAAGCCGTCTGTCGTGATTAGACTACATCAATTCAAGCCCACTCAAGATCAATTGGCTCAATTGGGACTGCAGCTCCGTCAGCTGTGACAGTTGTCCAGACAACAACTCGCTTTCTTTTGTTTGAAGCCAGCAGCAAAATCTTCATGTTAAGTTATCTTATTACTTGGCCGTTTTACTTTAGATGTTCATAAATTATTTAAAATCAAAATTTTAACTGAAAGTAAACCTTTATTTTAAAGTGGAAATCTACCTACCGTCTTTTTAAAAGTTATCATGTGTTTCAAGCGGTATGTTCCAGAAAAACATGAGGCCCACTCTCGTCGTCTCGTGTACATATATCTTCGTTTGGAAGTTCCAAAAGTTTTGAGTAACTTTTATTATTTTTTTCGGAGACAAGTCGCAAACTTTTGGAAAAATGTTATAACGCCAATGTTTCTTTTAACTGACAATTTTAGATCCCTAGTGGATGAGGGTGAATTTGTTGCAAAAAACGTCAGAACCCCTTTCTAGGAATAGTTCTAATTTCCACTTGGTCTAATTTGAAATTGTAAGTTTGTACAGTCACTATCAGATATATTTTAGCAGACAGGGTGACCAAATACTTCTGAACAATTTGAAATGTCAATAAGTTCTGAACACTGCAAACTACCAATAAGATCTGAACATTAATAACACCATTATTATCTGAGCAGAAGTTAGTGAAAAAATTCTATACGCACAAATAACCAAAAATATTTAAACACATAAAACGTCAAGTGTATCTACGCAGACAAACACTAAGCATATTGTAAATATAAAACACTAGCGGCACGTGGCTTCGCATACGTGGACTCTACGCTACGTTGGCTGTTCTGTTTTCTCCAGCTAAAATATATCATATGTTACTAGTTAATCATAAAGTTTTATGCTAAAATAATTCTGGAAATTGGTCCCGTAGTTATTGATTTTTTTTAATACTTACTAGCTGTTGGTCACCCGTGTAGACTATTTCTCCCGTTAAAATATAACCTAATATTGAGGTCACTCGCTATGTCACTTGCTTATATTGTACTTAATTTTGGTAAAGGAATTTTTAAAATTGGCCTAGTAGTTTTAGATCCTATATAATAACAAATAAACAAACAATATTTTTTCCTTTTGATATTATTATTATAGATTCGAACAGTGAATGTTCAGATATTTATGGTTAGTCATTCGTATAGAAATGTTTAACAAGCTGCTCAGATAATAATGATGTAATGAATGTTCAGACGATATTGGTAACTTGTGGTGTAGGTATAGAACTTATTGGCTTGTTAAATTGTTCAGATGTTTATGGGCACCCTGTCTGCTAAAATATATCTGACGCTGACTGTATAGATAGTTGAGCGCTCACGCTCATGCAATCTCGAGACAGATTTACAACGGACACAACTTTAAAGACGACTACACAACTTTAAGAACGTTATAACAAAGTTATACACTCGTACAATAATTCAGCTTACTAAGTTATTATAATATTTAATAATGTACTGTCCAATACAGATTCAACACACCTTCTATATGTAACATAATCGGCATCGCAAACATAAACTACGTGTCTAGAGTTTACTACTAGAAAGTGATCCGTTCCCAATGTATCAACCTTAAAAGCTGTAGCCAAACTAGAGTATCTCTCTTTGATATCCACTTTATTTTTGAATTAAATTTTATTAATTTAAATTTTTAATAAGAAAATTATGACCACACAATTACGATTTCCTAAACATATTTAAAGAAGGTTCTTTTGAAAATATAGAAATAGTATATAAGTCGGAAATGAATTTGTGAAGAAACACTATCAGTAATTCAAAGCTAGGGAAAAAAATTGTGGAACTAAACATTGCAAATCTGTAATAGGGAAACAAAAAATTATATAGCGGTAGCCGCGCAGACTGGCTTCTGTTTCAAGTCCCGTTTGTCATGAAAACCTTTTAAATATATGTTAAGGCGAGTGAGAGCATTGCTTAAAGAGCACAAATACAAAATGATACGTGTCTGATGCTGTCACACTTTTTTCTCACTATTTTGTAAATTTTCGTTTTGGCGTAGTCTAGATTGAGTCATACGAATACTGCAAAGTCTTAATTTTTTTACGATTTTTTTTTTTAATTTTGTTTTATTTTTCAAAAAATAAACTAAAATTTTAGACGCGGTCTCACCATTTACTTAGTCAATTCTTGTGACTGGCATTTATAATCGCTTAACTTCTTAATTTAAACGCAGTTAAAGTTAGTTATTGTATATTATTCGATTTTTGTGCTTAGATGCAAATATTATTCATTCAAACCGTTCGCGCCCACTTTAACAACATAGACTGAAAGAAACCTTCACCCAACTAGGGGAAAATAACCAAGATGACGACGATGATGACAAAACGACAGAAAAATTTAAAACAACTACAATTCGCAGCCGTTGCTTTATTATTTATAGTAGGCACAGCACAATAGATCATGGCTGTCGGACAGGAAATTGGAAAGGGGGACATTTTTGCATAATGTCATTTTTATAAGAAAGATTCAAAGTCAATTAACATCCACTTGGATGTAATAAACAAGCTGTTGTGTTCAAAAACCTTAGAGTTAATATGCTAATAAAGTGTCGAAGTCGTTTTATGCTTCTCTTTTGGCCGATCATAACTGTTATGAATGGACATCTCCGAAATAATGTTTTGTTTTAGACGGATCTGCGTATTAGTGGGGCCGTCAAACTTTGTATTACCATAGTAATTATTTACGATAGTATAGTCTTATTTAACTTGATTATAAAGGTTTCTGGCAACATGCATCACAGTTCTCGTTGTGTGATGAACAATCACTCAACGGGAACTGTGATGCATGTTGCTACGTTTTTTGGTCCTAATAATAGTTAAAATGCGCTTTGATCCCATTCCGAAAGAGTTATTCTATAGTATGTCGTATGTGCTAGACACAATAGAAAAAAAATACAATTTACCCCTTTCTACGAGTATCACTGTCATAAAACTAGTGTCATCAACACATTATACGGTATTCTGCCAACTGGCAATGTGTTCCTGTACGTCTACCACTTTAAGTTGCCACTTTAAATTTACATTATCGTTTGCATAAAAAAATGTATTACCATTTGACATTGTCATGTCATGTCATGTCATGTGTCATCCCAATACATTTTTTTTACGCGAACGATAACGTAAATTTAAAGTGGCAACTCGTGGTAGACGAACTGGTGTAAAGTGTGACACGGGCATAGTATTTGCTATTATATTGAGATCCATACATATCGTGGCTGCTAGGTCACTCATTGGTAGTTTTATAGAAGAAAGCACAAAAAAATCAGTTAGTAAAAAAACATAAGCTGCAATAAAGGCTAAGTTTTTGTTATACTTTATAAACCGCGTATTTATATTTTTAAATTGCTTAAGTTTAATTAATAATTTCTTTATTAAATGAAATAAGTGTGGTTATTTAAATTTTAGATTACTGCAATTCCAAAATAAATAAGTGGGAAATTAATTTGTGAAGAAACACTATTAGTAAGTAATTCAAAGATAGGAAAAAAATATGTTTAACCAAACATTTCAAATCTTTAATATGGAAACAAAAAATTTAATAGCGGTAGCCGCGCAGACTGACTTCTGTTTCAAATCCCGTTCTTCATGAAAACCTTTTAAATATAACAGAAGCTGCAATAAAGACTAAGTTTTTGTTACATTTTAATAACCGCTTATTTATATTTTTAAACTGCTAAAGTTTTGTTCAATAATTGTTTTATTAAATGAAACAAGTGTGGTTTTTAATTTTCCAATGAATCCTGTGATGTTTTTAAGAATTAAAAAAAAAGTAGATACCGCGCAGCGAACTAGAATATCGTTGATGTCTTTTATATACGCATTAACGAGTCAACTTTCAATTGGTTTGACATTTTGTTAATTATATGATAATAAAACACTTAATTGAGTTGTACCAATAACAGGCAAATATAATTAAGAACATTAGGAAAAAAGTTTTTAGTCACGGCAGTGAATTTAATATCCTAAGATTGTGAGAAGGTAAAATTGACACACACACAATTGACATGTTTAGTTCAAAAGGTTAGTTTAACGCCATAGACAAATACAGAAACTTGAACAAAATGTTAACTCGGGACCAGCGTATGTTCATGAAAACTGTAATTACGAGTGTACGAGTATGTCGCGATAGCCTCTTATTATGCCGCTTTAAACCTATATGTTTTTTTTAAACAAATCATCTTTAACTTTGCTAGTAAGATATTGTATGTCATTCGTCATTTAAATAATTAATTTGTAATAGCTTATGAATTTGGAGAAGAGCCGATTTATGTTTCCTTCATAATATATCGGTTTTATATTTAGTAAAGTCAAGAGAAAGTTCTAATGACATGTCTTTTGCGTTTATTGACATGCCAATCTCCTATTACTAAGATATTAACTGATTATTTACAACAAAATTTATATATATATATAATTTGATGACAAGCCGGTACGGCATCGCGGCATTTTGATAACATCTAGTGACTTCAAATGTAATACAGTACAATTTTGTGGTATATTGTGCAATCATTATATTTGATAGAATACGAATATCACATGAATCGCTAAATAATTGAAGCCTATTTTATATAAAAGGGAAAGCTTGGTTATATTGAAAACAAGCGCCTTGCGCTGAAGCCGTCCGGTGCGGCGGGCGGAGGACATTCCTATCTGAATTTTTACATTTCAGCCTCCGGAATAAAACTTTAACTAAACTAACTGTAAGCCGGAATATAAAATAATTCTGTGGCTAAATTATGCGAAGCATTGCATTTATTTTAATTATGTTGGTCTGAATGATATAATATTAAAAAAATACTCTTATAAATCTTTTAATTCATTTAACTACATCGTTTAAATCACCAACATTATCCTACAAAACTTTCATTCGCGCATTAAACGTTTTCCTGTCCACGTATTCCCTAATTTCATTAGCAAACCTGTTCCATAAATCCGTGCAATTCCTTAATCACAACACTCTCACTAAATAGCACAGCACAGGGTACCTGGTCGCCCACAAGGTCCTCGGCTCGGCGTGCACAGGTCTCCATTCCCTGCGCGCCGGGCTCAGCTCTGGTCGTCGGCTCACGGTCGGCGCGGGCTCATGGCGCACGCCTGCGCGCAGCCGTTGCGCGGTGCTGACTGCGTGATAGCGGCCGACCTCCTCGCGGGGTGCAACGAAAGTGATTAGGCTGCGACCGATAACGAGCGAGTTTCCGTTAGTGCAACATCTCGTTTCGCTGATGCACTTTTCATTCTGTGATTAGATGATTGGGTACTTTGGTTCGTATCGGCATCAGAAGTACCATGCAAAACATTACACTTTTGGAGCAATCTTTGCCTTTTTACGAGACCGTCGACTTGCTTCGTTCGTTCTTTTTTTTTATTTAGTACTTAGATAAGGATAATCAGACGCACAACAATTCACAGAAAGAGTTCTACTATTGGGGTATGGTGAAGAAGTATAAATTATGTTTCTAAGCACGCTATTCGGGTCCGTAATTTCTTGTTTTGGTATACTTAAGATTGTTCAATCAATCATTTTTTACTAAGTAAATGACGACATGACTTTTTATACTAGTTGTCAAGATTTAGAACAAAAAGTGTGCAATAAATAGTTTTATATTGCGTGTTAATGCCACATACTCGTGAAAAACTTTGTCTAGGACTATTTATTAACCATCATTTCTAATCTACTATCATATTTAAGTAATTTAATTAAACAATGATTTTCTGATTTAGTATTAAAATTGTTCTAACTTAAAAATAATTCTACCATGAATGTGGTACAAAACAGGGCTCATTTTAAATTTTCAGTTTCACACGCTGACCAGCCAGCTAACTTAAATTCATAATTGAAAGCTGAATATCATTACATTCCTTATTTAATAAGGATAATGTACATTTCAAAATATTCTTTGACACATTGTATTGTTGCAATTGTATTGAGTATCAATAGGTGTCTGTACACTGGCTACACTCTATTCCTTGCAGAAACCTCGGCACACTATTAGAAAACGAGACATTTCGGGTGAGCGTGGGTCTACGCCTGGTTCCCCTATCTGTGAACTGCACTCCTGTGTACGGAAAGGAGATGGATAGATTTGGTCTTCATGGATTCTGATGCTCCAAAAGTGCTGGATATCTCACCTGCCATGCCTGTCTCAACGACATCATCAAGAGGGATCTTGCCATCATCAGCTTGAACCACGTGGGTTTATGCGTGATAATGGCAAAAGACCTGATGGCATGATACTGATTCCCTGGGAGCGTTGACGAGAGCTAGTGTGGGATGCCATCGAAACTCTGACCCAGTTTCAGAAGCCGGGGCGGCAGCGGCGGTAGCGGAGCTTACCAAGCTGCGTAAATACGATTCAATATCAACTGATTACATGTTTACGCCGCTTTGATTTGAAACTCGTGTCCCCTTGGGTCCCCATCAATCAAAGCCTTTTAAAAAATATACCCCCTCCTGATCGTGGCAGCAAGAGGCTCTTTCCTTGCTGCTTAGAGAAGCATAGCCGTTATATGCTGCTACACAGTTATTTATTTAACTAATGCAGCTATTATCGTGCACATTTTTATGAAATTTTGTTATAATGTAAGAACTTAAGTGATATGAATTAAAATTAAATATTAAAAACATAAATGTTATATTTATTTAAATTTATTTTGTAAGTTTTTACAATTGTGTTGTAATAAATAGTAAATTAATCTATATACTAAATACATCTACTTAATGTGACTCTACCACCGGTGACGGAACGGTGATTCCGCTGAGAAGACCCGGCAAGAAACTCAGTGAGTAGTTACTCTTTTTAAAAAAGAGGTGGTTTACAATGTAGGTTAGTCACTAACAATTTTTAGCCTTTGTAACCAGAGTCAAATTAGGCTATTTTGTATCATGTGTATATTTTGCTGATGTTGGCGTAAGCTGTCTAGCACCTATCATCTTACCACCCACAGGTCCCACTTTGGATAAGTGCCCAGGGCCCCGGGATCTCGACGGCTCCAAAAGTATTTTTTTTAGGGATCAGTTTTTTTAGATCTAGAACATAAAAACTAAGAACCATAGAGCGTGCTTCTTCAAGATAAACTTTTTATACTACACCAAAAACAAAAAAAGGATCTTCTAACATAGATTTTCAAGTCAGAAAGGCCTACTGTGTGCCCAAAGCCCCAAAATCCTACTTTGTCCAGGATCCCAAACAGGTTAAAGATGGCCCTGGCTAGACAAGCCATCTAGAGCATATTCGTTTCATCTTGCTTTCCAATGAATGCGGGTTTGTGAAAATAAAACCCAAACGCACTGTAAATCTCTGTCAAGATGCTATTTTATACATAATCATTGTTTTTTGCTTCAATAAACGAAGTTCAAGTAGTGATGGGAAATAAACACGGGATAGGTGAGATTTGTTAAATTGTATTACGAATTTCCAGGGGTTGTTTTTTGGGTTACAAACAAATAATCAAAACTACATTTTTTTAAGGAGATGGCGGGGAGGAGGTAGAGCAGCAGTCCTCACCCACTTTACCAAATCTCTGGCACCTGTCTGAGCTGGAGCGGCTGAGGTTGGTCGTGGAGGTTTGTCAAGGAAGGGCGGAGGGACTGAATTTCATGTATGCTTGCATGCTGCTTGCTTGCTCCTTGCTTGATTACCTACTGTATGTCTGTTTGCATGCCTGAATGCCAAATTCGTCCTTGCATGCTTGCACCATATGTCATGGATACTTTTTGCTCAACAATTGTAACTCTATTATACAATTGTCATTATTAGGTACCCTTGTTAACGAATATTGTTGTACCAATGTGAAAAAAAGACTTCATTAATTTCATTTGTCAGGTGTTCAATAAAGTCAATTGTGATGGATTTCAATAAAATGTAACTGAAAATGTTACCTTTTTTTGGAAACTAACGAATAGTGCCAAACAATTTCGAAAAACCGAATTAAAACAACAATTCGAATTTAAGACAGATATTATAACCACCACGCGTGTATATTTAAGGCCAAGTGGTTCTGCTTAACATTTCCCGAAGGAAACTGGTGAGCGCCACGCGGACCATAGATCACTAAAATAATCGACAAAAAAATTAGTAGATGGAATAAAAAAAAACATCGGTTGAAATCTCATCAGTTTTCTTTGAACTTTGTTTTGGTAAAGGACCCGTATTTTCAGATCAATTATTTAAGGAATAAAACCAAAAATAGTAGACAAAATGTCACGAAAAGAGGTAACTTTGTGAATTTATTCTATCAAGCCAACTTTTAAAAACATGTTTCCACCGTATGAATTCCCGTATTAGCCCCTCAACAATATCAGTAAATTTAATTAGATTGTAATTTCACTGTTTACTACCTACTTCAAAAATGAATTCAAAAAACGTGTATTGTGAACCACCTCCCCTTAAAGCATAAGTAATGTGGCTCTACCAGGCGTCGTCGGAATGTTTATTCTAAGTCCTTTAATAATTTTTTGTCAATATTTAAGAAAATACAATCATAGGGTTGACAGGCGCGAGTGATGACCTGCGGTTACCGCTTACCAGCAGGCAGTCCGCTTGCTTGATTTTCACCGACGCAAAAAATATAATTTTACAAATTTTCTAATAAAATCTGCCATTTAAGATAACGTTATTTAAAAAAATCACACTACACAAGCCTAATCTATGGTGTCGATTTTCAACATAGCCAAATATGCCAATTACCTATAACTAAACTAAGAGACACAATTATTTTTTCCAGAACTACGAGTAGTATAACCTCTGGCTTATTATTACCCAATACCCTCTGTCCTTGAGTTTCGTCACACCCTGTATAGTAAGAGGAGGGTTAAAGGGATCCTACACCTACCCAAAATCTCAAATTGAATGTCAATTTCTAGGTATTCGTGTCACGAAGGTAATACTTAGTTTTGTGATACCTAAGCTTTTGTTCCAATAGGTTCTTTTTGATATGACTTTCAAACCTATGCGTCAGCAATACCTCATCTAAGTGTGCTTCTAAAATTATTCCTTGATAAAATAAAAACCTAAGGTTATTTGAAAATACATTTATACTTTTACTAGCTCTTGCCTATGACTTTGTATGCCCGTGCTCGTTTTTACGGTGAAACTTTGAAACGCATAACGTTTATTGCCATAATTTCAATTGACATACATCATTTAGCATACCAATTAACAAGCATAATGGATTTTGGCAAATTTTTCATTACGCATAAATATAATAACGCAGAATGGTTGACAGGCATATTAATAAAAACCATAATCATCAAAATCCATATTATTGTTTGCCATAATTTCACAAAGCATACCTTAAAACGCATAATTTAATTATTCATAATATTGTTTGACATACTCTAGAAAGCATGACTCATTAAAGGCTCTTATAAAGTATAACTGAAAATTTACATACGTTAAAAAGCATAGTTTTTTCAGCATTTTTTAAAGTTTTATTTTACATAAGTAATTAAGTATTTCTAACCCCAAAAAGCCTGTTCGGTGTTTTTTATTTTAGCCTATAACAGGAAGAAAAACATTAGTTATATCGTTCATTGGCTAGGTGAGGTTAAAACTGCGACCAAACCACGCGCGAGCCGAGCGAGCGACGCGAGCGCGCCGCGGCAGTGGCCGGCGAAGCGCCAGCAAACTCGCCATTTAGTATTATGCGTGCATGAAAGCATGCTTGCTTGCACGCATTGCTTGCATATTATGGTAAATAGGTGTCATTCCTTGTGAGTTAAGGAATTTTCTGAGTTAGGTATGCTTATTTCATGTATGCTTTTTGAATGATAGGTTGGGGTATAAGTTTCATCGCATTTTTTAAGAAAATTCGAAACATTTTTTAATATAGTTTATTTACTTTTAACTAAAGTATGTAGGTGCCATTTTGTTCGATTACTTTTTGCTATCTTGTAGGTAGAGACATGATCTCATTGCTATAGGAGTTTTGAGGCTTTTGATCAAAATACCGCCACAAGTGGTTTTGGTAGTCCTCTCGTGATGTTAACCTAACACTGCCTCAAGAATTCTGAAGAAACCGAAACAGGTGGAAATCTGAAGGTGCAAGGTCAGGACTATACGGCGGATGCATTAACACCTCCCAGCCAAACTCTCTTAATTTTTGCTGAGTGGCTAAAGATGTGTGAGGTCTATTCAGCTACGTCGTAACTACTGATATGCCGATCTTGCTCCACTTTTTCAAAAATGGCATCCATTTTATCCTTAATAGGGCGACCAGAGCGACGTGCATCTTTGACATCAAATTTTCCGGATCGAAAACGCTTAAACCAAATTTGTGCTACTCTCACAGACACTGGACTAGGTCCTTGAACATTTGCATGCTTGCATTTTTTTGTAGTAAAATTTTAAAATGTATTATATTTATTCATTAGATTCACCCATCTTGACTGTAGGAAAAACAAATGAAAATCACACATATTCCTAATTTGAATTTGGAATTATCTTCTTTAAAATTTAAACTTTTAATGATACCAAAACCAGCCAGATACAAATAGTATAGCTAAGTAGATTTTATTACCAGTTCATACATACTATACTTATGCGAAAAGACTTTAGCCCCAACCTAATAGTTTGATTATTAAGGCAAATAAAAATTATGCCTTTTCAACCGACTTCAAAAAAAGGAGGAGGTACTCAATTCGACTGTATGTTTTTTTTTTCTTTCGACTGGGTAAACCGATTTTGATCATTCTTTTTTATTTGAAAGCTGGTGCTTCACGAATGGTCCCACTTTAATTTGGTCTAGTTCTGACAGTGGCATACATGAGAAAACCGTAGAAGTCTTAAATCTAGATAGACAAAATGCGCGACAAATGGACGATTAACTCAATATTACGCCAACTGATTTTAATAACTCTTTATTTATTTGAAAGCTGATGGTGCCCGTGTGGTCCGATTTTAATTTGGTCCAGTTCTGACAGTGGCATCCATGGCAAATCCAAATAAGTCTTAAATCTAGATAAACCATATGCGCGACAAATGGACGAATAACTCATTAGCACGCCGCACCGATTTCGATGCTTCTTTTTTTATTGGAAAGGATATATTTCAAGGGTAGTTTGATGAGTGTTTGGTTAGGTTCTGATTATGGAATCCATGACAAAGTAACGGAACTCTTTAATTCTTAGGAGCAATTGGACGATGCTTTTTCGATGTATAAAATAAATAAAGTTCTTATTTATTTTATACATCGAAAAAGCATCGTTTTCACTGAAAATCAAGAAATAAACAAAACATTTTCCAAAAAAAAATTACTTCAAAAAAAACTATTCCAAAACAAAGCACTAAAAAGTAAAGAAATAATTGCGTATTCTTATGAAACTTATACGATAATTATAATGTAAGTACAATTATTGTTATTGTTGGAGTCGGTGTCGGCCAATGTAGGTTTGTAACTACCTACATACATACGTAAACGTGATATGTAAGAAATAGGTATATTGCTAGGTATATTACAATATACGTCGAGATGGAAGGAAACACTACAGTGTTTCCTTGGCTGACACCGACTCCAACAATAACAATAATTGTACCTACATTATAATTATCGTTATTATTATTTCTTTACTTTTTAGTGCTTTGTTTTGGAATAGTTTTTTTAAAGTTGTTTTTTTTTTGTTAAAACTTATGATTATCAAAATTATGCCTTTCTATGATTAAGCTATAAAAATGTATGCCTTGTGAAGTTATGTTTTAAAGGCTTATGGCAAATGACTATTATGGCCATTAACAGTATGCATTGTTAGTTTATGGCAAAAAACGTTATGCGTTCCTATAGGGGTTACCTATTTTTACAGGTTCTCTTTGGAATTTTGCGACAACCATTCTAAGTACTGCCCACTGCCAAATTTCAACTCTCTACGCCATGTAGCTTCGACCAAGCGTTGTCTGTCAGTCACTCAGACAGTAACTGTAACGTTCAACCAGTGAAATTGCCCCTTTCCTATTAGGAAATAGAATTGCAATTTCTAGTTAATGCATTTATTGGTACGCCGTGCAAGAAACGAGGAGGCAGAGAGTGACTACATAGATAAATCTATTGTATAATACCTAAATCGCTTTCGAGTTTGAACTATCGCTGCTTATCGGTTGGGGCTCGTTCGGAACAGGTCCCAGGTACACAAACTGTTCTGCTGGCGGTGATGCTGGAGTCGCTCGACAATCGTTTGTACTTTGCTGTACTTAAATTAGAAAGTTTAACTTAAGAGCTCTAAATCGAATTTAGAAGTTGTACAAATAACACACAATAAATTGATTAAGGTACTCTTCAACTATGTTTTCCTAACCCCAACAGTTCAAGTTTATAAAGAAACTAAAATAATGAACATTACACAAACATAATTATATTTATTACACTTGCATCTTGGTCCGTAAAATACTGAACAAGTATATACACCCAGAAACAAACTTTACTAAAGCCCATCCTTTAAAAATCACGCGCAGCACAAACTAACTATGGCAAGAAATGTATCTTGAATGAAGGGGTTATTTACAATAAATTACCAAGAGATATTAGGGAAACCCAAACAATGACAACCTTTAAAAGATTGCTAAAATTTCACCTATCTATTAGACTGAGCAAATAAGCTTATATTATTTTGCTCAAATTAAATTCAAAATGTTAAAAAATTGATAACAATAATAACCACTTGGCATTCTAAATAAAATAAAATAAATTAAGTGTATTTATATATTTTTTATTTTTTTTTATTTTTATTTTTTTAAGTGTATTTAATTAAGTGTATTTATTTTTTTATATTAAGTGTATATAAAAATAATAAATAAATACAGAAACACATGAATTTATAATTTTACTAAATTATCTATTGACTAAATGAACTTAATGCTTAAATTTATTTTTAATCAAATTTAAATTAAAAATTAATTCTTTAGTCCCCTTACCCTGCAATTAATATTGAATTTCCTCTTCTAAAAATATTCAAAATTCACCTAAAACATCATACAAATTTTAATAACTGCAATTGAGAGATAATTACATGTAATTTATTGTTTTCAAAGATCTACTGTTTAAATACCACTGGGTACTGATTAGAGGCCCTTAGAAAAGTCCTGCATCATTACTGTTGCACATTTTTGTATTAAGACCTACTAAAAATAACCTTAGTTTCACACTATTTTACTTTGGCAATATTGTTGACATCGCCCATACAAAACAGATGAATTTGGTACTATGAACCGCTAAAGGAGTATTATTTCGTGACGTCATCTATAAACAATCTATAAATCTACTATTCTCAAAATATAAATCACAGAAGAGAAATCAGAAGTAGGTGACCACTAACTCTATGTAGTTGTGGTAACAGCAGCGTGCTACCTGATACTGTGATAGGTATAGGCTGCAAAATCTTTTAATAATTATACAGAATAATAATTATTTTTAAAATTGTATAGTTTTATTTATTTTACGATTACAAATTTACATTACGAGAAGGCGTTTTTTTTATAACCCAGTTTTCTTACTATTTAAATGTTGAATTACATGAAATTTAGCAAACTGAGACTTTCATATTATGAATTTAGACTTCATGTCTATCCATTTTCTCATACTTATTCGAACGCCTTCAAGTCGTTTTCGAAAATGCGTGTCGGTTCTATAGACGGCCGAGTTCAAACAAAATATCACCTGTATAAAATTGAAGTAGGTAGTCACAACAAAACATTGACCATCTCTATCACTGATATTTTCGCAGACTACACAAACACAGTGTAAATGTGTTGCTCGTGCCACCTTTTGCTAACCTACCAACCTGTAGTCTACCCAATCAGGCACACGCCAGTTCTACCCGACGGGTTGCTTGGCAGACAGAAACGTATGTGTGTGGAGTTAGAAGACATGGATGTGCCCGCCAGACAACCCATTAGGTCGAGCTGGCGGTCACACTAGCGAACTATAATAAAGGATACTTCGTAACGCGTTGTGTTTATTACCATAATTTCAATTAGCATACCTCACGTGGTAAAAAATATTTCATGATGCATAATCGGTTCTTTATTTTGTGTTATAAAATTTTTAGTCATAATTTTACATCTCATAAAGATTTTTACCCTAATCATCATTTCTCCGAATGATAACTTGCCCGAACTTAACATGTCATATTATTCCGTCTCCGAAATTTAAATCCCTAAATACGATATGCACGAACATTGTTTGTCATAAATATTGCAATCCATAACATTTGAAAGTCCTAAAACTTTTCTCATAATATTCATTAGTCCTATATTATTATAAAGGATGTAAAAGGACCCTTATCGAAGCTGAGACCCACCTATTCTGCCACCATTTTATTTTGTAACTTGATTTAATGGTCTGAGAGCGTAGACGCCGGCTGCGTTAGTGGTCTTTTTACACCCGGTCAGTATAATATTTTAAGAAAGCTTTATTTTAACCACTAATATCTCGGGCACGGTACGTCGGAGCTCAAAAATAACAACCTTTTCATCCCCTAATGATGAATCCCAAAGTGATTAAGAGGTACATAAATGATTCAGTCCCAGGATCAGGTCAGGATTGCGTGTCGGCTTTGAGTGCGCCTCTGTTGTATATTTTTAATGTATCTCTGAGTCAGGCAAGGTATCCCTGACGATGGAAATTAACATGGGTTACTCCTGTTCCTAAGAGTAATGGTGGCACAGGTGTTTCGTCATTCAGACCAATTGCAGTCCTTTCGGTCTTCGCCAAAATCTATGAGACAATCTAAAATAACCATAAAGGCAATCATGTCAGTACATTGTTGCATGATGATCAGCATGGTTTTCGGCATTCCCACTCTACTGTCACGAATTGTATTGTAGCACATGCGGATTACGTCTGTTCTGAAATGGACCTGGGTCGGCAAGTAGACGTGGCATACTTTGATTTTAGAAAGGCCTTCGATTTGGTTGATAATAATATCTTGCTGCGGAAGTTAGCAATAGTAGGCTTCCAACCTAACCTGCTTAAACTAATACCTTCCTACCTTCGTAATCGCCGTCAATATGTCAGACTGAACGGATATGAATCTCCCGAAAACTATACCAGATCGGGAGTAAGTCAGGGAAGTTCCTTGGGTCCTACTTTGTGATTGATATTTGTTAATGATTTGCCTGACAAAATTCACGTAGCCAAATGCCTTTTGTTCGCAGATGACCTTAAACTGAGTCTAGGCATTGAAAGTAATGACTATACTGAGGCATTGCAGAGGGGCATTAACTCTGTATGGGAATGGAGCCAGAGCAATCGTCTCCCGCTTAATGAAAATACATTTAAAGTTGTTACTTTTTCTCGTAAACGCTATTTGACAAACGCAAATTATGGCCTATTTGACGCACCATTGAAAAGAGTAAATAGTATACGCGACTTAGGATTACAAATTGACATCAAATTTGACTTTCATACACTTAATAGGATGTTAGGACTTGTGATCAGAACAGCTAGTCAGTTTAATAACCTGAAAGCGGCAGAGGTTTTATACAATGCCTATGTCCGCAGTAAGTTAGAGTATGGTGCGGTAATCTGGGATCCCTATGAAAAAAAAAATGCGCTTATGGTGGAGAAAATACAGCGTAACTTTGCCCGGTGGCTGTATAAAAAACGCTATGGATACTACCCTTATTTGTACCCGTCTATGTTTGTCTCCGCAATGGTCGATTTGAACTCCCTCAAGTTTAGACGATTGATGCTATTACATGCATTACCTTGCAATAATACCCAACGTAATCGAAAGCCCAGCGGTGTTCAAGAAATTTTTGCCTTTTAGTTCCTCTAAATATTCCACGTAACTCAGATGGGCAGGTCGCGCCGCGCCGCCGGCCCCGGCTGCTGACGCGGCCGTCCACGCGCACGCAGCACGCCGCGCACGCGCCCACCGCCCGCGCACTACGCTGTATCGGGGACTTGCTCGCTCAGCACAATGACGTTGATATCTTCGCCGACAAGCTGAGCCACATATTTAATCAATTTTGTATTTTTTTGAATGACACACATATCTATAGTATTTCATTTTATTTGTTTAATTCTGATGAATAATGTGCTTATTGTTTTGACCATTGTTCGTTTTATTTCTTTGTAATTTGACTGTTTCCTTTGTTTTTCATTGTTTTTCTATGAGTTTATTTGTTTGTGCTGTGTTTGCTTATTATAATTTTGTGACATTTTATTCTGACAATTTTATATCTTGACATTTATTCTGATTTCAACATTGTATTTTGCTGATAACCAGATGTAATATTTTTTATTTTTTTCTGTATTAATTAATAATTTTGATTCCCTGATAATTGTAAGCACTTTGGATTTAGTCTGTAAGCATGCAAGTGTTTTGAATGAATAAATAAATATAAAAAACGGTCCAGAGTGAGTTTGTCATTTTATTCATACAAGTTTAATTTTTAAAATATTATTTTCTGGCACTCGCTGGCCGCCGCCGCGGCACACTCGCTTCCAACCTATCCTAACCGAATTTATGTCTTTTCATGACTGAGATTTTTTTTTGGCGGGGGGCTTCGCCCTCTGAGCCGCCCTGATGTCTATGCCGACCACTGTTCCCGGGATATTTTGATTTTGTCTAAGTTTATGTAGTATATATAATAAAATACATGTAAAAAATGGAGTGTACTCGGTTTTTAGTTTCTTCAAATGTTTTTAGGATTAACAATTTTATAATAAACTAATATTTTGCATTAAGACAATTCGGACATATGACTTTATGAGATGATACATTAGGGGGAACCAATTATTATAGTACAGAAGATTTTTCGGAAAAAGAATTCGAACGGAAGCAACATTTCGAACATTCGAATATTATTGCAAGTGCAGGCTTTAAGAAGTAATTATCGGACAAAAAAAAAATCAAAGATGAAAGGGAGTTCCTGCATTATCTCTCGCCAGCACTTCGTCCGGGTGATGGTCGAATATGTTTTTTTTGTTATGGATTCGCCCGAGCCGAGTGTCTCATTTTTATTCTAATGTAATTTAAGTTCAAACATTACTAAGGTCCTAAGTCAATTGTTTTATATCACTAACCCTTTGATCTTGTTATCTTATTGAATAAAATTGAATTGAATTGTAAAATCTTTTCATTGCAAACATTTTGAAAGACAATATCGTTTGAAACCGTGTGAATAACAGCAAAACTACTAAGAAGTATGTGCAGCAGAGTGAGAGGACACAACCATAAATATGTCATCTCTATGACGGCATATATATCTGTCTGACAGCGGACTAACTGCACTCGATTCTATTTATTTATTTGACTTGTATTTTCTCTTTTCTCTCTTTATTATTATATCATTCAGAAGTATGTTAATTTATCTCTTTTACTTCTAACCTTCTGTACGTATAATACGAATTCTTAACAAACTGTAATTTTTTCAAACTTATGAAAATAGGTTTGATTTGAAAGAGCTTAGCTGTTAATATAATTCATATTGATTGTTATTTTTTATTTTATTCCTGCCTTATAATAACGAAGAAGCATCTGTATGTACCTACTTTAATAAAAATTTAGACCACTAAATTTTATTATTATTTTCTCGGTTGTTATGACAACCATACTTACATGCAGTCGTGATGGCAACTTATCGGCCGTTACTGTTCTTGAATCAGAGGGGCATCTGACGGGCAAAAAAAGTGCGTGTGTGGTAAACGACGGGTTGAATTAAAAAAGCTGCCGGTAAATGTCATACTGTCATACAATGACAGGCAATAAAAAGTTTATTGAACCTGGCCTGTTGGTGCAATGGTAGCGATCCTGCCCTTAGCACCGGAGGTCGTGGGTTCGTTCCCCACTCATGACAAACATTTTTTGGGACGTACATTTGTGTTTTTCATCAAGCTGGAGAAAACTCTTGCTCTACAAAAGTAAAGTATTATCATACTCATCATTATAAAGAAATACATTAGGTCAGATTAATGCACAAACAATTTTATATAGAACTTTGTGCCACTACAAACGGCTGTATCAAGTTTTAGTCCATGAAAGTGGATACTTATATGAAAAAATCGTCAATTAGTAGTCAAAAAGATGCCTTTTCAAAACGTTTTGATGACGTCATTAAACAACGTTATTTCAGTTTTACTAGTTGTCAAAATTCAGCTTGTAATACCGACTGAGTGAATGACAAATCAATATTATTTAGTTTTTTTAAGCCATGAACCTCGTTGCCCAGCAACTGACTGAATGATGAAACCCTTAGAGTAAAATTGATTGCCACCATAAGTGAATAACTTAATTGCAAAATCTTTGCTCTCAGCAATATAATATACACATATCAACATGGTCTAGAGATATTTCAATTAAACCTAAATAACTAAGATTCTGTTAACGTTTAAATAGGACAAACTGAAATAAACCTTGTTTAATAGCCTATCTAATCTGATAAATAAACTTTTAGGTAAAGTTAAATATAAAAAAACACAGACAAAATTTCAATCCTAACTTTATTTTTGAAACATCAAAACCTAAACAAAACTAAACTTCAAATTAATAATCCGTGGATCCACCTAAGATGCTCCTGACACATTTACAGCGGTTTTGCATACTCAAAACAAGGGTGTCAATATACTGTTGTGGAATACTGTCCCAAGTCCTGCTAAGATGCAAGAAAAGCTGGTTTTCATGCACAATATCTTCAAGGAAATTCCTAAGAGCTCCTCTCTAAGCATATCCCAGGCATGCTCAATAGGATTCAAGTCAGGGGATTGTGCAGGCCAGTCTAAAGCTTGGATATCATGCTGTTGTAACCAACTTGTAACGATACGGCCGTATGTGGACGGGCATTGTCGTGCATTAGCTGGAAATTTTGTCCCATTTGCTGTCTGTGGGGCAAGATTACAGGCTTTAGCACCTCATCTCGGTATTTTAGAGCAGTCATATTGCCTTGTATCCAAACGAGGTCCGTTCTACCGCCGAGCCGAATTCCTGCAGGAACCATAATCGTGCCACCTTGATGTGCATGAACGTGTTGTGGATGCTGCAGTCGATTCCAACGTCCAGGTTCTCTCCAAACGCGTACTCTTCGCGAATCAGGATGAAATCCAAACCTGGATTCATCAGTGAAAAACACAAGTGACCATTGAGAATGGTTCCAGTTTTCGTGTGCAATAGCCCATTATAATCTTCTTCCTCGATTGCCTCTCCTTAGCGCTGGTACCCTAAGTGGCCTACGAGCACGTAGGCCACTTAGATATAACGCTCTGACTGGTCCTCATGGTTTCAGAATTTGCAATTTGGGTAGCGCCAGCTTGAATCATGCCCACTGCTTTAAACATTTCGTTCCTGGTCAAGTGTCTACGTGGCATGATTAAATGAACACCGGAGACAGGTTTGACAAAGATTTATAGAAATTTATGGAGTTTTAATCAAGTTAGAAGTTCGTGAAGATTTACTTCTTTGGAAGAAATTCAATGAATGCGAATTTCATCTTAAAACAAAACCTTTTATATACAAATTTGAATTTAAAAAAGGAACGTTTTTATAATTTAAAAAAGGAATGTTTTTATAATCTGACATTAATAGTTTTTTTGTAAGGCCAGTACTTTTTAAGTTATTTAAAAAAGTTTTATATACACCTAGACCATGTTGTTGTGTGTATTAGCATAATTATGACGAGTGTTTTTATTTAAGGATTTTATTTCATACCATCCGGCAAGTTGGTATAGCACGTTTCTGAAAAGCAACTTGACGTATCATATAAAAGAGATAGCGCTATTATATATATTTTTTTATATGGCAGTATGTCTTTCTCGCTTCCAGCAGAAAGCATGAAAAATCTTCGTTCTTTCCCGGCGCTAAGCAGGACTGTTTAGTTGTAGGTCATAGTACGAATTTGAGCAGCATTAATTTCACATTGTTTTAGGATAGTATGAACTTGAGACTGTCTTAAAGCACCTTTTAATCAGGCCCCTGTTCATACTTAACAATAATACAATTTCACAATTATTAATAATTGCGATTTATTTCATTGTACAACCGAAATCTTGACTTGTCTAAAATATTGCACCTAACTACGCTGCGCACGCGCGTGCCGCTTCCAGTCTCGCTAGTTCAACGCATTTCCCGGAGACATTAGCTAATGATTGTGCTGATGACAACGACGCGGACGGTTCGCACAGAGCGGACCAACAAATTAAAGTTTAATATTACCGTCGCTATGCATTGTATTATTTTTGTTGATCTGTGTTCGATACTCGCTTTGTATTGTTCTTAATGTTTCTCATATACCTAAGTGAATTGTAATTCTTTTTGAGAAAACAAATGTCTAAAACTCGAAGAGCTTAACCTTTAGCCTTATCTTCAGTCTTAAACATTTGGGTAAATAAAAGTAAAATAGCAAAACATTCTGTCTGTTTTTCTCATCTGCTACTGAACAAGCAAACTGCTTGCTGGCATAACAGGTAGATTTTAAGTTTAGCTGTAAGTACTCAGCTCTCTAGCGGTTTTTATTTTGCAAAAGGTTATTTTAGTGTACATTTTGACAATTAGTAAAATGTCCATACATTAGGACGAGAACTCAAGCCAAAATAAAAAATTCCGTCGTGGTCAAGGGCCTACACCTCCTACACCGATGGGCAAAAAAATAAATAAATAATAGCATAATAAACTAAAACATGTTATCTTCATGTTGTTAGTTTGAAATGGTCGTAGAATTGGAATTACTATACTAAAAAATCTTGCAAAAGGGTATTTGTTTGACGACCGACTTGGTGTAATGGTTAAGAAGTTGGCTACTACACCAGAGGTCGCGGGTTCGATCCCCGCACAGTACAAACATTTGTGTGCATGAACATGTCTGTTTGTACTGGTCTGGGTGTCTCCTATGTATAATAAGTATGTATTTACAAAAGAAAATGTATTTAAGTATGTTTATCCGTTGTCTAGTATCCCATAACACAAGCTTTAATTAGCTTACTTTGGGGCTAGATGGCGCTGTGTGGAATAATGTCCAGGGATATTTATTTATTTATTTTATTTGTAAAACTTCAATTTGCTAAGGCTCCTAAACTATAAGTGGGATATTCATAGTTCCTAAAAGAAAATATAGGCCATCAACTTTGCTTTAATCTGTTTGTTGAGTTTTCAAAAATACCTCCTGTGGCCCAAGTAAATACAATTTTTAGTGTTTTACTGCAAGCGTCCTCGCGCGCAGTTGTGTGGAGGCGACGAGCGGCAGTATCAATCCTATATATCAGAGGTAGACAGAAAATCGACGAACACAAAACCTTAAAATCAAACTCAATTATCAACGGCGCTTCTGATGGGGTGTCTAGCCTTAAAAGTAAGCTACTATAAAGAATCTAGTGTAGATCTAGAGTAGTGTGTCCACATCAACTAACTCACTCTGACTACGTAGTGTGTCCACACTAACTAACTTACTCTGACTACGTAGTGTGTCCACATCAACTAACTCACTCTGACTACGTAGTATGTCCACATCAACTAACTCACTCTGACTACGTAGTGTGTCCACATCAACTAACTCACTCTGACTACGTAGTGTGTCCACATCAACTAACTCACTCTGACTACGTAGTGTGTCCACATCAACTAACTCACTCTGACTACGTAGTGTGTCCACATCAACTAACTCACTCTGACTACGTAGTGTGTCCACACTAACTAACTTACTCTGACTACGTAGTGTGTCCACATCAACTAACTCACTCTGACTACGTAGTATGTCCACATCAACTAACTCACTCTGACTACGTAGTGTGTCCACATCAACTAACTCACTCTGACTACGTAGTGTGTCCACATCAACTAACTCACTCTGACTACGTAGTGTGTCCACACTAACTAACTTACTCTGACTACGTAGTGTGTCCACATCAACTAACTCACTCTGACTACGTAGTATGTCCACATCAACTAACTCACTCTGACTACGTAGTGTGTCCACACTAACTAACTTACTCTGACTACGTAGTGTGTCCACATCAACTAACTCACTCTGACTACGTAGTATGTCCACATCAACTAACTCACTCTGACTACGTAGTGTGTCCACACTAACTAACTTACTCTGACTACGTAGTGTGTCCACACTAACTAACTTACTCTGACTACGTAGTGTGTCCACATCAACTAACTCACTCTGACTACGTAGTATGTCCACATCAACTAACTCACTCTGACTACGTAGTGTGTCCACACTAACTAACTTACTCTGACTACGTAGTGTGTCCACATCAACTAACTCACTCTGACTACGTAGTATGTCCACATCAACTAACTCACTCTGACTACGTAGTGTGTCCACACTAACTAACTTACTCTGACTACGTAGTGTGTCCACATCAACTAACTCACTTTGACTACGTAGTGTGTCCACATCAACTAACTCACTCTGACTACGTAGTGTGTCCACATCAACTAACTCACTCTGACTACGGAATTCTCGAATGCATTCATCGCTGTGCAAAGGTCTTTTTTAGTGTTCGTTTGGCTAATAAGTTCGTAACAGCAACTGACAATCTCACGTAACGAAACGTAGCCTTATTAGAGCATCGTATGTAGGACGTCTTGGTGCTTGAGAGCATACAAAAACTTCGCTCAGATCTCTGAAATGGAGGTTTACGATTATACCAGTCTAGAGCGTGGGTGGTTTTTGCCCAATTTTTGCCCTGATTTCACCTCAAAGTTGAACTGCCAATGTAATAGCTTAGGCGTCTCTTTAATTTCTTTTGACATGTTGAAAAACCGCTTCAGTTTAATTCGAAATTCGGTTTCAAAATGAATTAAGTGAAAATGTCGATCGATGCGTTAATGCGACGCGCACGCGATGAACAGGCGCGCGAGACCTGTGCGTCTGCGCCTACTTTCACTGATCGCCGCAGTTTTTCTCGGCGCGGACCTGCGCTCGCGCACGCACCACCCACCGTTCAGTTAAAGGTAGTGATAACTATTAATATAGACGACACGGTTGGCGTAGTGCGCTGTAGCACGGTTTCTCGTCTCGATTTCCGTAGTGTCCCGGGTTCGATTCCCGGTCGGGTCAATTTAGGAAACTCATTTCCCTGTGTGGTACCTCGTAACACAAGGATATTAATCCCTACTTCGAGGCCATTACAAGACGTGTGTTGTCTGGCGCATATTTATTTATTTATTAATTGCCTGGATTATTTAGTTAGTCATCTGAACTTTATTCTGATAAAAAATGCATTATGAGGTTTTCGTCACAAGCTCACAAAAGACTAATAATCACTATAAAATAAGTGAACCGACTTTTAAACACGAAATAATTCAATTATGTATATATCTGGTTATATAGTTATCTGGGCAGGGTTATCATCCGTCATCAAGACAAAGGGTCTAAACTTAGCCAAAAATTAAAAGTCTGAAAATTAAAAGAAAACAAATAGGTAGATAGATGTTATTATATGTAAAATTTACCAGACATATTACATTGGCGGCGCCTTTACCTCGCGCAGTTAGTTGGGTTGCTAGGATTTCCAACAATGGCCTCAAATACCAGAGAGTACTAACTCTATGTATCTATACAATGAATACAAAGTTAGGTTTTATAACTTGTTCTATTAATATTTTCATGTGTTTTAGTCAGTAACCTGGAGCCAAGATTAACCCCTTCATGTTTAAAATACCTATGAACTCTCTATTTTTACAAATAGGTACTGCCTTCGCTATTGATCTGCAGACTCCCGAACCCATTCCAGCGCGTGTTCCAGCTTCCATTGGTTGTTTTTTGAATCGTAAATATCTACAAAAAGTTTGAATACTGTTGTTGATACTAACTATTTTTTATTTATCAAAAATCGATATCACAAATGTTACAAATGAATATACGAGTAACTATGTTACATGTAAAAGAAACTCAAAATGAATGTGATACCAACACAGTTAACCACAGGTTAATGTATGCTTATTGTTTTTAGTAAACATAACATTTAATAACTACCTATTTATGGTGAAAACAATCAGAACATTACAAATCAACCATGGGGCTGTTAGTAGGTACAACTATTTCTAGGTATACTTACAAGGTGGTTGTTCTACGCATTCATTTCACATCCTTACTTTACTCAGGACAGTATTTTTTAAGGTTTAGCATTAGAAGCAAACATATTTATACTATTAATTTTATACATTTATTAACAAAGATTTGTGTCAAATCTCTTGAATCACGTACTTTTTCGATATCAGCCAGCTTGAATTTGAAACACGATATGATTCAGGAACTTAATCATTTAAATTTTAGGTACAAAGATGTTGAGTTTGTCTAACCATCTTATTCATAAAACTAAATCGGTCTGTTACCACTTTTGAAACTTAGTATTTTTTTAATCAGCGGTGCCGGAGTCAACATTAGGACGAAAGTAGCACAACCTTACACTGGCTAAAGTAGTCCTAAAGTCTTCCTTTACTTTTTAAAATTAAAAGAGGGCAAACCATTGATTTGAAATAAAGTCGAACATTAATTTAAAAACGCCCTAGGATATGGGTGTGCCATTTCAAAGAGATAAAAATTAAGAGTGAAATATTTCTCAGGCGTTAGGCAACCTTTATTCCTTGTTCATTAGACCGGCGAAAAATTAGCACACATTTTAAAATAATGCAAAATTTTTGTATTAAAAGTCATTTGCTTAAACAACATTTACATTTCATGCCGTTCTTAAAAGTCAGAGAGTGCGGTTTTCGGCCACCTACATTTCAGCTGTATTATTTAGTTCCACTTCGTCGGGCTAGATGGCGTTACGTGGCTGTACTAACGATTCAGTACGTCTACCACTGAATGTTTTGTACTAGACAACGTAAGCGTAAGTCTCTTCGTTTGTATGAAAACCCAGCGTGCCACTTGTGCCACTTCTCTGACACTGACTGTCACGCTTAGAATAATAACATAAAGAAGGATAGTCTTCATACAACCGCCCCGTCAGAAATGAAGCACTAAGTAATCCGATCCACACATGCGTGACTATTACTTGCTTATGTGCGGCGGGCTTTGACATTGAACATTGCGGAGCTGTAATGAACACTGCAAAGCGGTCCGTTTGGAGCCATTTAAGGCTCCAATTAAGGTGCTTCAAAATGGGCGCGTGGACTTAGTTTCTATATGTAATTATTCTAAGCTGTCACGTCAAAATGGCGTTTTAGTAAAGGCGATGCTTATCCGCTCGAAAACGATGAAAAGGCGGTCTAAGAGTCAAGAGTTTGACTGGCCTGTTGGCGCAATGGCAGCGATCCTGCCTTTAGCGCCGGAGGTTGTGGGTTCGATCCCCACACATGACAAATATTTGTGTGACGAACATTTGTATTTGTTGTGTGTGTGGGTGTTATTATCTATTTAAGTATGTATTTAGATATATTTAAGTATTTTTATCAGTCTCTGACGCCCATATTACAAGCTCTGCTTAGTTTGGGGTCAGATGATCTTGGTGTGACTTGTCCCAGATATTTATTTATTTATATAAGTAATTTAAATTTCATCAATCGATTTTGCTACCGATTTCATTAGAGGGATTTAAAGATATCTATTTAGATTCATAAAAAGACGAAGGAACTCAAGCACTTGATTTTAATCAAGTTGCTCTAGCACAAAATAAAGAGTTGAAAGAAGAAGGAAAGAAGAAGGAGAAGAAGACCGCTTGCGTCTTCTTTCCTAAACTTGCCTGATCGCCTAGGGTTGCTACTATATTCGCCCGATAAGCCCGATATGACAGAACGGGAAAAGAATAATGTTCTCACTAAACATTCCTAACGGGTGAAGGATAATCTAGCGACGTCTTTAAATTCATGAACCTTGTGCGCCAGATTCTAAAAAGTCATTTACTTACAGAAGGCGTCCGCTAAATAAACCGGGCTCCTGGTGCAACTTGCTAGCTTATTGGGCTTGATCATTAGTCCTTATACCTACCTAGTAGGCAAGTAACAGCATGACGCATCGGCGGCGGTGGCAGCCGCGCGTGCCCCGACAAAAGAATATACCTACCTTAAATACTGGTGTTTTACCAATGCATGATAAGATAAGTTACGGAAATGTTTTAGCTACCTGTCTAACTCAAACTCAAACTCAAATATCTTTAGATAAATAGACTTAATTAATACTTTCAAATAGTCAAAAAATATACTAAATAATAGACATAAATACTATAATAATATGAATATATCAATAAACAGTACCTATACAAACATAATGCGAATGCGACTCGACCACCGCGTCGGAGAAGTTGATTCTCACTGAGAAGACCCGGCGAGAAACTCAGTAGTTACTCTTTTAAACTTGTCGTGGTATTACAAAGAGTACAATTTGTTTGTTGAGAAAAAAAAACTGCTTAAATTCCAACATTAATAAATAGACAGAACAACCCAACAAGTACAGTTTTGTAAAACAAACAAAGTTGAAAAGAGTAACTATCGAGTTTCTTGCCGGAGTCTTCTCGATAAGAAGCAACGTCCGAACCGGTGGTAGATTCACATTATGTATATTCACGATGTGTACTAATATTGTACTATTTTATTTACGTTTATTATTATTATTTCTGTATACTTTTTTTGACATGTCATAAGTGCTTTGTACAAGCTTAAATGAATAAATGATTTTTTACTTTTACTTACTTTACAGCAAAGCTACATAATATAAAACAATAGCATGTACTTAAACTGCCTACTTACTTGTAAAAGTTGATTGAGTTTTACTTACCTTTCTTCATCATTTGGTAACGAAAAGAACGTGTAAATACAATTTTGTGTGGTGTTCAAACAGCCAAATACACTGCAATACAAATAATATTTTCGCGAAACCATTTTCGACCATTAAACTATAAATCTGACGTACAAATAATATCTCAATGTGTACGGGTAAACCCGCACAAAAGAATAAATAAATAAATAAATATCTGGAACAATTCACATCAAGATCATCTGACCCCAAACTAAGCAGAGCTTGTATTAAGGGCGTCAGAGACTGATAAACATACTGAAATATTTCTAAATACATACTTAAATAGATAATAACACCCAGACACACAACCGTATATATAATAGTTATCCATTTTAACGTTGTCGTTTGCAGTTTACGTATAAGCATTGTTTATTATAATTTTCAGTTCTAATTAAAGACAACAACATCTTATCATTTATCAACTATCAGTATCGTAGTAAATGTAGGAGTTACGAGTACGCCCTACATTTCTTGGTCCTTCGAGCAAACAGCGGAGATCATTTCTTTATACTAAAAGAAACTACCAGAGAACATTTCTTTGAGCTTCGAAAAAGACAGTACAGTCAGTGTCTTTCTCGTGTTTGAAGTGTGATAGCGAATCGGTTCGTTTGGCCTCCCAGAAGCGGGGCTCACCTGACGGATTGTGGAGGCGCATATATTGCACTGAGAGCACAGCAGGATACTGGTGAATCCCATGACCTATCGAAAGGTTTATCATCTACCAGTTGGAGTTGGAGTATTATCATTGAAGACTGCATTCAAAACTTATCATCATGGAAGCTTTGTTGATTCGCCAAAGCGCTCTTATTGACGAAATCAAGAAAATAAGGGTAAACTTTGACAAGGATAGTGATTCGAGGAAAACACTGAATACATTCAGCGAAGGGTGGAAGCGTTGAACAACTTTTGGGGCGAGTTTCAGCATAACGATACTTTACTTGGTGAAGAAGGAGATGAAACTCAAGAATATTTTAACTTCAACAGAAGAGAAGGCCACGGAACCCTGTGGGCCTGTCGAGGCAACGTTAGCACAGCAACGTACCAACTTTCGAGCTCTACAGCGGCAAATAAGAAGCATCGATGTCAAGCTTATCGACGAGAAGTGGGAAATCGAAGATGAATTGAAGAATCTTCAGCACCTTTGGGTTATCATCGACGACCTGCATTTACGCATCGATAACTTACTGCAGGGCTCAGATGGATTTTATGATAGCGAGTTTAAACTACATGAAAAATCGTACAAAGATATCATGAGGCCACTGAACAGAAAATTAAGTTCGACCGCCCACGCGCAGCACTCAGCACCACACATTGACATCCCAGTTTTTACCGGAAGATACACACAATGGCCTACCTTTTGTGACCTTTTTACGGAGACAATTCACAAGAGCAAATTTATCACTAAGGCACAAAAGATGCTATATCTTAAGAGCAAAATAAAGGGAGATGAGATTCTGTATGTATTCAGATGCTGTATGAGAGCATACAGCATCTGAACATCTCGGCGAATAATTACGATACCGCCTGGGATTTACTTATGCATATGTTGTTATAGCACGAATATTCCATTCACTGAACACATCGAACTGTTCTTGAAACAACCCAATCTGCAAAAACAATCATCTTTCGAGTTACGAAAACTGTACGATACCACAATGGAATGCATACATGCTATTCACAACTTAGGAGTCGATACTAGCTCCTGGCATCCACTTCTGGTGCATTTGCTGTCTAAAAAGCTAGACGCACTAACTTACACAGACTACAAGGAATGCAGAAGAGCTCCGCGAGATCTACCAACATTTGAAGAGCTAATGGCATTTATTGATAGTAAATTTATTGCTCTTGAGCCGATAAGCGAGAGCGAGAATATATCTCAACAAACAAATCAGGTTCCAGTCAATCGACTAAACCCACATTCAGCAAACCCAATATCTATCAAGGCAGACCATCATTCTATCAGAGCGTGGCAACATACTCTCGAAAATGTCATTTGTGTAATTTGGACCATGATTTATACACGTGTAAGAAATTTCACAACCTGCCAAAGGAAGCAGAAATGATCACGATTGCCAAACTGAAGGTTTGTCGAAACTGCTTATATCACCATTTTAAAAATAAATGCATTTCGACGAAAAGATGCAAAGAATGCGACGGAAAACATAACACCATTTTACACGAAGCGGCGACTTTTATGCAATCTGAAACAAATCACGCAGTACCTACTTTGTCAACCGAACCCCTGACGTCACAGCCAGTAAACAAGGAAAATAAGCAACACAGAAGTTATCACGTAGCAGGATAAAACGAAGAAATTTTATTTACAACAATATCAATGAAGGTTAAGGCGTCAGATAATACCTAAGGGCTCTCCTAGATCAAGGATCCCAAATATCATTAATATCACAGAATACTTGGATTAAGGCGTCATAACTATCGCGCCACAGTATCTGGGATAGGTAGCACTTCCAAGCAAAGCAAGGGAGCTGTAAACCTTGATTGCCAATCTATCTACGATGATTATCAGCTTACAACACAAGCGTTGGTAATATCACGTGTTATCAGTAATCTCCCGAACAATCCGTTTGAGAAAAGATCATTGCCGCATCTCTAAAGCATTCACTAGGCAGACCCCGAGTACGATATATGAACACCAAATTGACATTCTTCTTGATGCAAGTGTGTACTCACAGATCATAATGAACGGGCTTATCAAAGGCCCTCCCCAGGCACCCATTACGCAGCAAACAAAAATGGGATGGATTCTGTCAGAGAATGTAAAAACATTTAATTCTCATGTTGTGCTTAACAATATGCAAGATTTATCAAAATAGTGGTCCCACTATTTCTTGCTAATGTCTTCAATGTCCATTGAAGACATTAGTGACACCCCAGCCTTATCAGCAGATGATCAAAATTGTGAAAACCCGTATCAGTTTAATACGAAACGCCTGGAAAATATCAAGTGGCTCTCCCAATGAAGCCAGACTATGTACAACATTTGGGACTATCACGGCCAAAAGCGATAGCCCAGTTCATAAAAGTTGAACAAAAGCTTGAAGAACAACCATCACTATCAGAAGCATATCATAACTTTATGACCGAGTAAGAAGAACTTTGACATATGCGCCCAGCATATGGCGTTCTAAAATTGGACTCGACGACAACGTTACTGCGAGTCGTCTTTAACGCATCATCCAATACGATTTCAGGCCACAGCCTTAATGTTCTAATGCTTTGCGGACCCAACCTGCAGAAAGATATACTTACCTTGATTTTAAAATGGATGCAGCATAAATCTGTACACTGCGGACATTGAGAAAATGTTCAGAGCCATACTTATCAGAGAAAATGATCAACATTTACAAACAATCATATGGAGGAAATCACCGCTCGAGTTGCTAAGCGAATATCATCTTACAACTGTGACGTGTGCCACGAAGGCGGCACCCTTTTTAGCCATGCGTACCTTAAAGCAAATAGCAAAGGATTGCGCCCAAAATTATCCATTAGCAGCATCCGCTCTGGAAACATCATTCTTTATGGATGATCTGAAGACTGGAAACGACGAGATAAAAACTGTGAGAGAAATGCAACATCAGCTAATCTGCGCGCCAAGAGAAGCAGGCATGAACTTGAGAAAATGGGCTGCAAATGACCCAGTACTAATCAAGGATTTATCAGCCGATCTACTTGACATACCTCGTGACTTTAGAAGCTCAGAATCTAGAAAATCACTAGGTTTGAGATGGGTTCCGTCAGCGGACAGTTTTACATTCACGAACAAAATAGAGCAAAGAAGCAAGCCTTTTAAAAAACGCCAGATGCTGTCGGGCATTTCGAAGCTTTTTGACCCTCTCGGCTGGTTATCGCCACTAACTATAAGAGCAAAAGTACTTTTTCAACGAGTTCGGACATCAGGAATATCATGGGATGAAGAATTTATCATCAGACCTACAAAACGAATGGCGTCAATTTTTATGTCATTTGATCATAATATATAACATAACGCGGGCGAAGCCGCGGGTGGAAAGCTAGAGAGGTTCATAAAAATTAAGTGAAAACTCAATATATAAATTTAAAGTAAGAATGTAATATAAATGTTAGTTGTATGAAATTTATTGAAATTGAAATTTTGAATAATGAATTAAATAGGGTTGCCCACCAAAACCGTTCCCGGAGATTTTCTGTGGGCTCCTTCCCCAAAAACGGATGCAAAGAGATGGGGGTTTATTCCGCCTAGAGGTGTATTGTCATTTTCTACTTGGTTAAGAATCAACCCCGGGCGCCCAAAATGGTGTTCTCCGGGAATAGGGCAACTACAGGCACCCAACAAAAATAATAATGATCTCCGATTTTGCCCCAAAAAAAGGCTTCACAAGTAATTTTGAAATTTCAAAAAGTTAGAAATTAAAAATATAAATAAATTTAAAAAATGGGATAATTTAAATTGGTGTTCAACCTTCTGCCCTAGTTGGATTCCTTATCAGGCGACCCAGCTCCAAGTACAAATGAAATAAAACTATAGATGGTCTTAATATCATTGCGTGTTTTGAAAAACTGGTCATACAACTGGGTGACGGAAATCGGCAACGTATTAGGATTTATTCAGTTCACAGTAAATTAGTACTTTTTCATAGTAAAACCTCAACAAACATAAATAACTATTTTAAAATAAATGAGCAACAATTTAAGAATGAAGTTATTTTGTAATGAAAGAAAACGTTTCAACTATCTCGACTTATATTTCTTGACGAGTACTTACAAATCAAATACAACATACAATAATGTTTTTTTCTGAATTTCGACTGACATCCGATGTTAATAGCAATAGACGAGGACTAAGCTAAGCAGCGTTTGTAACGGTGCATTGCACCGCTATTTTGCAGAGGACATTAAGCTATTGTTACGTTATGGTACCGTTTTTTATTTCCATGTCGACTCAGCTGTACGAAGTCCCATTACAAATATTTTACGCGAACGATAACGTAAACTTAAAGCAACTCATGGTATACGTACTGAGTAGGAAATACATCATGGTATTTCGTTTCAGACTTGCTAATTGCCCGGATCAACATGGTTCTGCATATGACACGAGAAGTATCTCTGCCATGAATTTATACCAATGACAGACACTGCAATGGCCTCCGCGTAGACCGCGATGACCTTTTTGTATGGGATTTCGGTACGCGCAGGAGAAGCTAGTGATTTTAAAATTGAACTAAAAAGGTATACAAATTTTACAACGATCGCCGTTTACTTGGCGGAAACTCATGGTAGACATAAAGGTCTTTAAGTGGAGTTCAAAGGATAACCATTTTTAGTTGATATTACTGGTTAAAAATTGCAATGAAATCAAAACCACAGTTCTTCTGTTTATAGTTCCTCGAGTTGTTTGTCTTACGGTAAAGAGCGACCAATGAAATTCTTCGTCTAACCGTCACCGACTCACCGCGGCGGTCAAAGCCCCAATTCGGAAGTCCTGTGTCCAAACTCACTTCGAGCAAAGTGTGTTTTGGTATTTCTCGGAACACAGCCCGGACTTGTGATCTCCAACCCGCATTTGGGGAGCGTGATGATGGATAAGCCAATATCAATTGTAGCGATGACTAGATTTCAATGTTAAAGACCATTGCCCGGACAATATAAAGGCTTATTAACTCACTCCGCAACTTACCTATCTGTCTAATTATTTTTTTCATGTATTACTTAGGGACTCTGAGAGTTGTACTTGCCTGGTTTTCAAGAAAAGTTATTTTTAAAGGGTAATTTCCCAATTTCAAGTATATTCCCATTGATATTTGTGATAATAACTGAAATGCAATATGCGCCAGACAACACACCTCTTGTCATGGTCTCGAAGTAGAGATAAATTATAATATCTCTGTGTTACGAGGTACCAGACAAGGAATTAAGCCAGGGGCGTCTCCCAGCACACCCAGACCCAGGCCAATTTAGAAAAGAATATTTCCTAAATTGACCTGACCGGGGATCGAACCCGGGACACTACGGAATTAAATGCGAGAAACCGTGCTACAGCGCATTACGCCAATCGTGTCGTCAAACAAAAAATACAATATATGCTATATCATTATTTCATAAAGTTTCGAGTCAAGCACCGCATTTACCAGGTTATGTTAGGACGATGGAATACATATCTAACTCGCGGGCCTCAATAGTTATGCCAGATTTTATATATATATATTTATGTGAAATAGTTTCAGAGTTAAGCGGGGCTCAAAAGTGCGTTACACACGGTGCTGCTCGCCAGTTCTGTTAGCTTGAACTTGGCTTTGACACCGTACCGCGTGTCTAAATGTGGATTTGCCTATAACAATACTTACATCATTTTAGTAATATACAATTATTCCTAAGTATGGATCATTTATTATCTATACTAATAGTATTATAAAGAGACAAGACTCGTTTGTTTCTTTGTTTGTTTGTAACCTTATGAACCGATTTAATCTTTCACCAATATGAAGCTACATTATCAGGGAGTGACATAGGCAATTTTTTTAAAGTAAGGTACGGCTATATTCTGACGGGAAAGACAGTCTTCGCAGGCGAAGACGCTGACGGTCAGCTAGTAGCTAACTGAATAGACTGATACCAAAAACTACAGAATATTGAGTGTGAAATTCGAAATACTTAATAACAAAGCAACATTTAATTATCTTTATCAGGACAGAACTCCTAAAATTATCAGTATGAATTGTAAACAACAAACGGAACACTCATACTATATTTAGTATGGTTTATTATGTTCTAATTGTCGTGTTATGACGCCATGTCTTGAATAAGAGAATTGATTTGACCTAGTCCGTTATGAATTCATGAATCCAGTGTATTTTGTAACACACTATGATATTGACAAAGAACTAATAAATAGCTAGCCATGAGCATTGACCTCCAATAAATATATTAATTAATAAAATGCACTTGTAAAAATTCGAGAAGCTATGTAGTGGCCGACGCGCTTGCTGTATAATTTATATTCTAGGACTACGTAGCTATACAATATGATTGTATTATTTGACCCTTAGGACTTTGACTTAAGATGCATGCAAAAATGTTTCTAAGTATACCTATCATGTTCGTTATGATAAAAACAAGGTTTGTTAAAAGAATACTCAAAAAAGTCATGGCTGTGTGGTCTACGCACAGCCATGTCATTTTTTTGAGTATTGCTTTAGTTACACGAGAAAAAGCGTAACAGCCAAGATCGTGAAGTCACTGCGGGCGAAAAGCTAGTGTTGTTTCAAAAGTAGATAATAAAATATATTTCAAACACTTTTTAAAACAAAGAATTTTTGAATGATTACTAATCAATCACTCGTGTTTGCTTATCAAAACATTTGTTATTTAATCAAGAACAGTCAATCATAACCGGCTACTTCTTCAAAACTACGTGATTCATTAGATCGCTCTGGTGCCTTTTTTTAAGATTAATAGTTAGACTTTTTATATATTTTTAGAAGTAAGAAACGTTATGGAAATGTTTTTTTTCTTATTGCCCCTAATTTTCCGCAAACGGTTTATGAGATAGGTATATAAGTTTGAAATAATTGTGACCAGAGCGATCAATAATGATGCCAGAGCAATCAAAGCATATCTACTATGAATTATAGAAAAACAATTGATTTAACTAAATATTATTATTTTTAAATTATACCTTAATTTGAACTAGTAAATATTATATTTAACTTGTTATAGCAAGATCGCCGTATAATCAAAATCGACCATTTATGTAATGTTTTAATACTTTAAATTATCACGATTTCTCTATAATGTATTACTAATACAGTTATATAGGTTACATCTTTGAATGAATAATTGGACATACCCATTTACTTACTGAATTATCTTAAAAAGACAACGTTAACGTAGCTTTACGAATAGATTTCCCTCAATTTAAAAGTTCTGGTTATTATCAAAGAGAATAAATTAACAAGACTATCAAATCTCCTAATAAAGTAAAATAATAAACTATAAAAATATGTATTTTCACGTTAAGTACCCATAATAAAACAAAACTATATTTTTTTGGTAATTCACCAACGACTTAAGAGCGTCAAGATTAGGATCATTTCTTATTTTTACAATTTTTAAGATAAGAAATAATACTTTTCTGTTTTATAATGACTACTCTTCGGTGTTATTTTAAGATTTATTTTGATTTGAAACATGATATTTATTAAGTATAGCTCGAAGTTTCCGAAAAAAACCGGCTAAATGCGAGTCAGACTCACACACGAAGGGTTCCGTACTATTTATTATCTATACAACACTAGCTTTCCGCCCGCGGCTTTGCCTGCGTGAACTTCATTTCTGTAACATGGATACAAAATATTTATAAATTGTAGCCTAATTGTTATTTTGATGTTTAAGCTGTATTACTGTAGAGTTTCATCTAAATCCGTTCAGTAGTTTTTGCATGAAAGGGTAACAAACACACACACACACACATACATACATCCTCACAAATAATATTAAGTAAGATTTGTTTTAATAGCGGCAACAGAAATACATCGTCTTTGGAAATTTTAACTATCACAGTTCATGAAATACAGCCTAGTGACAGATCGACGGATAGTGGAGTCTTAGTGAAAGGGCTCCGTTTTTACCCTTTTGGTATACATTTGTAAAATGTCCCACTAAGAGTCCTCCAGGTAAACCCAACTCTGTTCTAAAAGGGGAGGACATGTGACAGCCCATATTGCAAAACTACTCCAGCCTATGCCTGAGCTTCTTTCGTGCCCGGTGTCACCAGTATACTCCCATAAAAAGAGCACATACTTTTAGGAAGTAGGAGGCGGTCGACGTCTTCCCCCTACCTGCTTAAAGGCAAATATTAGAACATTTGCTAAAAAAATAAGCATTATCTTAGTTGTTATTTATAGGGCCAATAACTTTCGGAATAGTAAGGTAGCCCGAAAATAAAAAGCCCTTTCTAAACATTCTATGCCAGATAAAACTTTAAAGTATCTATATAAAACAGGTCCACATATAAATTTTTATATCGTTACACTCTGTCAAACTACTTGGTTATATCTTATGTACGTCGTCGTCTAATATAAATACTTAGAGCATTGTTAATCGCTAACGAACGGAATTTGATCATTTTATTGCTATTTCCAAATCTTTTTTTCCAGTAATAAGATAACTTCATTAAAGGATTAAAATTACAACTATTAAAATAATTTAAAAATAACTAATTATATAAAAAGCTTAACCTAAAATTAATCTAACTAAAATAAGCATTAAAAAAATAAAAACTTACAAAAATAAAACAAATATGACGTCTAATCAATTAACAAATCCTGTAAGTGTGGCATGGAAGCAAGGATAGGCAACGTTTCCGAGTTAAACGGCTATGCTTAGCCGGCTCTTCGGTCTCTTGTTGCCATGATCAGGAGAGAACTATTTTTTTAGTGTGGGGTCCCCTGGGCCCAAAAGTCTCAAATCCGAGCGGCGGATATTTACAAAGCTTGGATAGCTCCGCTGCCGCCCCGGCTCTAGATACCGATTCCCTGAGACGGGACGGGGCCAGAGTGTCGACGCAAGTGGCATCCCACTCTAGCGCTCGTCCACGCTCCCAGGGAATCAGTGTCATGCCATCAAGTCTCTTACCATCATCACGCACCGGCCCATGTGGTTCAAGCGTGAAAGGCACACTGATGGTGGCAAGAGCCCTCTTGATTATGTCGTTTAGACAGGCATGGCGGGCGAGCCGTCCGGCACTTTTGGGCAGCAGAGTTCATGAAGGCCAAATCTGCCCATGTCCTTGCTACAAACACAGGAGTGCTTTTCACAAACTGGGGAAGCAAGGCGCAGCCCCACGCTCACCCGAAAAGTTTCATTATCAATAAGTTTGTCATGGTTCCGGCGAGTTATAGAATGTAGCTAGTGTCCAGATTCCGGTGCAGAGACTTCTAGGAGTCTTGCACGATGAACTTGACCAGAATTTTGAATAAGAATTTTTGTGGGTCTCTTTCACCAATGTGACATCCCAAAGTGTTTGTAGATGAGTTAAACTATAAAGAAATTCTGATACCGCTGCCACCGAATTTTATAGGAAAAGCAGCTTGGGTCCATGAGTTGTGATCAAGTTTTAAATTAAGATTTCTTCAAGCGAAGCTTAGTGTGGCATCATTTGTGTCTAATAAATAGGAAACTTTCCAGATTGGACTAGCGCGGAGAATGTATGTAAATTTGGCAAAAAAAGGCAATATTTCATGATGGTAAAGGCGATGTGGGAATTTAGTTGATCCAACCTGGTGGCCATACTGGTAAAAAAAAATTGAAATAATCATATATTTATAACATACTTCTTTAGATTGTTGAATAGAACCTTGCCCTAATTGTAGGGCAATGTGACTATGAAACGTTTAACGTAAAAGGTCTCCAAAACTTTTCAGAGCATCGGTAACTCAGAAAAGTACCCAATCATCTGTTTTACAGCAGGTCGCGGCTTCGAGTCCCGCTTGATACCTTGGAGCCAATTGAATTCTGTAGATTCTATCTTTCAGTTCTAATATAGGTATATCTAATAATACAAAAATATCTAAAAAAAATTATATTACGAGTAAAAGGAATGTTTAGAAATGTCGCTATATAACTCGCAATTCCACAGCTTCCCTATTGCGTTGTTGATCACGGCACTTAGCGGCACTTAGCGGCACGATAACGCTGTGTAAACTGAAAAGTAAACAGCTTCATAATCATTATGATTGCGATAAACGTGACTCTTACAGTTGTCGCAAATCCAAATACCTATTAAAGATATAAGTACCCATTCAAACGAGTACGTATGTACAGGGGCCCACGAATGTACCTACTCGTAATATCTAATTGAATATGACGTTTCGCTCTGCGCCTTTAAGTGTGAAATTGCATTACATTTTTTGCAATCATACTGCAGCAGTCATCAGAGTGCCGAGTGCAAGTTGCAGTGAGAGAAGTGAATGACTTCACCATCGCGTTTTGCGAGCACATAAATGTCAAATAGTACGGCTTAGAGGTTGCGCGAATTCGCCGCTAGATGGCGCTGACTCCATGCCATACAAATTCACGTTTTTTTTCTCGCAAAACGCGATGGTGAAGTCATTCACTTCCCTCACTGCAACTCGCACTCGGCACTCTGAAGAGCGTATTCATACAAAATATAAGTTTTAATAACGAGTTTTTGATAACATAACTAATTTAGATTTATAGTGCAAAGGCCAAAAGCATCAATGAACTTATTCAGATTTGGCCATTATTTTAGAGGTCGATTAGGTATGATAAAATAAATTTCTAGGACGCTTTTCACCGAGATCATTTAACCCGAAACTAAGCAGAGCTTGCACTATGTAATATGGGCGTCAGAGATTGCTATACATATTAAATATTTTGACTATACCTACTCTAACATTTTGAATGGAAAACCTGACCTTTTAAGGATTCAAGATTAGGTCTCATAAAAAATATTAAGGTTAACATGCTATCACCCCTTATATTTTTATTACTCATCCAAAATTATGGGTGTTAATGATAGCAATAAAGTGAAGCAAGCAACCACCTTTTGTTTAAAAAATTGATATTTTGACTAATTTGAGCTTGACTCTACTGGTGCAAAATACACACATCAACATGGTCTAGGGATATTTCAATTAAACCTAAATAACTAAAATTCTATTAACTTTTTGTTAAGAGACCTACACATTAAAATTAAACTTGTTTAATAGCCTATCTAATCTGATAAATAAACTTTTAGATAAAGTTAAATTTAAAAAAAACTTAGAAGAAAAGGAAAAACTCAGACAAAATTTCAATCTTAACTTTATTTTTGAAAACCTAAACAAAACAACTATTTTTTTATAAAAATTGTTGAAAACTTAAAATAATAATCCGTAGATCCACCTAAGACTCTCCTGACATATCTACAGCGGTTCTGCATACTCAAAACAAGGGTGTCAATATCCTGTTGTGGAATACTGTCCCAAGTCCTGCTAAGATGCAAGAAAAGCTGGTTTTCATCCACAATATCTTCAGGGAAATTCCTAAGAGCTCTTCTCTGAAGCATATCCCAGGCATGCTCAATAGGATTTAGTGCAGGTCAGTCTAAAGCTTGGATATCATGCTGTTGTTACCAACTTGTAACGATACGCGGCGTATGTGGACCGGCATTGTCGTGCATTAGCTGGAAATTTTGTCCCATTTGCTGTCTGTGGGGCAAGATTACAGGCTCTAGCACCTCATCTCGGTATTTTAGAGCAGTCATATTGCCTTGTATCCAAACGAGGTCCGTTCTACCGCCGAGACGAATTCCTGCCCAAACCAGAATCGTGCCACCTTGATATGCATGAACTGGTTGTGGGTGCTGCAGTCGATTCCAACGTCCAGGTTCTCTCCAAACGCGTACTTTTCGCGAATCAGGATTCAGCAGTGAAAAGCACAAGTGACCATTGAGAATGGTTCCAGTTTTCGTGTGCAATAGACCATTGTTATCTTCTTCCTCGATTGCCTCTCCTTAGCGCTGGTACCCGAAGTAGTAGAAACGAGCACGTAAGTTGACTTCATGCAGTCGTCTTCTCAAAGTTTGACCGCTTACCAGCAAACCATTCTCTCTCTGTAGATTTTGAACCAATTGCAACGCCGTTACATTTGGTTGACTTCGTGCAGCATTTACTATGAATCGGTCCTGTACATGTGTTGTAAGCGTTGAGGTCCTCGGTGCCGTTCCACCACTTCCCCCGTGACACGATAACGTGAACGATAGATGAACACCGGAGATGCATTTGACAAAGATTTATAGAAATTTATGGAGTTTTAATAAAGTTTCGTGAAGATTTAGTTCTTTGGAAGAAATTCAATGAATGCGAATTTCATCTTAAAACAAAACCTTTTATATACAAATTTGAATTTAAAAAAGGAACTTAATAATGTTTTTATAATCTGTCATTAATAGTTTTTTTGTAAGGCTAGTACTTTTTAAATTATTTAAAAAAAAATTATCTATCCCTAGACCATGTTGTTGTGCGGAGCATCGAACAGGCACAATCAAAACAGCAATACTTTTTGCCGAGCAGACCAATAAACGATCGCAAGCGAAAGCGAACGTATGGTATCTTATCTCTTAGTTAAAAGGAACATAAAAAAGTGAGGAAACGTCATTCAGGCTGCAAGCACACTTTTCCTTACAATAAATATAGAGTCCTTTCAAAAGTCAGAAGGCAGGATGTATAGGTATTTCTACTGCATGGTATAATTAGTGTTCCCCGATAGCAGATTTTAAATTCACCCAGATGAAAAATATTTTTCCTCAAGGTCAAATTATTGCTACAACCGCGTTGACTGGGATTAGATAGTAATATGGGCGATCTCAACTGGCAGAAAATGTTAGAATGCAGTGACACAAACTTAGCTGAACTACTTACTGAGACACTAATGAACGCCATAACATCGAACACGAAGCAGGTCAGAACGCCCTCTAGAAAAAGGATCTCTAAACCATGGATCACCTCACAAATCGTAAGGTGCATGAGAAATAGGGATAACCTCTATAAGAAATTAAAAAAGGACCCCGACAACGACATCGCTAAGATTACGTACAAACGGTACAGAAACTTCTGTTCGTCGCTACTAAAGAAGGCAAAAAGAAACCGTGAGAGACAGTAAGTAGAGAAAAATTAAAATAATAAAAAGAAGCTGTGGGAGACGATTATGAACATCAACGTATCTAGTAAGTTGACTGACCGCGCGCCTAAACTTCTGAGTGCACATTCTCCTCAAATCAGCATTAATAAATAAACGAGTTTTTTTCAAGTGTAATTTGCATTTCAGATTCGATTTTGAAAATTACAATAATTCTTACATAATTTCAGGGGAGTTGTATTAAAATATTACGTTACGCACTGTAATGCACGGTGCTTTTCCCTCACCAAGTAATGTTCGAATCTGTAACATTACAGTTTACGCACTGTAATGCTCGGTTCTCCTCCCTCACTGATATATTTCTCACTCTGTTACGTGACAGGCATGCTCCAAGTGAAGGAGCACCTTAACGTGCATTTGTCCTGTTATGCAATGTCATTTGGTTTGGCCGATCATGGATAATGCCTCACGCTATCATGCCGTTCATTTTGATTGCTACTTATTATTCTGTATTCATGATGGGTCAATTGAAGCATGCGTGATGTGCCTCTGCTCAATTGATTCTAAATTGTGAGAGTGTCCTCGACAAATTGTCGCAATAATGAACTTAAATCACTTCCGTAAAAAAATATGTCATGGTGATTGGTGATCTATACTTATTTTGAAAGAATAGATAACACGAGATCAAATAACTTGCGTTGGAGACAGGTGCGGATGAAACTGTCCACGGTGGAGTAGAGGCTTGGAGAGGGCTCAGATTAGCGCGCGCGTATACGGTCGTTGCGGCATACATGCTTACACGCGCGGTTGTAGGTACACTGTTTTATAGAAAATTCCACATATATTTTTTTTTTATATTGCCCGTCAAGATGACCTCACTCCACCTGATGGAATGCGGTCATGAGGTCCAGATATGATGTTGACAAGCCCAGTCATTCAAACAAATCACTGGGCTGGCCATCCTCACCTTGAAGGCCTGCAAAAATGCCTTTTCACGCGCCGCTTTAAGAACCCGGGACTACTTATAAGAGGAAGGTAATATGTGCTGGAAGAGCGTTCCACGTCTGGATGGTACGACAAAGAAACGAGTCACCGAACCTTTTAGTTCGGGCCAACAAATTGTTTCTCTTTATCGAATAATCAATACGCAGAATAGTTACTTCAAAGAAATTTAAATCATAGACTTTTGTTACAAATAAAATTCATTTCTTAGAATATTCATATCATAGAATATCAAATCAAGTATTATTATTGCTCATAATGTTTGGTTTTTGTAAGAAGTATTTTCTCAAGAACATTCTTTTTGACACATAAGTTCATTCGCCAAAAATTCGCTTGCGGCTCGTGCGATGTGGTCGCAGTTCTAACCTAACTTAACCAACAGAGGCTTTTTAAACGAATGTCTATTAATAAATTAATTACATTCCTGAGAAGTATGTTTCTACGAAGTAAATTGTCGTAGAAATAATAATATTTTACTTGTAAATATGTGGACTGAATATTCTATGAAGTAAATAGTCGTTGAAACAATAATATTCGAAATGAAAATATTTGAACCGAATATTCTATGAAACATTTTCTGTGAACCGAAATTTTATGAAAATTCAGTCTGTGAAACAATACACTAACGCACTACATTAGGCGCTTCAACAAAACCGAATGCGCGTAGGTATACGGGTGTTTTGCGGGTAGTGGTGTCAGTAAGCGGTTCGCGTTTTCAGAGCTTACAAGCGCGTCAACGCTCGTACGAGTTGCGCTTGTAGCAAAAGGTGCGCCTATACGCGGCTACAAAAACCCTAGCCTGAAAGCGCTCCTTTACACACCCACGTATCATCCGTAACCGTGTGCGTGCTTGACCAGCGCAGCGCTCGGGGTTTTACATATCTACATAACGTCAAAACCGCAATTTTGTATTGTGGTCTTCTCGCTGCTGGCTGGCTGGATACTCTGTGACAAGTTATGTTTCATGTGCAAATTAAATCATTTGTTTCACAGTCATCATAATAATCATTGAGTCATAAAGTAAGGAATAGCATAATAAGAGAGCGATCTGGTGTGAAAGAGGATGTTGTCACAAAAATTGAGGTGGGAATGCTAAGATGGTTTGGGCATATGGAAAGGATGGATGAAAGGCGATTAACGAAACAAATTTACAAGGCGAGGGTGGATGGAGCTGTTGAAAGGGGAAGGCCTAGACGGACGTACTTAGGACAAGTCCAAGACGTGCTCAGAAAAGGTCAGGTCAGGAGTACCCATAATCGACGAGCATGTATGAAAGGATTAATGAGAGTGGAAGAAGCGCAAGAGGTGTGTCAGGACCGTAGCAAGTGGAAAGATGTGGTGTCTGCCTACCCCGTTGGAAAAAAGGCGTGATGATATGTATGTATAATAATCATCGCGAGCCTTTGGAAGTCTACTGCTGGTCATAGGCCTCGCCCATGCCATGAAACAGCGAGCAAGAACTAAAATTGGCATACTAATTTCTAGACTCTACTATCGCCGTTTCTGTGACGGAAACTTATGGTAGACGTAATCCTCTCATTTAAAAACTATTGTTTAGTAACAGTAACGTTATACTCTACAAATGCGTTGCGTGTTTCGACATGCACTCTGTCTCGAATGGAGATTCATTTAACGCTAAACACCAGTCACGGCCAAATGTTTTATGAGTATGTACCTACCTAGTTACTTGTCAAACATAGGCATTCTTTTCATTTAAAGCAAGCGTACCTAGGATATAGAAAATTCATATTTAGGAACCTCGACTTTAGAGACGTCTCACTCGCAGAAAAGTATAGTTTGTTCAATTTAAGATGATAACTTTGACAGTTCACGCCTATGTTGTTTCGCATTTTTCGTTTAAGTGTCATACGATAGATAATTGCAAATAACTTTGATACTAATCAAAATTAAACTATATTGATAAAATGTTCTGCGAGCTGCCCTTAATCCTAAATTTAAATATTAGGTTAATTTTATTTTATTACCGATTTTAAATTTTCTATTGCTATTCGTTTGCAAGGCACTTCACTGAGTGGGCGGTACCCGTCAATAAAGTCCGATATTATCTGTTGTACCTACACCCAACCGAAAAAAATGCAATACTTCATAGGCGTGAACTGTCAAAATTATCATCCTAAATTGTACAAACTATAGATTACACTTATGGATAGTCTACTATTGAACTGACATACCAGTATGACAAACGCTAGTGTGCGTGCTCTCAGCGGGAGTTGACACTGACACTAAGACAGTGTGTATGTACACGTTTCATGCTTGAAAAATAATACATTAACCTTTATAGTTACTAAATCTAAATTTAACCTTATTTGTATGCCATGTGATTTTCAGTGAAAAAATAACCCAGTATTTGTAGAGTGGGTATACAGTATTGGCTGGCCTGTTGGCGCAATGGCAGCGATCCCGCCTTTACCGCCTGAGGTCGTAGTTTCGATTCCCACCCATGACAAACATTCATGTGACGAACATTTATGTTTGTTGTGTGTCTGGGTGTTATTATCCATTTAAGTATGTATTTAGAAATATTTAAGTATGATTGTGGCGAAATCCCCTTTGCAGGCCAGCAATACAGGAGCGGGAGCGCCGGGATTCGTCACACGATATTTAGGAGTAGATCTAGTAATGGAATAGAGAATAAAAGATCAGCCAATCCAGAGACTTGTTTATTAAATAGGGTAAAAGTATAGGAAGGAAAGAAACTGTGACAAAATATCAATAAATGAATACAAGGAGTCCTATTTATAAGATTATCTAATAGTAATAGGTAAGTGAATAAGTATGATATATATGTTCTTGTTACAATAAAACTGTTTACAATTGGCTATTTGAAGTACTTAAAATGATCACCATCACGTAATTTAGACTTATTACTGGTAATCTGGTAAAATGCACGCAAGCTCTGTTCAGTACAATGGTTTTGTTAGGAATGACTCAAAATTATGAACAGGGAACGTAGAACGATAAATTAAATTTTGAAAGGACATGTACAGAATACTATTGATGGCCAGTAAGTTAAACTATGAAGTTTCCGGCCATCGTGGAGGTTCTAATGTCCATGAGACTGTAATGAAACAACGGCATCGTTACAAGTTTATCAGTCTCTGACACCCATAGTACAAGCTCTGCTTAGTTTGCGGTCAGATGATCTAGGTGTAAATTGTCCCAGATATTAATATTTATGTCTACCATGAGTTTCAGTCACGTAAACGGCGATAGTTGAGTTCAGCAGTTTGGATGGCATTTTTAGTTCCATTTCTATCAATCAATCAATAAAATCAAGCAATCAATAAAATCTTTATTGCGTGTTACATTGGGTACATGGAACTTATAAAAAAACGTACATAGGGTGTAAACAAATACAATGCAGCGCACCGTAAGTGCATAGCAATTTTTTTTCTTGAAACGGCCTTTACAAAATGACTATACTTAGATGCTAAGTTAGACACTTAGACCATTAAGTAAAACAATTTCTTATTGTACATTAGTACCAGCAATAACACAAGATTATCTGAAGTGGACATACAATTTTGAACTAAATATTAGTATCATCATCAAAGTCAATGAAAACGAGGGTAGTTATATTAAGTGGCGTTTAGTCTCGAGGTGCAAACTTTTGACGAATTTATAGGCTTCAAATATGTACAGGCAAGGCAAAGTTAGTATGCTAAGTTTTTTAAAATAAGGTCTACAAGAATCTGTTTGTTTAACATTTACTAGTATTCTAATACACCTCCTTTGGAGAATAAATATATGTCCTGGATATTACTAGATACAGTTGCCCCAAAGTATGGTTCCATAGGAAAAGCGTGAGTGGGCGTAAGCATAGTATGATAAGAGAGCAGTTTTCATGTCTGTAACACGTTAGAGGCGACCAAGACAATGGCAAATATGAAGGAGGAAATCTGCTAGACAATGTCTCTATGTGGGGTTTCCAAGAGATATGCGTATCTATCTCAATGCCTAGCATGATGGTTGAATTTACAGTTTCTAATTTATTGGTTTTGTAGGTATAATTAATTTCTAAAGCAGTTTATTGGCATTGAATTAATTTAGTTTTATTGAGGTTTAGTTGTAAGTTGTTTTGATTAAGGCAGCCAGAATTTAAAAGTGAGTCTAAGTCTTTTGTTAAAGAGTTTATATTTGTGAAAGATAAAATAACTGAGATGTCATCTGCAAAGGACACGCTTTTAAAAGGAAATGATTGTAGCAAATCGTTTAAGTACACTAAAAAACCAACTTCAAAAAAAACTATTCCGAAACATAGCACTAAAAAGTAAAAAATAATTGCATTGCACACCGACTCCATCAATGACAATAATTGTACCTACATTATATTATCGTATAAGTTTTAGAAGAATAAGCAATTGTTTCTTTACTTTTTAGTGCTGTTTCGGAATATTTTTTTTTGAAGTTGGTTTTTTTTTGTTAACATTTTTGTTTATTTCTTGATTTTCAGTGAATAGTTCTTATTTATTTTATACATCGAAAAAGTATCGTCCAATTGCTCCTAAGAGTTGAAGAGTTTCGTTACTTTGTCATGGATCCCACAATCAGACCCTAACACTCATCAAACTACCCTTGAAGTATATCCTTTCCAATAAAAAAAGAAGCATCAAAATCGGTTGGCGTGTTAATGAGTTATTCGTCCATTTGTCGCGCTTAAGGTTTATCTAGATTTAAGACTTATATGGATTTTCCATGGATGCCACTGTCAGAACTGCACCGAATTAAAATGGGACCACACGGGCAGCATCAGCTTTCAAATAAAAAAAGAATTATCAAAATCAGTAGGCGTAATATTGAGTTACCCGTACATTTGTCGCGCATTTTGTATATCTAGATTCAAGACTTATATGGATTTCCCATGGATGCCACTGTCAGAACTGCACCAAATTAAAATGGGACCACACGGGCACCATCAGCTTTCAAATAAATAGAGAATTATCAACATCGGTTGGCGTAATATTGAGCTATTCGTCCATTTGTCGTCCATTTGTCGCGCATTTTGTCTATCTAGATTTAAGACTTATATGGTTTTCTAATGGATGCCACTGTCAAAACTAGATCAAATTAAAATGGGACCATTCGGGAAGCACCAGCTTTCAAATAAAAAAAAATGATCAAAATCGGTTCACCCAGTCAAAAGTTATGAGGTAACAAACATGAAAAAAAAAAAAATAATAACATACAGTCGAATTGAGAACCTCTTCCTTTTTTTGAAGTCGGTTGAAAACAACCTAGTACGCTTCCCTGAGGAATAGAACCAGTGACAGGAGTCAGATCTGATCCCGCAAATTCAATATTTCCGGTGACATAGTTAGTATATTCTATTTCGACATACTGTTAACGCTTTAGAAGATAAGACCTAAACCAATCAAACGCTTCACCTCCAATGCCTAGTCACTATATACAGAGCTTATCCAATAGATATCCAATCACGGCGTTAGAATTCTTATCACGGCACTGCACCGAAATCCTATACAAAAACGCCAACGCGGCTGTCATTGGTGTCAACTCATCGTAGGTACTGGCACAAATTAGACATACGCGGCGCTCTAACAGATAGCGCGCTTAGAACAACACGCCATTTTTGACACACGCACACAGAGACGTGAATTTACAGGTGAAGTCAGTGAGTTTCAGTGTCGCTGTCAGTAGCACTGTCAAAAACTTATATTATAGGCAGCCTTCTTTGCTTTCAAACCTCTTCCCCTTTAGTTTTTCTTTAATTTTTGGAAACAGGTAAAAATTACAAGGCGCTAAGTCAGGGGATTATGGTGGGTGAGGTGGATTATGGAGGGTGGACACATTTTTTGATTTGAAAAAGTCAAGTGTTCTGGCAGACGTGTGCGGGGCCGCATTGTTGTGGTGCCAGAGAAGGTGCCGGATTCCTGACTTCGGTCGCTTGTCACACCAAGCTGATATTACTGTTGGAGCACAAACTGTCACATACCATTCAAAGTTCACCGTTCTTTGATCCTCTAGCACTACAGTAGCAATATGACCCGTTTTGCAGAAAAACGAGGCGACCATTTGTTTCAGTGTGCTTCGTGCACGGTGACATTTCGTTGGAGTTGGTTCATCTTTAAAACACCACACAGTCGACTGTCGCTTTGTTTCGGGATCATAGTTACATAGCCATGTTTCGTCACCAGTCTGTATCATACACGGTTTTTTTTTCTCGCCACCATCGAATTTATCTATCATGAGTAGGCACTTATCGGTCTTTCTGCTCATCGGTCAGTTTGTGCGGCACCCATCTCGAACAACGTTTACGGAGAGAAAGGTGGTCGTGAACTATGGTTTGCATTGCTGCTGATCCAATTCCCAGTTCTCGCTCCAGCTCTACATACGTAATTCGTCGGTTTTCGCGAATAAGTTTTTCGACTGCACGAACGTTTTCTTGTGTGACCGCGGTTGGCGGCCGACCTGTCTTCGACTCATCTTCGAGACATCCCCGTCCCCTTTTAAATTCAGCAAACCATTTTTATACTGTTGCTCGTGAACAAGCAGACTCGCCAAAATTAGTAGCCAAAAGTTCAAAACATTCTTGAGGCTTTAAACCTTTTTTATAGTCATAATAAATCATAGCACGAAAACCACGTCGACTGAGCTTTATGGCTGCAAGCGAATTCCCGCGAGATTTTCGGAAAAATTATGCTCATTCAAATAAAAAATAATAATATGTGTGTTCTATTTTCAAATATATCAATAAACAACAATATATCAACAAGGTGGTGTATAACTTGCCAGTGTCAATCAAATGAGTAAAGAGTTTCTAAACTTATTTTGGCATGCCCTCCTAAGGCGCCTGATGCCACACAGTTACCGGAACCTATGCACATACCTCCGGTGCAACGCTCTAAAGATATATTAGTTACTAGCTTTTGCCTGCTACTTCGTACGACCGGAGCCTTATTACAATCCCTTATAACTTGTCAAGTGCATTCCCTAAGCCGTAGCAAGCAATTTTGTAGCATGATCTTTCATTTCCAGCCAGTCAGAGGACTGCCAGTTAGGCAGTAACCAGACCGGATATTCACTTACGAAATTGCTCGTTACCCTCACTTTAAGGAATGAAGTTGACGTTGCCGTTGCCGTAGCCATTTCGGGATATTCTCTCAGTGCCTCACTCCCCTAGAAATCTAAACGCCAAAAGGTAGCCTTTACGCCCAGTAATGTCGACTGTGTCGTCTGTCACTCGGTGAGTAATGGAAGAAATCCATATATTTATGGAAACACTCATTGCCTAAATAAATACCCTGTAAGAACGGTTTCAGTATTGAGTTTTATACGCGCGTTAAGCTCGTACAAGCGCGAGTCGCTTACTGACACCACCACCGGTTCGAGCGAAAACGCCGCAATAAGCCCGTGTTTTCTGAAGCACAAGAAGTAGCGTGCGTGTAAGCGCGTATGACAAAGCTACGCGTGAAAAAAAACACTAGTCTGAAACCGCTCAAAGGCTAAGGAGAACTTTTTTCTAATTTGCATCCTTCAAAATACGTATAAACCCGATATCAGACTGTTACTGTCATCGTGAGGCTAACATTATGAATACAAGGATTAAGTCTACCTATAAATAAGATTTACTGTGGATTTTCCTGCCACAGTATGTAGGCGTTACTTTTCCGTTTGAAGAGTGCGTGAGAAAACTTACAATCGGGTATTTTTCAGATATGTAGCGCAATAATGAAAAACATTAGTTAGTCAAAATATAAAAAGATACAAGTAACAAAATGAAACGGCTATAAAAACTAGTCACTTTGAAAATGTATGGCGGGAGGTCCCTAACAAAACCTTAAAACCACCTCAAATTAAGTGACGCAGATATAATAGACATTCAGACGGTTTCGGGTAACCTGGGAATAGCCTGGCGATACTTTCAAATTCAAGCAAGAAGCAAAACCCCCCATGGTTAGTCCCCAAAGTACACGGCCCCCAGTTCCCGGCCGCCCTGCTATTTCAGGTCACGGCAGCGGCCTCGGTCACGGTAGGGTAGGGGGTGCTAGGAATCCCTGGGCTACGGACGGCTGCCAACAATTGACCCTTGCAACGTACAATGGACGCAGTCTGCGGCTGGACGAGAGCCTTTAAATCCTTGAAGTGGAATTAGAAAAGATACGGTGGCATGTTCTCGGGTTATCGGAAGTTTGTAGAGAGGGGGAGGACACGGTAACCCTTGAATCAGGCCATCTATTCTACTTCAGGGAAGGGAGCCGACAATCCCAGGGCGGCGTTGGATTCCTCGTCAACAAGGCCCTTCGTGACAACGTGATGGAGATCTGCAGCGTCTCGACCCGGGTAGCGTACCTTATACTGAAACTGACCGACAGATACTCTCTCAAGACCGTACAGGTATATGCGCCGACGTCGAGTAGCTCAGACGAAGAGGTGGAGGCCGTTTACGACGATGTGTCAAAGGCCATACATCGCACCACCAAGACCCATTACACCGTTGTCATGGGGGACTTCAACGCCAAAGTTGGAGAAGAGTGCGGTGAATCTTGTTTGGGACTGCATATCTAAGGGCGCATAAACCATAGGGGCCAAATGCTGGTTAACTTCCTCAGTATGCAGGGGTTGTTCTGTATGAACACCTTTTACCAGAAAAACCTCAAAGGAATAGACCTGGAAGAGCCCTGACGGTAGTACGAGGAACGAGATTGACTTCATCATAGCCAACTAGAAGCATATATTTAGGAATGTCTCAGTGATCAACAGGTTGAATACCGGTAGCGATCACCGGCTTGTTAGAGGCACCCTAAATATTAATTTCAAGCTCGAACGCAGTCGCATGGTGAGGTCTGTTCTTCGTTCAACTGTGCCCCAAGCTGGATATGATGCGTTCTAACTGGAATTGCAGAACAGATTTGCCGCAATGGAGATCCCGGCAAACGTTGGCGAGGACCTGGATAGCATAATCGGGGTCGTACGCGAAGTGGGAATGAGGCATTTTCGGAAAAGGCGAACAGATAAGAAGTCCAAACTAAAACCCTGGATCTGATGCGTTTTACACGTGAGACACCAGAGGAAGCTTTTACAGATCTCCAGTCACTCCACAAAAAGATCAGGAGCTTGGTAAGACGCGACCTTCGCAGCTGGAACACCTGCCTCATACAGGAGGCAATTGAGCAAAATCGAGGGTCGAAAGTCTTTACCAAGACACTGGGAAGGAGTCATCTGACAAAGTTAACTACCTCGAATGGTGAAACCGTTACATCAGCCCCGGGGATACTCGCTAAAATTGAGGACTTCTACGGACATCTGTATGCCTCGCATACACCGAAGCCTCCACCTGACGCGAGCGACCCCAGAGCCCCACTTGCAAGTCACTTTACGGAAGATCTCCCAGACATAGATCTCGATGAAGTCGGGGCGGGGCGGCTCTCAGGCAGTATAGTAATGGGAAGGCTCCCGGTGAGGACGGAGTGACCTCTGAGCTACTCAAAGCGGGAGGAAAACCTGTTGTTGAGGAGCTGAAGAGGATATTCAACCCTGTTATTACCAATGGGACTACCCCGAAGGCGTGAAGCAGAGGTGTAGTAGCATTGTTCTTCAAGAAAGGTAATAAAACTCTTCTTAAAACTATAGGCCGATCACGCTTCTGAGCCACGTCTATAAGTTGTTCTCGAGAGTCGTCACGAATCGTCTGGCATCAAGATTTGACGCCTTTCAGCCACCGGAACAGGCTGGGTTTCGTAAAGGCTATAGCACGGTGGACCACATCCATTCTGTTCGGCAGGTTACACAGAAGTCTGAAGAGTATAACCAACCGCTGTGTCTGGCTTTTGTGGACTACTAGAAGGCCTTCGACTCCATTGAAACCTGGGCTGTTCTAGAATCTTTGCAGCGATGCCAAGTCGACTGGCGATATGTGGAGGCACTGAGAAATCTTTAACAAGCGGCGACAATGTCCGTCTAAGTGCAGAACCACCAGTCAAGACCATCCAGTTGCTCAGAGGTGTAAGACAGGGTGACGTTATACCCCCGAAACTCTTCACCAACGCACTGGAGGATGTCTTCAAGACACTGCAATGGGATGGACTCGGCCTTAACATCAATGGTGAATATATCACACACCTCCGCTTTGCTGACGACGTAGTGATGATGGCAGAATCGCTGCAAGACCTGCAGAAAATGCTGACCAGTCTCAATGCTGCCTCGAGACGCGTTGGGCTTGGGATGAATTTGGACAAGACTATGGTCATGTTCAGCGAACACATCGTTCCTGAACCCGCTTCCGTCGAAGGTGTAGCCCTTGAAGTTGTCCAGGAGTACATATACCTGGGTCAAAAATTACAGCTGGGTAGAGACAACTATGAGTGGGAAATCCCCAGAAGAGTTCAGCTTGGATGGGCAACATTCGGAAAGTTGCGTCACATCTTCGAGTCTCCTTTGCCACAATGCCTGAAGACCAAGGTGTTTGATCAGTGCGTCCTACCGGTTATGACATACGGAGCCGAGACTTGGAACCTGACAGTGAAACTAACCCACCGATTACACGTCACTCAGAGAGCTATGGAAAGGTGCATGCTAGGAATCTCGTTAAGGGACAAAGTCCGGAACGGTTTCATTATGGCACAATATGCCACACATCAACTGAAACGTTGGAAGTTTTGCCAATGACGACTTAAACACGCATAAATTCAATGTAAACTGGCTGCCATGATCATGCTTTTAAGGCCGTCAAGATCTTTTTCTGTGGAGTTTTTTTTAAATTTGGGTCTAACTGGACAAACCTGCAACGCTAGAACACCCGAGGCGAGGACTAACATCAACCGAGGTATAGCCGAGGTAACTCCCGAAATTTGCAAAAAGGGCTTCGAAAATTACCTCGAACGAATTACCTCCTGCAGAAGGTCCAGAGACGGAAATTTGACTGTGGCTATTTTTCATAATTAATGTACGACACTAAATATTACGCCAATTAATAAACATCTGAAAAAAAATTCGTTGTGTTTTTTTAAATGAATGTCGGAAGTTCAAATTAGATCACCCTTTATTTTGTACAACAAAACATGTTTATTAGAATACCAAAATATCAACATCAATTCCGAAGGGTGAATATGTCTCATAACGACTTAATATTCACGTAACTACAAGTACCTACGTGTTCGATGAACTGGAGTAGGCCCCCTGGTATAACAATCTAGTATCAAAGCAAACAAAACAGAAAACTGTTGTGTATTCTCTTTCTGATAAGAATGAACACACTATCAATCTAATAATAGTAAAGTAACCGGAAGTAATTAGCCTATATACTGTCCCACTGCAGGGCAAAGGCCTCCATCATTGAAATCAAGTTATCGATGGATGGATGGGTATTGGCTTAATCACCACGCTTGCCAAATGCAAACTATTAATATTATATACTTATTTTTATTACCCTTTGGAGAGGTAGGATGTTTGTCTAGCAGTCACTAGCGACATCATGACTGAAACTAACACACGTGAACAATGTAACTTTTGAAAACAACATTATTAACTAATCTAATACATAGTTATTCCCATTGTCACTGTTAACTACCCAGGGTGTGGGAACCAATCAACCCTTAACATGGTTATCGGCAAGTTCAGCATATTCTAGCCGGATGAAAAAGCCACTTAAACACGGGAAATTGCTACAAATCAGATCTCTTAGGCTTGCAGTGATTAAGTAAAAAGACCCTTCCATTTGCCCATATATTGTTATTATTGTCAACCTAGACAGTTTTATAGAGTCCCAATAACTCTACCGTGTTAGGCTCGTACCAAAAATTTTCTTCTTTTTCTTCTGTCGTCCTCTTCAGCATATGAAGGTCGTGTCTAACTTCTTCTTTGGTAAGCTTCGGTGGCGGTGGTTTCTCGTTGAGATAAGATTTAGGCTTGTTATTTGTCTTGGATTTTTCCGTAATTTAGGTTTCTATGAATTGAACATAGTAAACTAAAGTAGAAATTTAAATAGATCACAAGGTATGTGACCTTCAAAACGGTATGGTTTGGGTTTGACCAGAATTTATGCAGCGTACATGAGTTCACAATTCACAAAGGTACATACTTCGTCTTAAATGGATCAAGAACACTGTAGATTAGATTAGTACAAGTCATAATTAGCTTAACAGACATTGCTCAAATAACTCACAGTGACTTAACAAAATACTATCACGTGAACTTAGAGTTCAAAATTTCCAAATTGACTAATTTCAGAAATGCGAAATTATCATTCGAGTTAAATGAGTTTTTGCTTATCATGGTCTTCATATTTCTGTTTATTCCTGGCTTAAACTCTCGAAGGAGAAGGTTAATTTAAGAAAGCTTTGATATTATCAGCAAATACCGTTGGGTAAAAACCTAGGTTTGTTGTAAGAGTATTGCATAATCGAATTTTAGTGAAAATTTAATTGCATGCTCTTACCACTAAGCCAAGGAGTCGCGAAGAGCTGAAATAGACTAAAATACTGCTGATGTTTTGGATCTCAAAGATACCGTACCTAATTTAGTAACACATTTATGGCTATGGGTACATAAAAAACCTATTGTATTGAGGTACTCTAGATACTCGTAACTTTTGTTGTCGCGTTCTGTGAGTTAAGAGGAATTAAATTACACCATGTCTACCACGAGACACCAACGACCAAAGAGTATATGAACACACCAATGACAGCCGCTAGTGCTCGTAAGCTGCGTTGACGTTTTTGTATGGCATTTCGGTACAAGTGAGTTATAAATGAACCGAAAATGGCATACTTCCTGAACGCTCGTACATGCCAGTATTGCACGTGTTTTTAAGCTGCGATAACCGCTCACCATCAGGCAGTCCGTATCTCTTTGCACCGACATTGTATAAAAATAGAAATGAACACATTTTTTAAAGATCTATCACTGTAAATGTAAATTAATGTGTCAATACTTAAAAATTACCGAGTATTTTGAATAACTAGGTAAATATTCGTAAATCTGAAAATGTATTACTTTTACCGAAAGTTATTAATAATTAATAACTTTCGGTAAAAGTAATATGAATATTATATAAAATAGCATATTTTGAGCAAGAATACGATAGAAACGGTGTAATTCATAATTCTGTTAATAAAATTGGATTTGTCAAAATCTAGTGTTGTTTTTGCCATTTTTGTGAATAGAAACATGTCAAACGAAAACATCACTCTCCGCACTCATCGCCTGGATGCCCTAGTTGCCGAAATAAAATCTCTCCGCGATGACATGGCGTCGATGCAAGCTAATAAAATTTCGCTCGTCGCTTCGATGAGCTCTTAACACGGTTCAGCGACTACGATGCGCGTATTCCGACGCTAGAAGAAAAAGCTAAGGCGACCGCTCTGCTCAAGGCGCAGGTTGAAAGACTTGAAGATCAACTGCAAAAACAAGCTAATTATTCACTTCAGTTTTAAATAGAATTCTTGGCTTTTCTGAAACGCCCGGAGAAAATCCCTATCATCTTGTTTTAACAACAGCGACAAAGATAGGGCTTAATCTCGATCAGATCTATCTCAACTATGTCTCTAGAGTGGGTCCCATCGATAGTGACCCTTCTCAAGAAGTGAGCCGTCTTCCACGCCCTCTTGTGTTGTCTTTTACTAGGAAGTCAAAAAGGGAGGACTTTCACAAAGTTGCTAAGGGCCGTCGTTCGATCGACAGCTTTGACATCGTTGGCCCAGGACCGCAGAGGGACGTTTTTACTAATGAACGGCTCACAAAAGTGTGCCAATAGCTTTTTCATGCGGCTCGTAACTGGAAAAAAGAAAATGGTTACAAGTATTGCTGGGTGCGAAACGGCACTGTGCACATTAGGAATAAAAATCGAATCCGCTCTATTGAAGACCTGCAAAGGCGGAGACAAAGAATAGCTGCTTGATAAGCGGAGGCGCTCTAACTCTAACTCTTTCTCTCATTCGTAATATTGTTGCACTCCTTTCCTCTCTTATATTTCTTTTTTATTTTTTTGATTTCTCTTACCCATTAGTTCACAAACTCTCTTTTTCACACAAATTTTCACTTGCTAATAACACGTCTCTCCTGCATTGTTTAATTAACCTCTTTGATCTGCAGTTCAACTTATTCCTACATCGCTCTATCAATCTCTATCAGCAAAAGTGTAGGATTCTTGAATCTTCCTTGAATATTATCTTTTTTTATATATTTGAAAACAAATGGCCACCCTAGATCTCTTAACAGATATAGATAATTCGCTAAATGTTGTATGCCATACATCCCAAGGAGTGCGATTGATTTCTTAGTAAACACAATTAAAAGCACTTCACGTTAACATTCGGAGCATGCAAAAAAAACTTCGATAGTTTCCTATTGATTTTAGCAAGATTGAATATCACCTTTGATGTTATTGTATTCAGCGAGTGCTGGTTAAATGAAAATTCTATAATCAAACGGATTGCTGGTTTCAAAAGTTACAGCACAAGTAAATATATAAATAAATCTGGTGGAGTCATTGTATAAGTAAATAATAAATGGGCTGCTAATACGGAAGAAATTACTCTACATAACGCGATCGCCTAAGGTTCCTAAAGTTTTCACTTTTCTTGGCATTTACAGATCGCCTTCTTTTACTAGCTCTTCGAACTTTGTTACTTCTTTGGAAAATAACCTAAACTCGTTTAAACGACGCCCATGTCTCATAATTATCGGTCACATAAACATTCATATTATAGGACCATCTGCTTTTGGCGAAAATAATTCGATGTATTTTTTTAAACTCTTTTAGCCGAGTATGGCCTAACCTCTTGCATAAACTCACCAACCCACTTCGACTCATGCATCGACCACATCTTTGCTCATGCAAATTTGATAGCGGAATCAGTCGTATGTCCTACTGACCTCACTGACCATAGCATAGTTATGGTTGGGGTCTCTACCTCGAGCGCTGAATTTCCTCGAAAACAAAAGAACAAAAATTAAAGTAGATTTTGATGCCCTCAAAACGGAATTTCCCAAACATGTTGGTCAGACATTACAAAAGGCACATCTCTTAATGAAGTGGTTTCTACTTTTTCATCGATCCTTAATAACGCTTTCGCAAAACATTCTAAAGTCTGCCGTGTCAGCCACGCTAGATTTTAAATTCAACCCTGGATCACTCCCGGCTTAATTTGTTGCTGTAAGCATAGAGATAAGCTTCACTCAGACTCTCGGAGGGTACTCTCACAAAAAAAAATATTGCAGGTACAGAATTTTTTACAAGAGATTACTTCGCAATTTAAAAACTGAATATGAAAGCAGTGAGATTAACATGAATAAAAAGGTACCAAAAAAACTTTGGAAAACAATTAACCAAATCGCGCATAGGCCTGCAAAAAAATCACCGTCCTCGTTACAAGACATTTCAAATCTAGCTGGGTCACCAAAGGAGTCACTAGAGTCATTTAACGCGCACTTTGCAACAATGGATCAACGTCTAGCAGATAATATCTTGGCAAAATCCACCGAGACTCAAGAATCTCTCTGTGCTTAAGTAGCTATCGAAAAATCACCTCAAAATTCTCTTTACATCACGCCTACTGATCCACAGGAGATTTTATCTCTTATTGAAATGAAATAAAATGAAATGAAATTTTATTAAGAACTTGAGCTTAGACGGTTTTCCCGGCCTGGACAATATTTCTAACAAGACCCTTAAAATTATTGGTCCAGCGTTAGCTAAACTCTTACTTCTATTTTTAATATGAGTATTGAGACAGGCACCTTCCCCCATTCTTGGCAAATCGCAGCTGTGGTCCCTATTCATAAAGGTGGAAATAAACTTGAATTGAGCAACTATCGCCCCATATCACTTCTTGGGACTATTTCTAAACTGCTAGAACGAATAATTCACAAGGGGATGGTATCATTCTTGGAGGAAAACGGTTTAATTTCAGATCGTCAGTTCGGTTTCAGGCGGGGTAGATCTACGGAGGATGCTGTTTCCCACCTCTCCAATACAGTAGTATCTCTCCTAGACAAGGGCTCGAAATGCATTGCTGTCTTTCTGGATCTAGCAAAAGCCTTTGATTCACTTCAGGATCGATGCCAATACTTTAAAAAAAATTGGAGGTATATGGAATAAGAGGTAACGCTCTTAAATGGTTTACAAGTTATCTGTCTAATCGTCAACAGTGCGTTAAGTTTTTCGACCATATAAGTAGTCTGAGGCCTGTATTGTTTAGTGTCCCGCAGGGCAGCATCCTCGGTCCTACTCTCTTTCTAGTATATATTTACGATATTGCCTCAATCCGTTTACATGATGCTGAGCTCTTCTGTTATGCAGATGATACTGCCATCATCTTTCATGGCCGTACTTGGTCTGAAGTTCGTCAAAAAGCAGAGGATAATTTGGTACTAGTTTCGAGCTGGCTCAATCGCATGATTCTATCTTTGAATACAGCTTAAACAATTTTTTTATGTTTCAACAAAACTGCAGCTTCTTCTCCTCTCTCATTAATCTCTCTAAAAATTCATTCTAACTGTTGCACTTCCTCTTCTACACCCGATTTATGCCAATGCGTTTGTATGGGTCGGTCTGACTCCATAAAATACCTTGGCATAATCTTATATGAAAAACTTACGTTCCAAGCGCACATCTTCGCAATGTCAAAGCGAGTGAGGAAACTCATTTTCATCATGACAAGCCTGCGGGACGCGGTAGTTAGAAGAACTCTAAAAATGGTTTATTATGCCAAACTTTAATCAACTATTGTATCCTGGCTTGAGGTGGTTCAGCTTCTCCAATGCTCTTGCCTCTTGGAAGAGCTCAAAGGGGTGTCCTTAAGGTCGCGCTGATAAAACTTATAAGATATTCGACCTTTACTTTATAAAAAGATGCTCATGTTCTCAGCGTCAGAAAGCTTTACCTGATGCGGGTGGCCCTTTGTGTTCATAAAACTGTCCTTAACTCTAACTCCTATTCGCAAATGCTTCTAAACCGGGTTTTCGAAGTACCAACAATCAGTCTATTCCTTTGCTCTGCGTTTTGGTGTCTTTCTTTTTCCGCATATTACAACAAAATGGTGAATACTTGCCACTTCAAGCACAACTCTGTCCCAGAGGCAAAGTCTAGAATCATCCTGTATTTGTTGAACTCGACATATGACGAAGCAGAGAGGCTTATTAAAATAACAAGGTGATTCTGTATTATTAGCAAAAATATCAACTCAGTCATTCACACATAGATTACACTCTCATCCATTTGCATTCTTCCGCACACACACTTTCTCACTTTCTCTCTCTCACTCACTCACTCACGCATACACGCACACACTCTCCCACACGCACACACTCTCTCTCTCTCACACACACACACACACACATTCGTATTTGCATCTTATTTTTTGTCAATCCTTCAATTTATTACATTTAAATTAGTTTGTTATTTTGTTTGCAGCCTAAAGGCTGCTTTTATGTAAACCGTTATATTTAGTTATCTTCCCCCATAGGATGGGCTCTGCCTAGTTTGGGGGCCAGATATGTTCATAGTTGTTACTGGGTTTATTAATAAATATTTACTTTACTTTTACTTTTTTGTTTGCAGCGATCCTGCGCTGCCATTGCGCTAACAGGCCAGTCACATTTATAGGATTTTATAAGTTTAAAGTTCATTATTATAAAAACAAATCGTCGTCTATATTTTATTTTACCCTTAGTGATTTGGCAACTCCCATAGCATAGTTCAATCATGTTTTTTTAAATCCCCGTGGGTTCCATAGTTACTATAGTCCCGTCAAACACTAACCGTTGGTTTTGCACTATTTATTTTCACAGTCTCTCTCTACTTACGTTTACTTCTACTTTGTACGTTTTTGGATTCAGAATTATCAAAAGAACGATCGAAGAATAAAAATATAAGTTTATTTTCATTAAGCCTACGTAACAATTTTTCCTGAACCCTAAAATACGAATTACTGTATCCATTTTAGGTCCGTAATAGGTTCTATGAAGTTCCTTTTATGGGGGCATGTACTCGCAATCACAGTTTTTACTTTTAAATAGGATTTCTAGAGGATAAAACATACCACAGAAAAAGGTTTTAAGTTGGTTTAATAAAACATAATTTCAACTAAACTCTTAAACAATTGAATAACTTATTATATTGAAAGTTCTATGCAAATACTTCTGACGCTCTATTTTCTCTAATACGGATGATATTAAGGTATTAGGATTGACCTTTAACATTCGTTTCCTGTTACTGCTTTATTTTGTTTTTCTTGGGTATAATATATTCTATTACAAATATGAAAAAGCACTAAATATATAACAACAGTAAAACTATCATATAAATAACATACTGATGAAATTGACCAGTATATTCCTATGAAAAACTCAATTATATTAATATGAGTGTACTTACCTAAGTCGCTCCGCGTTTATATAGGAACGTCCTTTCACATCGCCGCCGTGGCAGAGACTGACTTATTCTGAATGGTACGTCTACGTTATTTTCGCAGGGAAAGCTACTAATGGCTAATGGTAGGTGTACCGCCCACACAATTTTAATAAAATTACTTTGTCGATTTATATATATTTTTCATTACTCATACTCTGAAAGTAGGTCTGAAGTTGCCTGCGGAGCGGGATGAAAGTAATACTTTTCATCCCTAGGGAGAATGACTTTCAACTGACAGCTGTCAAATTATTTAAAAAAAAAACTAGTTCTTTTTCACATATCTATCGAACCATGTTCCAACTTTATACTTTAACTTTAATAGAGCCACGATGTAAAATTGAAATAACTTAAAGTTAAGTATTGATTAAAGAATATATATTTTTTAGTTTCAACAATTTCTTTAAAATAACTTAGATTTGGGCAAAATATTTACCATTTTTCCAATGATGAAAATAAAAAATAATGGCTGAATAGCTGGCCGGCCACAGAAAAAAAAACAAACAAAATAGGCAGGAAAGCGGCAATTCGATCTTCATTTATTTTTTCGATTTGAAGACTTTTGTTTATACGTATAGCAGAGATTTTTAACCCCCGACGAAAAAAGAGGGGTGTTATAAGTTTAACGTGTCTGTGTATCTGTGTATCTGTCTGTGGTATCGTAGCTCCCAAACGGATGAACCGTTTTTCGTTTAGTTTTTTTTGTGTCATAGATAATTTTATCCCGAGTGTTCTTAGCCATGTTTCATGAAAAACTGTTCAGCCGTTTGAAGATCATCAGGTCTTTTCTAGTTGATGGGGGGATATGACTAACTTCCTTATGCTCGATCAATTCGAAATTTGGTACCGTGTTACTTCAATGATATTGAAAGTATATGGTAAGGTAACCATGACCTGATCAGCCGTTTGAAGATCATCAGGTCTTTAATAGTTGATGAGGGGATCCGACTACCTTTCATATGTCCAAAATGATTTGAAATTTGCTACTGTGTTACTTCAATTGTAATGAAAGTATATGGTAAGGTAAGCATGACTTTAAATATGACATATTAGAGTAAGGTTTAGATTTCGAAGGTGGGTAATTAAATGGGTTCAATTAGGCTTCCTAATATTTTACCTATTTTAAAAAGGATAAAATAAAAGTAAAATTAAAAATTTTAAAAACCCCCGACACAAAAAATAAACTCCAAAAACTAACAAATAATATTTTAAATTCACATGCATAAGGTAAGTTCAAATATTTTTATTTTCCAAGCGTCGCGTGGCGTCGGGGGACCGCTAAGTCAGAAAAACAGGTGTAGTCGCAGATTGCAAGAAAAGAATTTACTCCGAAAAATCGACACAACCGTCAACGTAGTCTGCCCTCACGTGTCTGCCCGTTCGGGTCGCCGCACTTGGTAGCGCCAACCCCCGCGCCGCATACCGCACACCGAGCTCGCAGCACGCGGCATTACGAAGAAGACTATGCATGAAACTTAGGATCGCTTGTAGGTACACTACATGTAATTCGTAAAAATTAATTAGCTGTTGTTGGAAAAATACTTCATAAACTTGAGCGGTCCCCAGACGCGACGCGACGCTTGGAAAATAAAAATATTTGATCTTACCATAAGCATGTGAATTTAAAATATTATTTGTTAGTTTTTGGAGTTTATTTTTTGTGTCGGGGGTTTTTAAAATTTTTAATTTTGCTTTTTACCTATAAAATGAGTTCATCTGATTCTGATATGAATTTAACGCCTGATTTTATAAGAGAAGAGGCTAAAGCGGTAGTGGAAAATAAAATTTACTAATTTTTTCTTTAGCTAATTCATGTTTTTATTTTTACTTTCCTTGTATTTGTAATGAAAAGCACAGTGTTTACCTCGGGTTAAAGACTTATTTAGTCCCTCGAACTATTGGCCCCCGTCTCGGGACTGAATAAGCTACTTTCACCCCTAGGGTAACAATGTACTATGTATTACAAGAAATGTAGTCACTTTCATTTCAAATAACATGTAACGGGCCAGCAACATAAAGTGCGCTCAACCTACGTTGAGCGCACTTGCAGCTATGGTTCGGTTGAGTCGTAAGAGAGCGGGTTCCAGTCTCGCACACGCTCTCAAATCTGATGTGGAAACAGATGTTTGTAGTGAATCTATGTCTGTGTCGTCGTAAAGTTACACACGCACGATAGCCGACCTCCTTATCCAGGGAAATTGTATTTTTTTTCCCAGATTTCACGCCATCGGCGCAAAAGTAGCTCCAGTTGGCTACTGCGTTCACTGACTAATAAATGATCCATGACAAAAATGTGTGCAAGCGTTTTTTTATAAATTTTCTTCTAAATGACTAATTTTGTGGGAAAACCTGCAATTCTTAAAAATATAAAACCAGAACTTGTAGAGGTAGGCAAATAGAAAAATTAAGAAAATTATCAAGAAACCCGTAAGTAATTGGGAATTCCATAGAAGGTTAAAATTATATCACAGTTAAACATTCAACACAAGGATTAACTGTTCGCGTACATACCTACACATATAGATACCGAGTTGGCTGATTAATATCTACAAATCCCTGTTTATTGTTTTATGGATGTCTCATAGTTCTCGTTGTCGCTGCCAGTAGTGCCAGTTATCAGCCTGAAACGTCTGAAGCCCGAGAGCAGTTGCGCGCGCGCCTCTCGCGAATGCGCACAGCTCCCAATTTTACACACGTTTGTGGTTAATACTTAATAGTTACTGTTTATGGGAAAATAAAATGGCAACTAAGAAAAAAGACAAAACGTAAGTTCACGATTATTAAATGGTTAACATTTTATTGCGGCATGGCGAAAGTTTAGCGAATATCTATCGGCCCAGAAGTGATCATCAAAAGTTTTCATCGAGCTTATCCCAGAATTTTCAAAAGTAAATACAAGTAGTCAAGATTTTTATTTTGCTTGTTGCGATAAATAATAATGTTTCAGTCATTAACGATTGTTCAGTTTGATGAGTGCTATAAGAAACTGATTCAGTTTAAGCGTAACTGATTGCAAAATTACTGCAATCGATAAATACCGTGACTAAACCCAGTAGGTTTTCAAGTAAAACTACTACAATCGTTCACAAAATTGAAATGTGTGAATTATTACTATTTGCTTGGCGAAAGTGTTTCACGATCAATTGGTTTGTTTGGTTACTAATTATTTGTTTCAAAAACGCGAAAGTCGTAAATAGCCATAGTAAGAAAATATTAAAAACGCCCGTCTAGTAGTCTCGTGTAGATATAGTCTTTTTTTTGAGTAAATCCATTACATACAAAAAAACGAAAAACCAAAACTTTCCACTTCATACACCTAAGATTAGTATAAGTATAGTTCTTGGAAATCACGAGCACGCGTGAATTTATCGAAATTGAACTTCATTGTTCAGTATTAAAAGTGTCGGCACGCGCGCTCGTAAAATGATTGTACTATAACTATTATTTAAAACTCATACCAACATGTTTACTTCATTCGACAAAATTATACAAGAATCAACCGAATATTTACTTGTTTTTGTTGTAATTACAGGAAATCGAAGGTGAAGCAGGATGAGCCTAAAGTATCATTTTTAGAAATTGTAAGTATTTGATATGAGTCATCTATATAATACACAACACGAACTAATCGATGTGAAACTGTACGTTATATTTATTGAAAAAGCCATGCGCAAGGGAGGATAAAAGTGAATACGAAAAAGTACACTTAGTATGTGTGTAAATATTTGGTATACTTACAGCATTAACACGTAAATAATGAACACATGAATTTTAATTAAAGTTTGTGATGTTGTATACATATACAAAACGCTAGATTAACGTATATAGGATAATACAGGGTTAAAAGGTAAGTCGCTGTAAATAGCTAATATTAAATAATATTTTACATATTTTGATACAAACACCCTAAGCAGATAACCAGGTATTCGTACAGGAGGCTTCGTTTTTATTGAAAGTCCGTGTTTTTTTGCTTGAGGTGCTCACTCTTATTTATCTTTTAATATATTAGATATATCAGAGCTTAACCCACTCTGCTGACTAAATCTTGATGATACCTATTACTAGTAATACTCATACCTAGGTGAGCTGGTGTTGAGAAATACCTTTGTATGTTTATTTGTCTTCAAAACCTATCTTTATTAATAGCTCACTGAATTTTGGATTATTGTTAAACTAGCTTTCCGCCCGCGGTTTCACCCGCCTGAACTTATTGTTAATATATTATGGCAAAATTACATAAAATCTTCATAAACTGTTGCTTTTTATAGACATTTCTGATAACTTTTAAAGCAGTGTCCTTGAACTGAAATAAATGTATTACTTGGAAATTACCGTGATGATAGCATTGTGTAATATATATCTAGTTTTAACATATAATCTTAACTCCTTAAAGAGATCTTTGAAGTTAAGTTTTGTTTTATTTAAATATAACTGATATTCTTACTCAAAAGTAAAACAAATACCACTCTTACGGAAGATAATTTAAAGTCCGAGAAAAGCGAAGTGCACACGAAGCATTCTATATAATATAGATTAACTTTTTGAAATTTCACCATTTTTGTAAGGCGAAAGCTCGCGGCCACCGTCGCCCGGCCACGTGGCGATGCCATTGCACAATAATTGCGTAATGTCTTTAATTCTACAAGCCGACTTGAAGATATTCCATTTCCCCCTTCATCTTCTTTCCAACCAAATCGTAACATATATTTACATAGTACGTACAGGTATGTTGGGTTATTACATGTTTATCGTAAATGTGTGTAAGATAAGATAAGATATTTTTTATTGCACAAATATAACAATTACAAAAATAAAATTTACATAACTTATGAGTACAATTGAGGCGGCCTTATCGCTAGAAGCGATCTCTTCCTGGCAACCTTCGGGTTTGCAAAATGAGCAGTTAACGAAATAAAATGTAACCACTGTACCGGTAACAATAAATATAAGATCTACCATTCTGAGCACGAAGCTATTATTTAAGGAATAAAACTATTATTATAGATCAATAAAAAAAACACATACTAAAACAATAGACATGCATATTATTAAGATAGAAATGAATAAACTTACATAAACATTAGACTAGAGACATATCGATATAAACATAAAGTTTTGTATGGATTATTCAGTATGCACCTAAGTAACAGCACTAAATCATTTTAAGGCGATGATAGTCGCAAATGCGAAGCAATCATAATGCTATGCTCGTATATAGGTATAGGCAGCCTAGTTAGCTATAGCACTGTGTGACGTCACATCACTCGGGCGGGTAGGCAGGAGCGCGCGCGCGCCGTGCCGCCCGGCATTGATTAGATTAGTTTAGATTTATTTCTCTCTTAGTACATAATTACAATATATTTCACATTGAATGTCAGATATTAGAATTTGTATTAAGATCGTCAACAATATAGTAATAATAATAGCATGCATAGAAATGTCAAGGATAAAAAAAAAACAAATTACAAATTCAAAATCATACAATCAAATAAGTACCATCAATATAAATAGAAATGTCAACTAAAATTAAAATACACAATTTAAATATTCGTCAATGGAATAGATAGACTTTTCCAACGAAAGGTTTCTCAGTTGGCGTCGGAATGCTTCGTCGGATTGTGCATTTTTCAGCGCAGTGGGTAGGTGGTTGTAGTCTGTTGGACCGCATATACGTGTGACACGAGACGACCCAGGAGAAGCATCGGTCAGTAACCAGATCTTATTGCCTTTTATGTTGACTAGTTTGCCGATGTGTTCGGCCTGTTTGCGAACAGTTACCAGATAATATCCGACCAGAAGATCGTAACCAGAAGATCGTAACCAGACGATCAGACTAACCAGCATCAGAACCAGACCAGTTTAGCGAGGCTCGGGGTGGCTACAGGGGAGGTCGGAGGCCACACCGTGGGAACAACCCCCAATACCTGTGATCAGGGGCTGATATCAGAATCAGTTGACACCAGTAAACAGAGCATTAGCGCAGTAATCAGATCTGATAATCGTCGTACCTCTCAGTATATAGGTACCTACTTGTCGACATGGTAGAGATGCTGGGATCTCACTTCGTGACCATTCTCGAGAGAATTGTTCTGACCAGTACATTTTCTTTTTCTGTTTTACTCTGTGGGTAGTAGTCGTATTCTACGTGAAAAATATGTTCGAAGCGAAGCAGCATAGATCAAAAAACGATAAAAGTTATTTGCCAAGTTTTAGAATGCTGATTTTTATTTATACAGTATTTATTTATACCATGTAACCTTTGTTACCCCTTTGTCTACTACGGTCACTTTTTAACCGTTTGACTCCAGAGTTTCTAGACGAAAGATTTCATTACAATACATCATTTTATTAGTCTCGCTACTGCTTTTCCTAGACTTGTTAAAGGATAGAAATTATTTTTAGTATCTTTCGTATTCGGTAGATATCCATAAAATGTACGATAAGGACAGTCAGGAGGCATGTCCAAGTATTATAGTAGGTACATTAAGTGCAACGTTTAGTCATAAAATAGCTCAACAATCGTGAAATCATATCTACCGACGCATTGATAACTTACACCGATGCGCTATCGCCACCGGCCGCCGCCGCCGCCGCCACTCCGCGCCGGCTATCCGGAGCGGCGCGAGCGCAGGCGGCCGCACGCCGACGTAGCCACCATCACAGCGCGGCGGCGCCGCTCCCATAGGCTGTTTACGATTTTGTGGGTGGTATTTTGTATTATTTACTTACCAGGCACTCGTAAAATATTAGAAATCATTTTACATGTATTTAATTTACAAAACGTATTTGTGGTCGGACTAAATAACAATTGCGATATGTACATATAAAGTTTAAATCAGTGTCTGGTACTAGGTAGGTATGGTACTAGGACCGTAGTAACATTAGGTAGGTACTTAATGAGATGAGACAGGATTGCTGATATATTTGAGGTTTTCCTATACATGGTGGGTACTTTACTATGGGTTAATTTTGTTTTAGATTTGTTTAACGTACAGACCTCCGCTTACGAAGATATTTTATCAGTTTTGTTCTTGTAGTTAGGTCTGTAGTAGGTACTGTATGCATACTTACATACACAATGGAAGAAGTCCTCCGAACTCGTTTAAATATAATTTATAAATCCGTTCAGTCTTACATAACATCTGCTCAGTGTGCACTTAAGAAATTATCAGAGAGTGATACCAACTTAAAAGAACTAGAACTGACTGGGTCTAAGCTCAAAGATGCCAATCAAAGGTGTGTCTCAGATTAAAGAACCCGATTAAAGTACACGTTGTGACAAATTCAAGCCGAAGATTTAATATCAGAAATAGATGTTACTATAAAGCGCAATGACAGGAAACGTTCAGCAGTTACTACCAGCGGCAAAACATGAACATCACTAGTAAATTACCAAGAATGGAGTAATCCAAGTTTGACGGTGACGTCCTTAAATGGTATCAGTTTTGGGACCAGTTTTTAACAAACGTTGACAGCCGAAATATTAACGAAGTCGATAAATTGCTATACTTACGAGTACAATCTGTTCTCGAGGGAGACGCAAAGCAGGCTATCGAAGGGCTAGACACAACCAATACAAACTACAGTATCGCTTTAAAAACTTTAAAAGCCAGATACGGTAAACCAAGCGCGATTATTGACGCTCATTACGTGGCTCTCTCTCTATAGAATAAAGACAGCAAAGTCAAACCAGGTTAAGAATTGCAGGCAAGTACTCAATGAAATCGAGCGACATCTTAGAGTGCTGAGTTTATCAAGCGAAGACGTTAACCACAAGCACCCCAGAGTAATGGTTATAGAGAAGTTCCCAGAAGACTTAATTTATGAATTGAGAATGAAGATGACAGGTGAAGATAAAAAAATAGATAGTATCAGAAAATATCTAGAGTATATAATATCGGCTAGAGACATAGGCTTAAGAAAAATTGCATAGACACGAAAGACAGAGACGCAACAATCAGCGAGGGCAAACCCAATAGTGACAACTTCACTGCGTGTAAGGACGGAAGATTAGAGGGACAACAAACCACGCAGATTCACAGCTTTTAGGAAAGATAAACCAAAATACGATATCAAACCATTTAATAAATAACAATCAAACTCACGTTAAAGACCTCATGACACGTCAAATAGATCCGATGAGCCATCAAAAAAGAAAAGTAGGTGTATATTCTGTAGGCAGGAACATTTTAACGACGAATATACTACTTACAAAACTATGCTGGATAGAAAGTCACAAATAGGTAGTCGCTGCTACAATTGCTTCTGTGCAGGGCATAGGACCAACCTTTGCCGCTCCAAACGTAAGGGTCGACATTGCAATGAATTTGGCACTCACAATCGAGCGTTATGTCCCGCAAAACTGTCACAACCAGTAAAAACTGTCACAACCAGTAAAGTCAATCCGCGCGCGCCGTGCCGCCCGGCATTGAGACACGAGATAACCCAGGAGAAGCATCGGTGAGTGAGTTTGAATAATAACTGTGCATGAGTAACCAGATCTTATTGCCTTTTATGTTGACTAGTTTGCCGATGCGTTCGGCCTGTTTGCGAACAGTTACCAGATAATATCAGACCAGAAGATCGTAACCAGACGATCAGACTAACCAGCATCAAAACCAGATCAGTTTAGCGAGGCTCGGAGTGGTTATAGGGGAAGTCGGAGGCCACACCGGGGGAACAGCCCCCACTACCTGTGATCAGGGGCTGATATCAGAATCAGTCGACACCAGTAAACAGAGCATCAGCGCAGTATTCAGATCTGATAATCGTCGTACCTCTCAGTATATAGGTACTTGACGACAATGACTGAGTCAAAGAGACAGAAAATATGCTTTGATCTGTGATTTGAAAAAAAGTCGGGATTTTGAAGACCTTATAGAGAAGGGTAAGGAATTCCATAGGCGAATAGATTGGACAGTAAAAGATTTAGAATATTATTCAGTGGAATGAGGAGGAAATGACAGAAGCAGTGAACGGCACGAACGCATATCATCACCTTTGGCAGATTGCTGAAAATTGTAACGTGGTTTGAGATATGGCGGTGACCGCGGATCGAACAGGACAGAGTAGAGTAAAGATAGAACGTAAAGATCGCTACAAAGACGTATTGGGAGCCAATTAAGTTTAGAGCGGAATTCGGAAACATGATTAAACTTGCGCAGACCGAAGATAATACGGATACAGAAATTTAGGAGTCGCTCGAGTTTATTAAGGAAGTGTTCACTGATATCCAGGTAACAGGCGTCGGCGTAGTCAAGAATAGGCAGAATTAAAGCCTGCACAAGAGAAATCTTAGTAGGAATAACATTAGCACATAAATATTAATTTTAAGTATATTTTTTCCCAGTTCCGCTATGCCACCTGCATGGAGATCATGGCGACGCTCCTGGGCATCCTGTTCGGGCTGGTGAGCGGAGGCGGCGTGTGCTACAACCTGGTGCAGTTCGGGGAGCTGAGCACCGCCTTCGTGGAGCGCACCACCTACCATGACCAGCTATCCAGCAACATGCCTCTCACGAGGTTCTTCGGAGGAGGGCGGAGACTGTGAGTAACCTTAGAGAGCGGAAACGATGTCATTCGTTAGGCTAGTAACGCTTTTAAGTTAAGCAAACAAGAACAAGAATTTAAAAAAAACAAGTTTACGAAATAAAATTAACTGTAGGTACAATTAATACAATAACGCTTAGTGAAAAGTGAAAAAATTAAAGGTATTGTACTTTTAAAAAAGGGATAAATCAGGATACAACATTCACCAAATACTGAAAAATGTGATTAAGCATGATTATTGTTGCAAAAACAGGTTGAGCGGTGTAGAGTGGGTAGCTCCAAAAATATTCCCAGTTGAAGAGGCAAGCGCGAATATCGAAACTAGGATTTGTAGCGGACTTTTGGAAACATTCAAATCCAGCAGTGGACTGCCAAAGGCTGATGACAATTAACTATATTTCAGCATAAATGCCAGCTACGAGGAGAACATGGATGCTCTGGTGGAGGACGGCGAGGCCATGGCGATCGGTATGTTCATCAGCATCGGCGTCTCGCTACTGTGCTGCATACTGTCCACAGCCCTCATCAGCTGGAGTGCCCTCAAGCAGGTAAACTCTTACTGATATATCAACAGTAAAAAAACGTCTGAGCGGAGAGGACTTTTATGATGGGTGTCCCGTGATGTATTTTAGTACATCTCCGTGGTTCGCATGGCACGTCGGAGAGTTAGTCATAGGCTAAAATCTCTAGATAACAGTATCTAAGCATGCTGGGAGGCCTCAAGCGGATAACATTTGACCGAGAGACGTATTACGTGGCTTCCAACTCCGCTCTAACAATCCGTATTGGAACCACGTGTAGGATGTAGGAGTATTGTTCATACCAGGTCACCTCATACTCGAGGTGAGACGGTGCTCAGCAGTGTGACGTAAACAGTCTGCATTATACATGTGTATATTATGGTGTAACAACTACACTTTCAAAATACAGTTAGCTATGCGTCTTGGTTCCTCATAAGTAATTATTGGCTGATTAATTGCAGTACGCTAAGTTGTAGATTTTAGAATATATTATCCGTTATTCTAGCTAGCACCCACTCAGCAACTACGTTTATTGATATTAATAAAAGTCAATAATGTAGACAGATTTCATGAGGCTACAACCAAAGCAATTGCTTTAATTGAAGACCTTGTCTGCCATTGACTTTTCCTAGCATGAGTTTCGCGCGCTTCGAACAAAAGACATTATGATGGGTGCTTCTTATTCATTATACTCAGTGGTATTTAAGACTAGTTAAAATTTCTATAAACATACATTTAATAAAGGAAGGGTACTTGCAGTATGTACTATGTGATACACATTATGATGCTCTTTATGACATCATATTCATAGGGCCCGATCTTATCAGGCCGTGTTACTGCATTGCATTAGCTGGGTGAGACTATACATTTTGTTTTGAGCATGGCGATCGTAGCAACTTAAATTCTTGTGTTATTATTGAAACTGCAACTAGCTCTCTTGTGATGGCTCAGCTCCAGCCAAAACCTAGTAACTTTAGTCATGAGCATTACAAAAAACTTGAACCTAAGCCAAAAGTACCGAAAGTGAGGGTAGTAAGTATTAAGTTCCATGTAAGCATAAATGTAATGTGTTCCTTAGATATTCCTTTTACCGTTTAACATGCACTTTACCGAAGTAACCATTTTTATTTACCTTTCAGATAACAAGAATACGAACGCTCTTCTTGACTGCTATTCTTCGACAGGACATGGAGTGGTTCGACACTGACTCCGGTTTCAACCTGGCCACTAAAATGACTGAGTAAGCATATTTATTGTTTTCCCTGTGTAGATATAATTTTCTATTTGTTTATTAATTATCATAAGGAACGATCGAATCAATTGGTATGACTTAAAGATCAATCGTTCCGATTTTCATGCCTTAAACACCATTTGCAGGTTAATTAGGCGTACCGCTAGCACCAACGGAGGATGTGTTGTTGTGTCTGTTGATAGTACAATATACAGGGTGACTGGGATTCATTGGCATTCTTTTAAAATAACAACCTACTTATGATATACAGTACTTTACCCAAGTATGAGACGATTTCATAGGTACACAATTGCATATTTTTAAACCTTTTAAACAATTGCCAAGTATTAAACATAATTTTTATAAGGTTTAAAAATATGCAATTTTGTATCTATAACATGAGGTTATTTAATCGGTACTTAATTTTATATTTTTAAGCCGAATTAATAATTGCCAAGTATTAAACATGATGTTTATGTTACGGGCCACTTGATAAGTCCGGACACTATTAATAAAGATCGGTCTGTATGCATAATGCCCTTGTCAAATGGGCGATGTGAGTAAAACGGCTTGAATTTTCTCTTTTCCCGGTTTATATGTATGATGACCACCTTGTCTTGGGCAAAATAATAATCAACTTATGAGCAACGAAACGTATACAATGCCGGGTGCGTTTAGGGAATGAACCCCTCAGTGAGGGGTTAGTTATCAAAATTTATTGAGATACTCAAATAACGTAAAGCATTAATAACTTTTGACAAAATGCATGGCTTGGTTTAACTAATTCTGTTCAATTTTACTCACAAAAAACCTTTTAATCAGAAGGTCTTCTGCTCTGCAAGAAGTGGGTTTGTTAGGTCGCGAGGAGCGAAGCGACGAGCATGTTAGATTGACATGAACCAGCCGCACGAGCCGAGCGAGCGAAGCGAGCATGCCGCGGTGGAAATTTTGTTCCCTTAACAGCTTTATGTATAATTATCTGGATTTTATTCAAAAGATTTAGTTTTAGAGATGGTTAGAATTTAAAAGATTAAATTATTTTAATAGGATGGCAATGAATCCCCAGTCACCCTGTATATACGAACATCCGGCTGATACCAAGCTTTTGAAGTGTCTGGAATATGACCGACGGCTCCATACTCACTCTGTGCAAGGCGATCACTGCAATCCTATTTTCTTTAGCACCCAATTCCATATTGTTATTTGAAAATGAACACGTGAAAATATGTGAAATGGCGCGAAGTCGAAAGAAGTTGTTTGATCGCGTTCCAAATTCAAAATAGTTGAAAATTAAAAAAAAACTGTTTATATAGTAGTATTTATGGCCAGACTAGATATACAGACCGACGTACATTCAATTGGTAAATTGTTAAACTGTTAATTTAGAAATGAAACAGATAATAGCAAGATTGACCAAGTTTTCAATGATTCCATAAACTAACAATAATCTACATTAAAACGGTTTTTTGAAAATATATTATTATTAGAGCTGATGGACAGCACCTTGATAATTCCTATGACAAAATAAAGCATTAAAAAAAAGTTTTGCTGATGTGTTAGGCAAAGTGGTGACCACACGTAGTCAACCGAAGCAAAACTAATAAACTGCAGTCATAATCCTTAGAAAGAAAGAAGTAAGAAAAAGCATTTAATAACCGTCCCGACCGATTTTCGGGAAAAAAAAGATAAATCGGATTAAAACACAAACTCCAAAAAACTTTTTGAATTTTTTGAATTTTCTTGAAAAATGAGAAGAAACTTTTTCCCCAACCTATTAATATAATAGCCTATTTTACTCCTGAATAATTTAGCTTTCTGTTAGTGAATGAATTTTTACTATCGGATCAGTATTTTTGGAGCCTATTCAATATAAACAAACAAATCTTTCCTCTTTATATTATTCGTAGATATAGATCAGTATATACCAACATCCAAATCTAAAAACACAAAACAACAATTCTTTCCTCCTTATTTATTTTAGTAATTCTTCATTGCACAAAGATCAGTTGGCCAACTTTATGCCAATGGCATTCTCTACCAGTCAACCACAATAATATAAAATGATTAACAGAAACAATATGTAAAGTAAAGTAAAGTAAAAAATATCTTTATTCATATAGACTTATAAAAAGTACTTATGACATGTCATGTAACAAAAATTTTACGATGACAAGGACCTCGGCAATGCGTAGAATATAGTCTATGTCTTAATGTTCGCTTGAAACAGAACATTGCATAAGAATCGCTTAGTAGTTGTTTTTTAAAGGCTGATCCAAATTGAATTTCCGCACTTTCCTACTATTACCTATTCTGTGCTTTCATTTAAAAAAACACACAACGAGATTTTTTGTTTTTTCTTCGCTGATGTTAAATTTAGTGTAATACATTTATCTTATGAAAAATGACCACAGTGATATTTCCGCCTCTGCACATTCTGCAGGAGGTAGATTTGTTCGAGGTTATTTTCGAAGCCATTATTGCAAATTTCGTGAGTTACTTTGCTATAACTCGGTGGATTCTAGTCCTCGGGTGTTCTAACGATGAGGGTTTGTCTATTTAGACCCAAGTTTTAAGAAAACTCCACAGAAAAAAATCTTAACGACATTACGTGAATTTCTGCGTCTACAAGTCTTTATCTACAAAAGTTCCAACATTTCAGTTGATGTGTGGCATTTGTGCCCCTCATAAAAACCATTTTTCCCACATTTTTATCCTTTTAATATGGTGCTACAAATAATCGACTACACGATTGGCGTAGTGCGCTGTAGCACGGTTTCTCGCCTCGATTTCCTTAGTGTCACGGGTTCGATTCCCGGTCGGGTCAATTCAGGAAACGATTTTTTCTGAATTGACTCGGGTCTGGGTGTGCTGGGAGACGCCCCTGGCTGATTTCCTTGTGTGGTACCTCGTGACACAGGAATATTAATCCCTACTTCGAGACCATTACAAGAGGTGTGTTGTCTGGCGCATATATTTTTTTTATTATGACTGTACCCGGCCGACCTTCATTTGACCTTGTTTTGAAAATGTAAGGTCTAATCACGCCACCTGACCACAACGCGCAACAAAGTTACTTTTTTGGACTTGCAATTGTGGCTTGTGTTTCACGTAAGGATTATCCTAAATCTATCAGTTTTGTTTATTAATTTCACAGTGGAAGGGAAATGAAAATGAGCTTAACCGAGAAAGAAAATTTTTCTTGAAATGGCTTCGAAAATGACCAAGAACGAATTACCTCATGCAGAATTTCTAGAGGCGGAAATTAGACTGGCTACTTTTAATAATAAATGTAAAGCACTAAATATTACATCAGTCATGAAAAACCAAAAAAAGTTGCGCGTTGTTTGTTTTTTTTAAATGAAAGTTCGCAAGTTTAATTTGGTTCACCCTTTATAAATCCTAATAACTTTCTGCCAGCAGGTTCGCCCGATTAGTGTAAATCGTTGTTGATAAAACTTAAATATGTAAGCGACCACGCCGATTTTGAATTCGCAACCTTATGCTATCTTCATTCAGGTTTAGTGTGACCTGCGCATAAGATTAGTTTGCACCTAAGCTGTGGTTGACATACTTGCTCTGTTACAGCAACATGATGAAGTTGAAAGAAGGCATGGGCGAGAAGCTGGCCGTGGTGGCGAACCTGGTGGGCACCTGCGTGATCTGCCTGTGCACCGCCTTCCCCATGGGCTGGGAACTCACCTTGGCCTGCTTCTCTGTTGTGCCATTCTCTATCGCCGCATCGGTCGTGCTCTCTAGGGTAACAAATTCATTTTTTATTTTGAGGAACAAAATCGCCGCTGACGTTACGTACAGGCGTATCTCATAAAAAGTCTAAAATGAGGTACATACCAAAAAGAGGTTTTTTCATTCTTCATATTGTCACAAAGGGGCGTTTCTCTCACTGTTTCTGTTCTCAATACTCTCATGGGGCTTATCTCCAGAGCAGATAAAAGGGTCGTATAATTCAGGCAAAATAGGGTTTTTGTGGTACTACTAAAAAAAAATTTTAGATTAGATTCACCTGTTTGTAGTGTCAGCAGCGAAATGGATAAGTTCTAAATTAACTTGATTAAATGCGAATGAGTCGTAACTTTCTTCAGAGTTTAACCAAAGACAAATTTAACTCTGAGTTAACTAACTGAGTGAAATACAAGTGATTTTATGAATTTATAAGTTCAATTCAAATGAATAGAGGAGAAATATATACTCTTGATTTGGTCATGGTTTTCTGAAGTGAAGTAAAAGAATTCCCTATCACCAATATTTCATGTAGCTATTGCCCTGGGATTCGTCCTTTAAACTGACCCTTTTTCGTTTTATTTTTCAGTATCAAACAAACTCTTCAATCAGAGAGCTGGAATCGTACAGTCAAGCCGGCAAGCAAGCTGAAGAAGTTCTCAAGTCTGTCCGAACGGTGGTTGCTTTTGGAGGAGAGCAGAAAGAAATCGACAAGTAAGAACTAACAACATATTTGGGAATAATAATAATCATAGGCACCATTCAAATAAATGAGAATCACAATAAACTATCATTGAAATCGAGCCATCGCTACCATTTTCCTTCACTATGTTCTGAATATTCGGAACATACACTTTGCACGCCTTGAGATTCGATCCCATTCCAAACTCATTCCGGACTCAGTGCTGTTACCACTTGACCAACGAGGCTTAATTCCAATGTTCGCTAGCGGTGAGTGAGTTTGAATCAGCAGAATTGTATAGCCCACGAAAAAACTGGTGTTTATATTGACTGTTGCAAAAGATAACGGCTTAGGTTGAGGAGCAAGCGCAAAGTATACCACAGTAATAGGTATATTTAAATGAAGACATTTCGAGCTACATTGGTTGTCATTATTTCCTAGGTACATGCGTCTCCTGGAGCCGGCCGAGAAGTACGGTCGCAAGCGCGGCCTGTACACCGGCCTGGGGACAGGCTTCAACTGGGTGCTCACCTACTCCCTGAACGCCATAGGCCTGACCTACGGCACGCGCCTGGTGCTCGCTGACTTCGAGAAACCCAGTGACGAGAAGGTTTACCTCGTTGGAGTTGTGTTCAGTGTAAGTGTGCACATTATTACCTTAGCAGGTATGGAGTTTTTGTAGGGAAAGAAAAGTAGGCAGATTTTAAATTATCAGGAAACTACTCTTGCATCGATAGTTCACTGCATTTGTTGAGCAAATCTTCGGTTTCTCTTACAACTGTCAGTAATGTACAATTCTGCACTGATGGATGACCTGATTTTAGTAATCATCTAACTTTAACTTGAATTGAGAATATTTCCTCATGAAGCTGCTTCAAAAAAAAACACTGTTTTTTTTTTATAATAACACTTTCCCAAGTCAGTAATAAAATTGGGAAAGGGGTAATGAAGTCTACTAGTCAAGTCCTAGGGTCCACTCAAAACAATAAATGTGGATATGGTCTTCAAGGACGTACACATTGGCCAAAAGCCAAGACAGAGCAACACGCTACTTTTGTTTCGACAAGTCAAATTAAAAACACGTTTAACATTTCGACACGAAAGAAAGTGTTGCTCTTGGCTAGGCCTCCTGGAGTATAGGTATCGTTACAATTAAAAAACTTCAATCATCAGTATGTTGCCGGAAAATGAGGATATCAGGGATTACATGCTAATCCCCGTAAACCACGAAAGATGTCAAGTAGTTTGTCGATTTATTTACCACTTCGAATCATATGTGTGATCTGTAATATGTTTTCGTATTAAGATTTTCTATCTCTGGGCATATCAAGCAATCCCTGGTATCTTTGTCACCCTGTGACACACAAAACCCCAAACTAAGTAGCTTGAAAGTAAAGAATAATAACAAATAATGATGAAATAATGAGCACTAAAAATAAACATCGTTCGCGCAGTATCACTGTCGCAATGACGTCCGAACCGTCTGTAGGCTAACTATTTTCGTACTTCTCCCACGTGACTTCTCGCGCCCATATGTTTGTCCCACGGTTCTCGTTTAGACTAAAGGAGAGTGGGCAAAAATGTGTGGAGTGAAATAAACATCTGGAAGTAGCTTCTATTATATGGTAGTGATATATGCTTACATTTTTTTGAAACCATTTTTCTCTGTCATGAAAAAATTCAGAATTATGACATTTTAAATATTTTGAGTTTCACTAAAAATACACACAACAACATGGTCTAGGGATACATAAAACTTTTTGAATTAACTTAAAAAGTACTGACCTAACAAAAAAACTATTAATGACAGATTATAAAAACCTTATTAAGTTCCTTTTTTAAATTCAAATTGGTAATAAAAGGTTTTGTTTTAAGATGAAATTCGCATTCATTGAATTTCTTCCAAAGAAGTAAATCTTCACGAACTTCTAACTTGATTAAAACTCCATAATTTTCTATAAATCTTTGTCAAACGCATCTCCGGTGTTCATTTAATCATGCCACGTAGACACTTGACTAGGAACGAAATGTTAAGAGCAGTGGGCATGATTCAAACTGGCCCTACCCTGATTGCGGTTTCTGAAGCCATGAGGACCAGTCAGAGCGTTATATACAGGCTTTGGTCACGTTATCGTGTCACGGAGGAAGTGGTGAAACGTCACCGAGGACCTCATCGCATTACAACACATGTACAGGACCGATTTATAGTAAATGCTGCACTAAATCAACCAAATAAATGTAACGGCGTTGCAATTGGTTCAAAGGCTACAGAGAGAGTATGGTTTGCTGGTAAGCGGTCAAACTTTGAGAAGACGACTGCATGAAGTCATCCTACGTGCCCGAAGGCCACTTCAGGCACCAGAGCTAAGGAGAGGCAATCGAGGAAGAAGATTACAATGGGCTATTGCACACGAAAACTGGAACCATTCTCAATGGTCACTTGTGCTTTTCACTGATGAATCCAGGTTTGGATTTCATCCTGATTCGCGAAGAGTACGCGTTTGGAGAGAACCTGGACGTTGGAATCGACTGCATCACCCACAACAAGTTCATGGATATCAAGGTGGCGCGATTATGGTTTGGACAGGAATTCGTCTCGGCGGTAGAACTGACCTCGTTTGGATACAAGGCAATATGACTGCTCTAAAATACCGAAATGAGGTGCTAGAGCCTATAATCTTGCCCCACGGACAGCAAATGAGACAAAATTTCCAGCTAATGCATGACAATGCCCGTCCACATACAAGCGCGTATCGTTACAAGTTGGTTACAACAACATGATATCTAAGCTTTAGACTGGCCTGAACAATCCCCTGACTTAAATCCCAGTAAGCATGCCTTGGATATGCTTCAGAGAAGAGCTCTTAGGAATTTCCCTGAAGATATTGTGCATGAAAATCAGCTTTTCTTGCATCTTAGCAGGACTTGGGACAGTATTTCACAACAGGATATTGACACTGACACCCTTGTTTTGAGTATGCAGAACCGCTGCAGATGTGTCAAGAGAATCTGAGATAGATCCAAGGATTATTAATTTTTAGTTTTCAACAATTTTTATAAAAAAAATAGATGTTTTGTTTAGGTTTTGATGTTTCAAAAATAAGGTTAAGATTGAAATTTTGTCTGAGTTTTTCCTCTTCTTCTAAGTTTTTTTAATTTTAACTTTATCTAAAAGTTTATTTATCAGATTAGATAGTCTATTAAAAGCTTTATTTTAATGTGTAGGTGTCTTAGCAAAAAGTTAATGGAATTTTAGTTATTTAGGTTGAATTAAAATATCCCTTGACCATGTTGATGTGTGTACATAAAAATTTGGTAAAAAAAACATTGTTTTCGACCAATTTTTTTTCGTGTCCATTCGTATGTGTACTCAAGTAACTCTTAGGCTAGCGCTACACTTAACGGAAATACCATCGCCGAACTTCCGTTGCGGTCAATCCGTTACTAAGTATAGGCCAGCGCAAACACTTGACGGAAACTACGTCGCGGAAGATCCGCTACGTAACGCCAATACATGTGCGCTGTTGCCGCGAATTTTCCGCCGAATGTGACGAGATGCATACAAATACCTGGAATGCGACTTTGCCGATCCTACGCCGACGGAAGATCGGTGCGTGGAGGACGGAACAGACGCAGAGAGCGAGCGTTCCGCGACGGAGCAGCCGATCTTCCGCTTAATGTGCCCGCTATTTGTAATTTATATACAATATCATACATTGGAGTTTCCGTCAAGTGTAGCTCTGGCCTTGGTACGGTGATATTTGTCTGACGTCACGTGTTAACACGCCGTCTGATCATTGAAAATGTATGTGTCACCATTTACAATTAAACGTATCATTTTTAGATAGCTTATAATCTATCCATGGCGAACATTAATGCATTGTATTGTAAGCGCTATAGTACAGTTCACAATTTTACAACAATCACAGTTCGCGAAATAGATTATAAACGAACGGTGTTTACAATCATCCAGTGACGTAATGCACTAGAAGCACACTTATATTTTAACACGTCCATATGCAAATTGCATTTGTTAACACGTGGCGTCAGGCAGATTTTACCGCACTCTTTATAATAATTATATTATATTTTATTATTTTTGCCTACTATGGGGCTATCAGTAGAAGGCGTCAAACAATCGGTGAAGGAGCGCTTCTTTAGTCGCCTTACAAAGGTACTCAAAAGGTACTTCTTTGTCAGGTGCGCAACAAGGTGCGGTGCCTTCAACGGTTGGGTGATGCCTTTAGCATAGTAAGATGGACTCAAACCGAGCTGGACGCCATGGAAGTACGGGTGCGAAAATTGCTCACAACATATCGCATGTTACACCCACGCTCGTCTGTCATGAGACTGTACATCCCGCGGAAGATGGGGGCTTTTTAAATACCAAAAACCTTCATTACCGTGAGGTGTGCAGTCTTAGGAGGTTTTTCCTCAGCAACGAGTGTGGGATACGACGCGATGTTGTGGCAGTCGATAAGGGCCTAACGCCGCTCTCCTTGGCAAATGAAAACTGGCGTCAACCACTGGTGCTCACCGCCGACGACATGCATGCATTGGAGCTGCATGAGAGGTTCTATCTGGCCTTAACAGGGCCGGATGTGGATCCCTCAGCGGCGGTGAACTGGCTACGCTTTGGTGACCTGTTCGGCGAAACCGAGGGTTTCGTCTGTGCAAGTGCTGACGAAGTTATCAAGGTGAACAACTACCGGGAATACATTATGAAGGACGGTACGGTCGACATTTTGTCGGGCATGCCGCCGTCATGGCGAATCTATTCGCCATGTTATTTTCAGTTGTTCTCATCTTGCTAGCAGTGAGTACTAGCACAGGCATAACCTAGTAGCCAGAATCATCCACCAGCTCTTGCTCTTCGATATGGCCTTGTCAAGTCGGAGGTGCTGTACTATAAGTACGCACCGGTGCCAGTTCTTGAAAATGGTCGTGCGTTGCTCTATTGGGACCGCTCTATCATCACGGACAGGACTATTGTAGCCAATAAGCCTGATATCGTGCTGGTAGACCGATCTCAACCTGGCAGTGCTCGTCGACATCACCATCCTGCATGACGATATCCTCGTGAAGGCCGAAAACGACAAGCTCAGCAAGTACCTTGACGGGCTCACGAAGTGACCGCCATGTGGGATGTAGATTCGACGATCATTGTTCCGATAGTCGTTTCGGCAAACGGCTTAATAGCGAAGAGCCTACCAACAAGAGACCAACAACTCGAGAGGCTCTCGCTCTGTGGTTGGGTCAAGGGTCAGGTGCAGAAGGGGGTGCTCCTGGACACGGCTCGCAATGTCAGGAGGTTCCTCTCCCTGCAGCCCTAACCATCGGTAGTCAGGGCCTTGCCTGCCCCGCTGCTGGTGGCACCCTAGGTTGAGGTTTTTGTAGTATTTTTATAAACCACTGTATTTATAACTTTAAACTTAGGTTTTATAATTGTAATTATTTCGTTTTTATAATTATAATTCATAAGTTGTTTTTATTGTTAAAAATCTTTGATTTTGTAAGAATACTGTACAAATTTTATATCTAAGTTTCATGTTAAATAACATACATAAATACATACATACCATCACGCCTTTTTCCCAACGGGGTAGGCAGAGACCACGTCTTTCCACTTGCTACGGTCCTGACACACCTCTTGCGCTTCTTCCACTCTCATTAATCCTTTCATACATGCTCGTCGATTATGGGTACTCCTGACCTGACCTTTTCTGAGCACGTCTTGGACTTGTCCTAAGTACGTCCGTCTAGGCCTTCCCCTTTCAACAGCTCCATCCACCATCGCCTTGTAAATTTGTTTCGTTAATCGCCTTTCATCCATCCTTTCCATATGCCCAAACCATCTTAGCATTCCCATCTCAATTTTTGTGACAACATCCTCTTTCACACCACATCGCTCTCTTATTATGCTATTCCTTACTTTATCACTCAGTGTCACTCCTGCCAAACTTCGCAATGCTCTCATTTTCACTGCATTTATCCTACTTTCATCCTTCTTTTGTCATACCCAACTCTTACTTCCGTACATAAGCGTCGGCACTAACACCCCCGCATGAACAGCCAGTCGCGCCTTCTCTGACACCTTCTGGCTGTTCATAAAGGCATGCAGCGCTCGATTTAACATATTCCCTGAATTCACTCTTCTATTAATAGCACCCTCATGCCTTCCATTCCTCGTGAACCTAGTTCCCAGATACACAAATTCTTTCACTTGTTTTACCTTTACTCCAATTAAAACACCTCCAATTAAAACATCACATTCTGTCATATCGTCATCTCTTTCAAAAACCATGGTTTTTGTCTTACTTACGTTCACTTTTATACCTCTCGCTTCTAACGACACTCATTAATGTTACCATTACCTGCAACTCGTCGACCGACGACGCCAGTATGACTTGGTCATCAGCGTAGAGAAGGCATCTAACAAGCAACCCATCCATTCTCAGTCCATAATCACTGTCTTTCAGATCTGTCAAACATTAATCCATGAATAGGTTGAACAGCCATGGGGACGCTACACAACCCTGTCTAACCCCTTTATGGATGTCAAACCAGTCAGTGTACGCCCCGTTTATTCTGACGCAAGCACTGGAACACTCATAGAGAGATTTCAGCACTCGTATCAGACAGCTGCTCACCCCATGCGCGGATAAAGACAACCACAACTCATTCCTTTTCACCCGATCATAGGCTTTTTCCAGGTCCAAGAAAATGCAATAGACTTTTTGGTTTTTGGCCAAAAAAATTTCCGCTACGCAACGCAAGGAAAAAACCTGATCCGTACATCCCATTCCCTTTCTGAATCCCGCTTGCGTATCCCAAATTTTTTCTTCTGTCTTTTTCACAACCCTATTAATCAACACCTTAGCATACCTACAGTTTGCCGACCACACTGAGAAGGCTGATTCCGCGGTAATTTTTGCAGTCCTGTTGTGAACTTTCCCTTTGAAAAGCGGCACGATCACAGCCTTGCACCAATCTTCTGGTACCCGGCCGGTCCTCCAACACAAATTAAAAAGGCGGTACAACTGACTAGCAGCTATGCCTCGCCCGGCCCTCAGCATCTCAACAGACACTCTATCATACCCTACAGCCTTACCAGCTTTCATACTTTTTGATGCTGTCACTATCTCATCCATACGAATATCACCCTCACCTCCATTTTCTTCCATGTATGGCTCAGCTATTTCTGCCAAAGCATCATCTCTTTTAACAAACTTTCTAAGTACTCTTTCCATCTCCCTAAGATACACTCTTTCTCTTTTAAATAAACATTATACACAATAATAAAAATAAAGAATCTTCATTTTCTTCACAAAAAGAAATACAAACAGAAAGATAGTACAGTGATGTTCATAATTCTAACTCTTAATGTGAAGTTTTGTGCTACTAGACACCAGGGTCTCCACCTCCTAGATGTTTTAGTAGTATTAAAATGAATAGTAAAATAATTGTTTAAGGTGCTAAACTAAATAGGTACTTACATCAGTAAAAATTTAACAGTAATGTTAAAATGACAAAAAAAAGTAACATAAACATTACAAAATTTATTCTTCATTAAATCTTCTGTGAAGTTTACAATATAACAAGTTCATATTTTTGTAACTCTTTTAACGAATAATAAAGTAAAATTAAAACTATTTCAAATTAAATAACAATAGATGTCACTCTCATTTTAAATACATATATAGTGAAAGTTTCGCTCCCATAGGGCTACAGCACAAACACCAAGGCAAATTACATACATATATATACAAAGACAGAATAGATATTTTACTGCGTCCATTACAAGAAACTGCAATACTCACTTTTAATATACATGACGGAGAAGGATCAGGATCCCCGTTATCAGAAGGGTTGCATGGCGGCGGATCGGAAATAATAGTCTTTTTAGGTGCACTAGGGGTCTATTGTAACAATCACTAACTATCTAGCTCAATACAATCAATTATCACTTAAATAATCTCCGATTTAATTTAAGGAAACGCGGCAGGTTCGACACAGCGATAGCAAAGCACGTCCGATCACTCCGACGGTTAGTATTCTTAATGCCCACGCGCTCCCTCTGCACCTCTCTGATCGGGCCGAAACATCAGACGTCACTGTCAAGTGACGCTGACGCTGTCACTGTCAACGTCAAGTGTTTGCCATCGCCGTGTCGACTCTACCCAAGTGTCATCACTTGACGTTTCCGGTTCAAACAATTAATAGAGGCAGCACTGTAGCAACGCTACGATCAACCACGGCGTTACTAGAGGCAGCACTGTGGCGACGCCACGACACGGCCATCCCGACATCTCACACGTCCTCGTGTGAGGCAGCTGATGTAGTACCTGGAGGAAGAGAAAAGGCACCGGGCAGTAAAAGTTTTATCGCTCGGCTTTCCTGACCAAAAGAGTCAGTTCAAATAATACCACACTCTAAATGCCAAAATTTTAATTAGGGAATTACTTACTATGCGAAAACAAATCAAATTTCCTTTAAACAATAAGATTAACAAAAACTCAAATCTTGATTCAGTAAAGTCGAAAGAAACTCATCTAATAAGCAAAGCTTTCCGAACTAAACTAGTTACACCGTAGTATGCAATACGCCACAATTCAGGTGCTTCCATCCAGCATGCCATGACAACCTCTGTCCGGCCATCCATTTGCTTAGCAATCATGGGTGTCCTCCATCCAGACACCCGTTCACTCAACAGTCTTGGGTGACCTCCATCCGGTACCCGTATACTACACATCGCCTCTAACCAGCGGTGTCGTTCATCTCTATCCTACGAATTGAAAGCAGTTACTTGCACACTACGATTCAGACAAAATTAATAAAAAGAGAAAAGTTTCGTTCGACTTAGTCACAATTAGATGAAGGTCCAGCCCCGTCATCATTATTTACAACATCATCAGTCAAGTTAGGTTCGTCATTGTCCAAGTCTTTACATAAGTCATCATTATTTTCAGGCATTTTCCTAAGTTTGTCATGTGGGTATTTGTACGTCCGTTTAGAGTTGAGAGCTTTCAGAATATAACGGTCACCATCAAGAACCTCTACGACTCGAAAGGGGCCACGATACTTGGGATCAAGTTTTGTTTGATTTCGCTCTTCGTTTTGAAGAAGGACAAAATCACTAATAGAAAAAGATTAAATCTTGGCCTTAGTGGAATCAAACCTAGCTTTATCATAGGCAGCACCCTTTTCTATGTTCTCCACGGCTTCGGATCTAACTTGATCCAAATCTACTTCTATTTCGTTATCAGTGGCGAGGAGAATATCAAGAGGCCTTGCAACTTTGCCTATAAGTAGCTCTAACGGGCTAGCCTTCGAAGTTCTATTGACAGAACAATTGAGAGCGAGCTGAACATTTGGTAAAGCGTCCAGCCATGAGCGACTACCTGCTTCTACAGCTGTCAGCATATTTTTCAGGGTGCTCATGACGCGTTCTACTTGACCGTTGGCTCTAGAGCTACCTGTCGCAATAAGGTGAAGTTTAATATTGACAGAGTCGCAGTAATCCTTAAAGTCCCTGCTGGCAAAGCAGCGGCCCTGATCAGCGATCAGACGAACTGGAGCACCAAACAGAGCTACACTAGCCTTAAGAGCTCTGATGCTACTTACTGTGTCGATGTTGAGGGTATGGTGAAGAAGCACGTATTTTGTGAAAGCGTCAACGAGCACGAAGACGTACTCCTTCCGGTCGTTTTTGCCGCTAAGCTTGCCTGTGGCATCGACATGTACCGTGTGCCAAGGAATCGCTACCTTCGGGATGCATTTCTGCCTGAATTTTGCCAGAGTGTGACTTAGAGATTTTACATGTGATGCAACTCTCCACAAATTTCCCAAGTCAGCGGGACACATTCGCTTACCGCTATGATGTACGATATCAAAATCCAATCCTTGTAGAAATGCCCACCATCTATGTACGCGTGGCGTCAGGTCCAGTTTCCTACGAGTAGACTGAAGTGAACTGCAATCAGTCACCACAGTAAATGTACGGCCATGTAGGTAGTGACGGAAATGTTTCACTGCGTTAACAACTGCTAAAGTCTTTAACTCGTAAGAGTGGTATCTGGACTCGGCGGTTGTTGTTCGTTTGCTGAAATAAGCAACTGGATAAGACTTGCCTTCCTTTTTCTGCATGAGGACTGCTCCATATCCAACGGCACTGGCATCCGTGTACAATTCTGTTTTAAGTGAGGGGTCGTAAATCATAAGTACAGGTTCGCTTGTAAGAATCATAATGATTTTCTGTCTAATAGTCTCGTGCTCGGGCTTCCAATCGATCTTACCATTTCCGGAAGTCAGTGCATACAAGGGAGCCATCATTTGCGAGAACTTCGGCACAAACTTGCGGAAGTATGACGCTAAGCCGATGAATTGACGTAACTGTGTCACCGTCTCAGGTGGCTGCAAAGATGTTAGGGCGCTCTTCTTACGTGGGTTTGGTCGGATCTGGCCATTGCTGACGACATATCCAAGATACTCCACTTCGTGCTTGAAAAAAACACACTTTTTGGGGTTAAGAGAAAAACCTTTTCGGGAGAGAATGTCAAGTACCACCTGTAGTCGTTCAAGAGCTTCTTCTTCGCTGCCAGCCACAATCAGCAAATCATCCATGTACACGACAACGTAGGTATTTACTAGGTCCCCTACAGCATGAATAATCGCCCTTTGGAACACAGAAGGTGCATTTCGAAGTCTAAATGGCATTTTTAAGTATTCGAATTGCCCATCGGGCGTAACGAAGGCTGTCTTCTCGATAGACTCAGTATCTAAGGGGATTTGGTGAAAGCCAGAGGATAAGTCTAAAATTGAGAAGATGCGTCCTCCATGCAACCGAGCTATTTGATCCGAGATGAGAGGCAGAGGAAAGCGGTCAGGTATGGTATTATCATTTAACTCACGGTAGTCAACGCACATTCTATCTGTACCGTCCTTTTTCTTGACTAGTAAAATTGGGCTAGCAAATGGCGATGAACTGGGGCGAATAACATTGGCTTGTAGAAGTTCGTTAATTTTGTTGCGGACTATCTGTCTCTCCTCGGGGCTCAAACTATATGGACGGCGGTTTACAGTCTTGTGGGGATCTTTTGAACGTATTTTCATAGATTCAGTTTCAGCAGCAGAAGTAGGCACCGGGCACTAGTCGTAAAACAGTGTTGAAAACTTTCTAAAATGTTAAGAAGTTGGGTCGTATAGTCGGAAGAGACATCGGTGTCAATTGAGTTCAAATCAAATTTACTATCCCCGATCAACTGAACCAATTCAACAACTCGCGACTTCTCGAATTGCAACTTTCCTGATGATATGTGAACTACTAAACCAAGAGCTAAAACTTCGCGACCTATCATGATTTCGTGTCGTAGGCAATAATCGGGCAAGACGTGCAAATGAATGTCAAAATTAATTCCATCTACCTCAACTGTAGTCGATATTTGAATAGTCGAGTTGATCGAAGTCTGTCCAATTCCAGTCAAAGTCACATCGTTACAAAGTCGCTTACCACTAAATTTACAAGCTACAGATTCTTTAACCAGAGAACATTCTGCACCCGAATCGTAATTAAAGGAAAATTGCTCACCGGAGTGACGTAAAGTCCCAGCAGGTGCGTTGACAACGCACACGTCGACACGCTTCTCTATGACTGAGTCTGCCCTCAGGTTGCTGCTCGACGGCTTCTTGTTACGCTCTGGACAGCTGGATGCGTAGTGTTGGCGCCGGCAGTTGAAACAGGTAATAGAATCAGGTCTTCCAGGAGTCTTGCCACTCTGCATGGGATTAGGCGGCTTCTGACGATGTCTATCCTCTTGCGGCATCATATTTCTTCTAGCGCGGCAGAATGATGACTTGTGTCCAAGTTTTCCACACGTGAAGCACTTGAGTACATTGCTAGGTCGGCTTCTTTTGGCTTCCGGACTCTCATGGTCTTCATAAGTTGACGAATTCCTCTTAAAAAAAGACACTGCCTTCAATTCGTTTTGCATCTGGTTCCGTGTCTTAATATCTGTCGTGAATGCCAATCTCTGGACTCGTGGTTCGAATTTAGAAATGTGTGACAAGACGGTAGCGATTGCAATCTGCTCAGTAGTAAGGCCATTCCATCTGGACATCAATGATGACATGACGGTAGTAGCGTAGGCGGCTAGGCATTCATTATCCTTTGGCTTGCTGCCATTTAAGTTAATAAGAAAAGAGGCGGGTGTCTCAGGACTGTCGTACCTTGTAATAAATAGCTCCTTAAAGTCGCTCCATGTCATCCCAGGGAAGGAAACAGATGACAGCCAAGACGAGGCATCACCCTTGAGGGCGCGGCTCAACGCAATCATCAATGATGCACCTTCTCGATGCTGCTCGGTCACACACATGTCCGCGGTTGTAATCCAGGCACGAGCGTCAACGTCTTATCTGTCAGGGTCGAAGTCAGGTAGACGAAAACTATCACTCGAAGTAGGTGTACGCATCGCTTGTACCAAAGTCAAAAAAATTCGATTTTGTTGTTCCATTAACAACCGCCATTTTTCGTCGATACTATTATTTCCCAAAGCACATGTCTCTTCATTGCACTGTCTATTATTCAAATCACTGCTCGCATGTTGTGGCGCGTTGTGGTTGTGTCCCACTTTTGATGACGGAGAAGGATCAGGATCCCCGTTATCAGAAGGGTCTTGCATGGCGGCGGATCGGAAATAATAGTATTTTTAGGTGCACTAGGGGTCTATTGTAACAATCACTAACTATCTAGCTCAATACAATCCGGTTTCCGGTTCAAACAATTAATAGAGGCAGCACTGTAGCAACGCTACGATCAACCACGGCGTTACTAGAGGCAGCACTGTGGCGACGCCACGACATACATATATGCAAAACCAAGGTACAACAGGAGTATATGAGCATCATTCTTTAATTAGTAACAACAAAGTCAGGCCAAAGGGATGTGAATACGGTTCAGGTTGCTCTATTGTTCTACTGCTGAATTGCTGAAGATTAATTTTGCTATGTAGGATATTGTACATTCTAGGGGCTAAAAATTTAAAAGATCTCTGTGCAAAGCGGGTTTTGAAAAACGGTACCGGGCACCGGTTCAATCTTTTGTACACACCGGAACGGGGGGCGACGTTCTAATAGTGATACCTGCGTATTGCTTGAAAAACAAATAACTTACGCACAGACAGGGTGTTAGTCATATCATGCAACAAAGCAGTTGAGACGCGAATCGGTAGTGACATGAGGACCTTCAGCACAGCTCTCTGTGCTGTTTCAAGTTGCAGAAGATGTACCTCTGCTGCCCCGACCCAGGCGCAAATACAATAACTTAGGCCTTAGCCTCCGATCTATTTATTGCAAAGTCTGCCATGACCAAATCTTAGCGTACCTTTCTTGCAAAGCACGGAGACGGCCCATTACTAGAACCTAGTATGGATTGCTTAACATGAGATCGTTGCCATAACTTAGTAATTGTGTTTTTTCCCGCTGTGAAGTTACTTGGTCAAAAATGGCTAATTCAATAGGAATTGTACGATACTGTTTTGCCTCAATGAACGATTCATAACTTACTTTACCCCTCTTGCAGATACTATTCAGCGTGTACATGGCGACCCAGTCCATCACATTCTGCGTGCCGCACGTGGAGACCTTCGCCACGGCGCAAGGAGCGGCCGCCAGCATCTTCCAGCTGCTCGAGCGCGAGCCGCATATCGATAGCATGTCCAAATCAGGCTCATCGCCGAGGAGAGTCATCGGAGAAATTAAATTTGAAGATTTGCATTTCAATTACCCTTCTCGACCTGACGTCAAGGTAACACATTTCTATAAAAAAATCAGTGTTTTTAAATTTACACTGATCGCGTTGCTGAATTATTTATCAATAATATCAGTGTGTTATGGTCACGTGACCAATAAAGCTAAACCAAGCTCGTGTACACATCCCCTCAAGCTCCAGTATGGGGCAGTTTAACGGCAATTCCCTAAAGCAAAAATATAACACTTCCAACCGCAATCCACAGATCCTCAAGGGATTCTCTCTTCACGTCAAACCTGGAGAGTGTGTGGCATTAGTCGGTTCTTCCGGCTGTGGAAAGTCTACCATCCTACAGCTTCTGCAAAGGCTCTATGACCCCGCGTTGGGCTCTGTGAAACTAGATGGGAAAGATTTGAAGAATCTCAATTTGGCCTGGCTCAGATCTTCCTTGGGTAAGCGTTCAGATTTAGATTTAGCTTTAGTAAATGCCCTGACCTAAATCCCTATCTGGTTATATTTATCCTTCCTTCTAGACGATGGCAATGGGAGTGTTGTCTGCCGCATTTTAATTAGGTAATTAATAACGTAACATTTGCCTCTTTTACGCAATTGGATAAAAAATTTACTTTATCAATTCTCAATACAAGGTCCACTTAATTCAGAAGCATTTACATTTATAGCACTGAATACTAATTCAGAAAAAAAATATGAAATTGAAAAAGTGGAAAAAAACTACCAAAAATCGCGGAATATACATTGGGTTCTATCGATAGGTTTTGGGGTCCCCAGACCACAGACCTTCGCTGGTACAGGTTACCCGGGACATCCTGTATATTACACCGAGTACAACATTTTTATTACCAAAGCTCGAGTTACGAGGATGAAAACAAACTTCCATTGCATCTCCTATCACATAATGCGGCATTTCTTAGAACCAATATGTTGTAAACAGGTGTGGTAGGACAGGAGCCAGTCCTATTCCGAGGCACGATTCACGACAACATAGCCATAGCATGTCCAGAAGCGACTCGTGAAGAAATCCAGAGAGTCGCTCAAGTGGCTTACGCTCATGATTTCATCACGCTTCTTCCCAACGTAAGTTATTAAAATGTGTTCTATTTATTTGTTTATTAAAATGTTTGCTTTGATAATATCCTAGTATTCGAGAAACTGAGAACTGCACAAATAACGTCTTGTGAGTGTTAGATTTAAGCACATTCAATTAATATGTTGTGAATTAGACTATTGATCAAGCAAATATGAAACGTTTTCGGTATTTCATCATTTTATTTTGTTCATTTTGACTTAATGTGTTAAGTTTTTTTTCACTACAAGCCTGATGTACCTAGTTACGTACACTCGTATTCTGTTACGTAACTAGCATACAGCACTTTTTTAATATATACTCGTACATACGTACGTACATCTCATAGCATTTGATTGTCGACAGGGTTACGACACCATGATCGGTGAGCGCGGCGCATCCCTGTCGGGTGGGCAGAAGCAGCGAATAGCCATCGCGCGCTCGCTGCTGCGGGAGCCGGCGGTGCTGCTGCTGGACGAAGCCACTTCCGCCTTGGACCCGCACTCGGAGAAGCAGGTCCAGGCAGCCCTCGACAGGGCCAGCCAAGGACGTACTACGATCACAGTTTCACACAGGTTCGAAGATATAATAATCAAATTGGTTTAATGTTTGATAACACAGATAAAACAAAACCATTTATTAATTCACCTAACAATTTGACTTCTCTGTAGGTTGTCGACTATTGTAAATGCAGACCGGATTGTGTGCATGGATCAAGGAGCAATCGTTGAACAAGGAACTCACGAAGAATTGATGAAAGCTAAAGGTATAGACATCTATCTTAAAATAATGCAATAAACAAAAGGCTTTTTGGTTGGTTTCGGATGTTAAATTTTTTTTGTCGAATTGTGGGTACTTAAAATTAAGGTAATGAATTTATATTCCAAACCCTTTACTAAATGTATGTTTAATCTGATAAAGGTTTCTACTACAAACTGGTAACCACCGGCAAAGAAAACCAAGAGCCTGATGTGATAGAAACACTACCTGAAGAAACAACTGGAGAAGAAGAACCAACCACTGAAGTGGCATTAGCGCCCAGAACTGATGTCAAACGACGCTCCAACAGAAGAGTATACAGACACCATTCGACGAAGAGAGGTATAAAAATAAATATATACCAGACAACACACCTCTTGTCATGGTCTCGAAGTAGGGATAAATATCCCTGTGTTACGAGGTACCAGACAAGGAATAGGCCAGGGGCGTCTCCCAGCACACCCAGACCAGACACAATTTAGGAAAGATCGTTTCCTGAATTGACCCAACCGTGAATCGAACCCGGGACACTACGGAAATCGAGGCGAGAAACCGTGCTACAGCGCACTACGCCAATCGTGTCGGTCAACATGTATATTCAGCAAGTAGCATTTTTATTAAAGAAAAACCATCAGTTTGGGTCTCTTCGCTTTTTGACCCACGCTTCACATAAACGTGTGTCTGTCATCGTTGCAGTCATTGCAAAGACTGTTTATTATTTAGACGTCCACTGCTTAACAGACATATTGGCGTCATAATTTGACCTTGTAAAGTATACCTTAGAAAAACATAGCTTTTTCATTTGCGACCATTGTCCATGTCAAACAGTCTTCAAAGTAAGTATAATAGCAATAAATGTAAATGGTAAACTCGCTGGAGAAAAACAGTACCTGCCTAACTTTAACCCTTTCCTAAGATCCAAATTTCAATTTATTTCAGAATCTCATGACTGGATGACACCTCGCGGCTCAATAAGCTCCGTGATGTCCGCCGGTCTACAAAACTTCGTGTACAATACTGAATTCGAATCAGAAAACGAAAACGAGGATGATGTGGTATATTTTCAGAATCGCAGTTACATTTTAATATTTATACTTAATGAACGATTTGCAACTTATCATTGTAAAAGCATTTAAAAGAGTAGGTACCACAATTTTTAAATTTGCATGTTTTGTAGCAAGTTACAAGATATTATTTCGTTTTGTCAGAAGATGTGAAGCAAATTGAAATGAATTGTTATTTGTGTTTGTCATCAGGAAGTAAAACCAGTGAGCGACTGGCAACTTCTGAAGCTGAACGGACCAGAATGGCATCTTCTAGTAATTGGATCTATAGCAGCTTTCCTTCAGGGCACTTGTTTCCCAGTGTTCGCCCTACTTTTTGGTTACGCTAGCGGGGTGAGTAACCAGTGCTTAAGCTTTAGAGCCTTTGTAATATTATTATTTTGTTGAAATTTATTATGGCATTTATGCAAAGGCGAATTAAGATGACCTCGATGTCGCAGCCAACGAGTTACATTTTAGGTTGGGGAAAAAGTATTTTCGCATACAGTATGTATGAACTTGTAATACAAACTCTTTGGCTACCTATACTACGAGTACAGTTGTATCTGGCTGGTTTTGGTATCATCAAAAGTTTAAAGTTTAAAGAAGATAATTCCAAATTCAAATTAGGAAAATGTGTGATTTTCATTTATTTTGTTTTTCTTACTGTCAAGATGATCAATCTATGAAGAAATTCGATACATTTTAAAATTTTAATACAAAAAAAATAAAAATGCAACGAGAGCCGCGAAAAATATTTGCGATGTTTATGGACCTAGCTGTTACTGTGAGAATAGCACAAATTTGGTTTAAGCGTTTTTAATCCGGAATTTTTGATGTCAAAGATGCACGTCGCTCTAGTCGCCCTATTACGGATAAAATGGATGCCATTTTTGAAAAAGTGAAGCAAGTTCGGCATATCAGTAGTTACGACGTAGCTGAAGAACGGGGAATAAACCACAAAACAGTTTTGGCGCATTTGAAAAAAACTTGTTACACAAAAAAGCTCAATATTTGGGTACCTCACGAGCTCACTGAAAGAAATCTAATGAATTGTGTACTCATTTGTGATTCTTTATTACGACGTAATGAAACCGAACCATTTTTGAAGAAGATGATAACTGGTGATGAAAGGTGGATCACGTACGTCAAGAACGTGCGAGAAAGGTCGTGGTCAAAGGCCGGTCAGGCTTTGTGAAGCCTAACCGGCCTTTAACAACGACCTTTTTTCGCACAGACTGTGGCAAAACCCGGGTTAACTCGCAACAAGGTGATGCTGTGTGTGTGGTGAGATTGGAAGGGTATTATTAATTATGAGCTGTTACCACCATCTATTCTGAACTCTACTGCGAACAACTGATGAGATTAAAGCAAGAAGTTGAGAGAAAGCGGCCGGAATTAATCAACAGAACGGGGGTGGTTTTTCATCATGATAACGCTAGACCACATTTTTAGCCACTCAGCAAAAATTAAAAGAGTTTGGCTGGGAGGTGTTAATGCATCCGCCGTATAGTCCTGACCTTGCACCTTCAGATTTCCACCTGTTTCGGTCTCTTCAGAATTCTTTAGGCGGTGTCAGGTTAACATCACGAGAGGACTGCCAAAACCACTTGTCGCGGTATTTTGATCAGAAGCCTCAAAACTTCTATAGCAATGGGATCATGTCTCTGTCTACAAGATGGCAAAAAGTAATCGAACAAAATTACACCTACATACTTTGGTGAAATGTAAATAAACTATATTAAAAAATATTTATATTTTCTTAAAAAATGCGAAGAAACTTTTTCTCCAACCTATTAGATTTATAGGCCATTTATGATACGTAATTTATCAAAAAAATCTATCTTTCCTATAGAAATACTTTTATGATAAATAACATTTTTAAAGAGATTACGAACATGCTTCTAAAACCAAATAAATTCTCGGTAATACCCGTCCAAACCTGGATCCTGGAATGACTAAATCTTACAAACAACTATTATTTTGTAATGTTAACAATTCGTTTTCGGCTTTAGATTTTTATCCTGCCGTCTCCCAGCGAAATTGTGTACTTAGCAGACCTTTACTCGGGCATGTTCGTGGTAGTGGCCGCGGTGGCTGGGATCTCCATGTGCCTGCAGAGCACCACCTTCACGAATGCTGGTCTTAAACTGACTTCGAGACTACGGCATCAATATTTCGAAGCTTTGTTAAGACAAGTAAGTTAATAAATCAATTCTACAATACAATACTGTCACCATCTAAAAGTCTATACATAAAATAATAATAATGGTGCACTGTTTGCTAAATATTTGATTAATATGTTACGGTAAATCTGATTATTTGAAAAGTATTAATATTTTTACAAAATTATTAATAATAACCACATGTTTTGGTAAATGTGAATAAACGATCGAAATTTATTACTTTTAATAGTAATTATTAATAATTCACGACACATATTGATAAAAGTTATAAAATAAATAAAAACCCAATGTTTTTTGACCAGCAGGTATTTATTTATAATATTAAACACAGTCTGACCACCCGGAAATCCTTCTGGTGTCAGTAGGTTAGGGTTATTTTTTTTTAAGACCACCCAGAAATCCTTCTGGTGTCAGTAGGTTAAGGTTATTTTTTTTTATGACCACCCGGAAATCCTTCAGGTGTCAGTAGGTTAGGGTTATTTTTTTTATGACCACCCAGAAATCCTTTAGGTGTCAGTAGGTTAGGGTTATTCTTGGCCTTACCCTTGGCCACTTATTACATTTATCACTACTAGGGTTATATTATTAATAAAAACCGACAAATGTGATTAATTTATCACTTTAACCTCGACTTTCGGTAATTATTAATAATAATAGATAATTATTAATAATCTTCAATTATTCACTCTTACCGTAACAAATACAATACTACAACCAAATGCATCTTCTTGGTATTAACGCGATAGTATCTAACAATGTAAATAGTCTAACATGTTTATTGCTTTGTGTAAACTGTCTTAACATTAACATGAATTACAGGCTTAGTACCTACTCGCATTATTATGAGAATATTGTTGATTGAGATAAAAAAACACGAACCTACTTTTATCTAATAGGAAATAGGGTTCTTCGACCGAGATTCCAATGCTATCGGCGCCCTCTGTGCCCGCCTCAGCGGCGACGCGGCTGAGGTGCAGGGAGCCACCGGGCTGAGGATCGGGCTCATCCTGCAGGGCACCAGCTCCGTCGTAGTCGGCTTCCTTATGGCCATCTCCTACAACTGGAAACTGACCCTCGTTGGCACAGCGTTCTTACCTCTGGTAAGTGTGACTGATGAACTTGCAAACTTTGCTTTGCAGGAAAGGCAGGAAAATGATGGAGTTTAGGCTTCACCTCCTTGGCGGATACTCACATTTAGTTACATCATGGCTACAGGCTCTACTAATCTACTCTACTCTGGTCATACCTACAGAGGTGGTCATGTAATTAAGAACGCGAACGATTTGTAGTTTTAGATATTTTTCAGTAGATCATGTCATATTTTTGGTGTCCCCCTATGAACATTGATTTAGAATAGGTAAATATTTACATACAAATTAAGCTGGACAAATAATTAGGAACGATTATTTTTCTGCTCGATAATTGTTTTAGATGAAACTTGGAGTGAAAAAAGTGACAGGTATGCAATTTAATGTACATTAAAAAAGGCAAATGAATTCATGTAAACTCAGATTACTAGTTAGTAGTACGTCAACGGCTCTTGATTCCTACCTCACACCTGACAGGCATTGACCTAATACACTTTCAGCGTTTTGCAAAAGAAATAAAGTTACACTTTTATTAAAACGTCGTATAGATCCCTTACGTATTTGAAACGTAACAAATCGTTCTTCTTAATTATATGACCACCATTGATTTATAATATTTCTGGCTAATAATAACCTACCCATCAGCATAAAATTATGCCGCTTCTTGACAAGCAAAATTATTAGGAGTAGATTTTGAGTACCTATAGTAAAATCGTTATGATTAGATTAACCAATTCTCATTTCCCACCAGAAGATCGGTATCGTTAAGAAAATCTACCAGATAATAAATACTAAATTTATTGATCCCGAGGTAACCTATCTTACTTTCGAAACTGTTTCGTTCCGTAACCGATTATCAGATTTTTTTATTTCTTTTCGCCGAAGTTTTGTTTACAATAATATTAATTTATAAATAATATCTACTTTTTATTTGTTGGTCCTCCTAATTAGTTATCGAAAATTGTAAAAGTTGGGATAAATGCAGAAGAAATCCGACATGCTGGGTCACAGTCTAGGTTAGGTTAGAACTGTGACCAAACGCGCGAGCCGAGCGAGCGAAGCGAGCGTGCCGCGGGAGCGGCCGGCGAAGCGCCAGTAAGCCTTTATGCAGCTATAAACATTTTAAGTGTATATTTCATATTATTTGCTTTCTAGACAATTCCAATTAGTTCATAATTGTTAATAATATAACAGATATTATTGCACTGATGTGAATTAATTTTTGTAAGATTGCAAATTTAATTTGTTAGGTGGTTAACAAAGTTGATGGATTTCAATTAAACATTAACTATTTGTTTTTCATAATGATGGAAATGCTTTTTTGGAAATTAAGTCAACTAACAGCAAAGTGTTAATGTTTAGTTAGAAATAAAACAATTTGGAATTTGAAAAAAACAACAGTTGAAAATCGGGATTTCAGCAATATGTCAATCGTGCTTTCGATGAAATGAAAATAAAGAAAACAAATAAAGTGCCAAACGTTTTCGAAATTATAAAATTCTTACCTACAAAAAACAATTCCAATTTAAGATAGGTAACCAGTTCCGAACCCGAAGGCCATCCCTTGGAACTACATACCTGCCAAATTTAACAATGCGACTTGGATCCGAAATATTAATTTAAACGTGTTTGCTTCTCTAGTTGAGGGGCCTTTTTACAATCCCGTTTAGCTTGTCAAGTTCATTCCCTACACTGAGCGTGGCAATCAGTTTCGTATTACGAGTACCAGGCACTAACGCGTCTTCTAGGCTGAATATTTACTGACGAAATTACTCACAACCCTCAGTTTAGTTTATTAAGTTGGCTGAACAGATGCGATTGCGATGAGGTCCTGGAGTGAGTGGTTACTTGAATCATCAGTTGAATGATTATAAAAGTTAGTACGGAACACATCTCCAACCAAACATTTACAGTGCTGTAAACGAACATTACCAGAAATAAGATAATACTTTGTGTGTGTGTGTGACAGTAAAAATTTATGTAGCTAATGCGCGATGTTGACGTCTAGATTAAAGAAGCTGTAAAATACTCTTAAGATTATAATTTATATTGTCTAAAAGAGTCATCACAGAAATAAATGTGTTAAAATAACTCTTCAAATACATCTCACTAATAACATCTGGCATATCAAAATTGCACACTCAAAGCTTAGATATGTTTATTATCGAATCCGCAAACTCTTTTCCACCCGCGCTGATAACAACTGCGAAAAGCAGATCGTAGGTACAGTAAATGTACGTTTTTAATCTCTCATTACTTATTACCAAGAAACTATCAACTTAAAATTCTGCGTTATCAAAGTATTTAGGGTCAGGGTTACGCGCTACATATGAATGTAGCTGAAATGAAATATTCACAAATCTAGAAGCAGAATAACATGTGACAAGTTGCAGTCAGGCAGTTACAAGTGCTGACTTAGCACCCCTTTTTCAATAGTTTTGTGCAGGTTGACCATGCCGTCCTCCGTAGTACCTATTATGGTAGGTTCCATAGTTTACACAATGACCAAAGTACTAGCTAAGAGTTATCCAGATCATCTCTGATATACCTATATTCAGCAGTTAACGTCTTGTTGCTGTGAATGATGATATTGATGCTTTCTGCTAGGGAAACTAAAGCCCAAGCAATAAAATGCAAATCTCTTTTCATAGATGGTGGGCAGTATATGGCTAGAAGGTATAGTCTCACAAAAGTCCCAGGCCAACGAACGCGAAGCTATGGAAACTGCCACAGCGGTCGCCACTGAGGCTGTCGTCAGCATCAGGACAGTACAGAGTCTGGGTAAGTTTCAATATAGGTTAACTAGCACAAGCTATAAGTCATGCTTTCTCCATACCGTCCGCTAAAGTGATTGAGGGCAAAAAGTCAGGTTTAGTATTTAAGAGTCCCACATAACCACGTTGTTCCACCGGACAGCGTGGTTATCCATGAGTTTTTTTCCTGACTAATAATTTTTAGATACCTAGTCGATAGATAGACTGCTTTGCTCGAAGCTTACCTACTACGCATAATATTAAAGCTAGCAAGTTCAAATTCTTAATAAGTAGTGCTATTCTGGATGGATTGATAAAAGTTTAACTTGATATAAGTCTTTCATTACCTAAGGACATAAAAACTCGCTTTAAAATAGTACATTATGATAAAGTGCGGTAAGTTGAAAATTACAGCAGAGGCGATATTGCTAGCCTGAGCAGTAGGCAAGGGCTACAAGAAAGCAGAGTCTGTTGTCAATTATCAAAGCGCACGTATGTGATACGACGTTTTATAACATATTTGCGAGGTATTGAATAAAACTCGGGACTTTCTTAAACGAATAAATCTTTAATCACTTGTTAGAGCAGATATTAAAATTTTTGCTAGTTAACAAATTAGCGATCCGCGCGCATCAGAGCTTTTTTTAGGGCAAAGGCATGAAAACAGCCAGTATTACTAATAAATTAAATTAATATTTTTGTGTTTTTGTTACAGATAAATGGTTGTAATTTACTGTCAAAATTAATTAAATTTAAGAATTTAATGTTTATTCATTATATTTTATCTCCCAAAGTTAATTTTATTTATAAAATGTTGACCTCTTTTCTGACATAAAAACTCTTTGCTAAGATTTAAAAAAGTACCGTTCGTTTTAGACGGAGCGGAGCATCTTGATAAACCGTGCGTTTTCCCTGAATAAAAAAAAACTCGTGCGCTTTACTTTTTAATTATAACGCACAAGTACGTAATGAGATACAATCCGATATTGAAATTGGTGAAATAAGAGACCCTTTACGAGCAAATATGTTTTACAAAACATATATCCTAACTCCAAGCAACTTCTTCATTCCAGCCGTAGAAAGCTTGTTCCTGGACAAATTCAAGCTGGCGCTGGTGGACTCTTGCCGAGCCGTGACGCAGAAGACGCGCTGGCGAGGTCTGGTGCTGGGACTGGGCATCTACGTGCCGTTCCTCTCCTACTGCAGCGCCACGGTGTACGGAGCTTGGCTCGTGGCTCGCGAGGGCCTGGACTACAAGATCGTGCTACTGTAAGTCACCATCAATGTTCATTCAGTGTCTTATGTTGTTGTGGTAGCTTAATAATGACTTGGAGTGTAATACTGATGTTGTAATACAAATTTAGTACTTTCGTAAACACAGTTGTGAAATAAGAAACTGTCTGTGTATATGTTGTGAATTTGATGAATTGAGATGATTGCTGTTTTTTGCCTTTATTATTTTAGTGTGAATAGTGTCTCCTCTAAAGCATCTATGGAAGACCAGCGTCGCGGTGTCTTTATGATACCCCGGCATATGCTGAGTACATTAATTTTCTGGAGAAAAAACGTGTCACCCCAATTTATTAGCACAATTTTATGCTACGAGTACTTTTATGTTTTGTCACCAAATTGATATGTTTTCTTTTATTATTTTTTATTCCAATCAACTCAATTGATTGCGCTATTTCTAGGTCATGATTAAAGTAAATAGTAACTAATAAATGTTACAAATCCAGGGTAAACGAGGCAGTGATGTATGGCGCCTACATGTTGGGACAATCGCTGGTGTACGCACCTGGCTTCAACTCGGCCAGAGCCTGCGGAGCTAGGATTCTCGCAATCATTCATAGACAGCCGAAAGTTCGGACGGAAGACGGAGTGAAAGACAAACGTGATTGGGTAAGATTCAGCGCTATCTATCCCAATCACGCACTTCAGAAAGCATTCTAAAAAGAAAATAGTGTCTTAGAAAGAAAGATTATTTAAGTATTGTATTTTTTTCAGTCGGCCACTGGTAACTTTGGTCTCAAAGACGTAGAATTCAGCTACCCAACTCGACCTAACCAACGCGTCCTGAGAGGGCTCGACCTGAAGGTGGAAGCCGGAAAAACGGTAGCCTTGGTCGGATCCTCAGGCTGTGGAAAGTCCACCGTGCTGCAGCTCTTGCAAAGATTTTACGATCCTGACAGTGGATACATTGTAAGTCAAAACTTTTTTCGCTTAAATTATTCTTCTTCATAAAGTTGAAGTTAACTAAGCTATTAATCAAAGTACACGCAACCAAATGTCATGTGTCATTTTGTCAACCATCAAATAGAGCAGGCAAATTATTCAAAAAATACCTAACATATTTCTGATTTAATTTAATACATCAAATAAATAAAGAAATGGGTCAAATACTAGGAACATGGCGTGCGAGGGCCGTCGATTTAAAGATGAACGACGTCCCAACATTTGATTCAAAAGTGGGCTTTTCCTACAAAAGGGGACAGAGGAAAATGGTGGCCTGTGAAGAGGACTTAATATCGGCTAGGGTGCCTCCGCAGTACCGAGACTACTGCGCCCATTTACTCATGAACTACTTAGTCTGTCGTTACAAGAACGTGCCTTTCATGTACCGCTGCAACCACGAGAAACACGCCTACCTAAACTGTGAACAAGAGGATTACGTTATCCGAATGAAGGAGTTCGAAAGAGAGCGGAGGCTACGGGAACGGGAGCAGAGGCTAAAAGAGGAGGCTGCCGCCAAGTAGACATTGTTGTAAAACACCAGAAATTCACTTGACTACGAACTTACCTACGGATGTAGGCTGCGATTTTAACTCAGACTTGTTTAAAATCATGAATTGTGACTCATTGTATATTGTATATCAAATAACAAAGATTTTTAAGTATGATGCTGATTCTTGTTTTAAATAATTACCAACAAACGCTAAAAAGGCAGAAATTACTCATATTTAGGTACTGATTGTTTTAAGCACAAGTACAGGTACATACTCATACAGGGCATTGCTACTTAAAGTAGGTAGTATTTTTTAATAGGTGATGCCAAGACCTCTTTTTGTAATTTTACCCATGCAGTATCTATGTAGGTGCGCGGCTTGGCGATTTCGTAGCACACCAGATCCCTTTGATCAAATCTATAGTTTTCATGGTGATTTCGGTAGTTCACGTTCTCATAATATGGTTGTACCTTTAATGTTCGCCTATGTCTGAAAGAACTTATGAGGCATATTATATTTTATTTCAACTGATAAAAAGAAGACTGAAGACAATTCGACCAAGTAAGTTCACAGTTGATTTTGAGTATGCTGCAATAAAGGCAATTAAAAATAATTTCAAAAAATCCACAATAAAAGGCTGCTACTACCATTTTAAAAGATGCGTTTGGAGAAATGCGAAAAAATGGGGACTTCAAAATAATAAATTATCAAAAAGATATGTTGAATTAGTTGCTGCACTGCCACTTTTACCAATAACTCACATAAAAGACGGTTTATCATACGTATTGGAAGGAATGCCCAAAACTGGGAAATTTACGAACTTTTACAAATACCTACGTTAAAAATTTTTGGTTAATACAAGATTTGATAAAGGATATATGGGGAACATTTGGGGAACGCCATCGTACGAATAACATCGTTGAGGGATGGCACTCAAAAATAAATAAAAGAGTCGGCAGGAAAAAGCCTAATTTCGTTTTTGTTTTAAATATAATCTATAAAGAAACATTGAATAATTCGGTACGTGTTAAACAAGGCCGCGGAAACAGGAGAAATGCAAGCCAAATCAAATACGACGAATTTGTTCAAGATACCCAATTACAATTACTCCACGGTGAAATGTCAGTTGAATTGTTTTTAGAAACAGTTAGATAAGATTTTTCCTTTTTCGCCTAGTGCGGTTGAATTTAAGTTAGAAGATATATTTATTTTTCCTTTTTCGCCTAGTGCGGTTGAATTTAAGTTAGAAGATATATTTTAATTTAATAAGAACTATTTGTTTCTCTCTATTTATTTTTATTAAATAGAAACTGTTTTGTTGTGGTGGATCTTACCAAACTCCCTGAGTGCTGTTCAATCCACTGGTGGAGCATATTAAGAGACGCAAGTATCACAGGATCCACTCAGACCAATGATGGATCACAGTGAACTGTAGCGTGCTATTCAATCCACTGGTGGATCGAGATGGTGGATCCCAGTGGACAAAGGGTTTGTAACAGAGATTTTGTTGCTGTGCTTGTCGTGCTCCACAACGGTTTTTTTCTACATTCAGTTAAACTTTGAAGCACTTGTTGGCAAATAAAACAACACTATTCAATAATCATTTCCTAGCATATGCCAGGTGCCTTATCACGATCCCTTTCTTCATTATGTTCATTCCCAAGTTCTATTGGCCGAACATTATGAGGACTATAGATAGGGATTCTGCTCAGACAAAAAAGTATATACTTTCTATGGATAGGTGATATCCCTTACAGTAGATATACTCGTACTTTTACAATATGTCGCATCTCCTAAATGGGTCAACCATTATCTACCAGGCATGATTTTTCTTGATGTTTAGTTTTCGCGCGAATCCGAGGAATTTTGACTAAGATTCCTCAGCCTAGATTAGTTTTTCACAATAGCTTTTAATTTGGCAGGAGCTTGACGGCCTGGACACCCGCTCCGCGCTGACGGTGCCCCGGCTGCGGCGGCAGCTCGGCGTGGTGCAGCAGGAGCCGGTGCTGTTCGACCGCACGCTGGCGGAGAACATCGCGTACGGGGACAACAACCGCAAGGTCACCATGCACGAGATCGTCGCTGCTGCGAAGGCCGCCAACATACACAGCTTCATCGTCTCTTTGCCTAAGGTGATCATCCGTCATCTATAATATATAATACTAATATTATAAAGAGGAAAGATTTGATTGTTTGTTTGTTTGTATTGAATAGGCTCCCGAAACTACTGGACCGATTTTAAACATTCTTTCACCAATATGAAGCTACATTATCAGGGAGCTTTACCGACACCGCGACGTGCAAATGCGATTACTATTGACAGAACGAAGTCTCTCAAACGAGGCAGCTGGTTGTAAGATAAGAACCGTGTCCAGAGGGGTCTATTTAGACGTTTTATACACTCTGTATAGCCGGATCAACCAACTTTGCTGGTAAAAGCTCTCATCCTGCCTCTCATCGATTACGGCGATGATTGTCACAAGATCTCCTAAACAAAATTGAACTTCTACATAACAATCGCATTCGCTTCATCTTTGGGCTTCGCAAATACGACCTTGTTTCTAGCTTCCGGATGAAGCTGAACTGGCTACCTATCCGTCAGCGAAGTTGCATTCGTATTTTGTGCACCCTTTTCTCAATCCTCTTTGACCCTAATTCTCCTACTTATTTAAAAAATAAATTTCACTTCCTCATAATTCGCACAGCCGTCAATTGCGTTCTACAAATACTCTCTCTCCTTACACCCGCTCATTCTTCTGGCTTTTCCTCAAGTTCCTTCACTGTTTCGGCAATACGATTTTGAAACAAACTGCCGGTCTTGGTTATAGGTAAGGCGTGCAGTAAATATGCATTTAAAAAGGCTTTGCGTGCGCACTTCAAAAGATTGATGACGCCCCAAGAACTGTAGTTTTGTCATTCTCTTGAATCCACCTGTCATCTGTCTGTTATTTTTTTTACTTTTTGTGTATATAATGTGTAATTGCTATTATTATGTATATATGTTCATGAAATCTCTTTGAAATCTTCTTATTTTGATTCAAACCATTTCACCTTCTTGTACACCTAATTTAAAACTTTTATCTTTAGGCCTGTAATATCTCTGTCTGACTGTGTGGTTGACTGGTAGAGAATGCTTCTAGGCATTAAGTCCGCCCTTTGTAACATAGACTATGTGCAGTAAATAATAAATAAATAAATCAGGGTCTTCATTATAAACTAAAATAATTTTTAAATAAATAGCCTAGACTGTCCCACTGCTGGGCAATGGCTTCCATCATTCAAATCAAGTCATCGCTACAATTGATAGGTATTGGCCTAATCACCCTTGCATAATACGAGTTGGTGATGACAAACAGGGCACAAAGAATCTGAAAACACCTTTGGTCGACCTGGGTGGGATTCGGACTCAGAAATTCCAGATTTTAGGCCGAGCTCTGTAACCAATCAGCCACGGAAGCGTTTGACATATAAACATTATTATTCCTTATCTATTTCACACATAACTACACATATGTCTAATGTCTTGCAAATGAAGAAGTACAATTACTATTTCTGAACACATACTGAAGGTGTCCTACTCTGCTGATACATGGCGAAATTTTCAGGGTTACGACACAAACCTAGGTTCAAGCGGTGCCCAACTGTCTGGAGGCCAGAAGCAGCGGGTGTGCATCGCCAGAGCGCTCATCAGGTCACCGCGGCTTCTGCTTCTGGACGAGGCCACGTCTGCGCTGGATGCTAACAGCGAGAGGGTAACACTTGCTGAGTCTATGCAAATCCACCTTTACACGCAAGATAGTGCTCAAATAAACTCGCACTTAGATACCCCTCTGTTGATCCACCAGTGTGTAAACTACGTGAACTTCCTGAAAAACTGATGATGGCATCCCGAATAATATATTTTATTGAACATTTTACATAGGTACTTATCTAAAGCTAAAATAATTGACTAAACATTTTACAGTTTCAGGAACAAACAAACAACTTCAGATATTTTTATTAGGTACCAGTTAAATTGTTGTTGACAATTTCACTAACCATACTATTCTTCTAGGCCGTCACAGAAGCTCTGGAGAAAGCGGCCAAAGGACGCACGTGTATTACGATAGCGCATCGCCTCTCCACCATCAAGGACGTCGATCTGATTTGCGTCGTGGAAAAAGGTAACAAATTATGTTACTTAATATTATAATACAATTCGGGCGTACTTTTAGTAACTAAAACACTACGTTAAGCAATGCGGAACAGGGATGAAAACGAATCGTAAGGAGTTTACGACAGAAAAAGTGATCAACCCTTGGCAGACGGTAACGATATCTGTCAAGCAGAGCTCGTTGGGGCTATGTAAGAATGACTTCCAGACACAGAACAACATTAAATAATGTTTGTCATGAATGTTAGGATGCGTTTCCACCAAAGATGTGCGAGCCGAGGATGCGTTGCGAGGAATGTGTGTGTTAAGAACCAATAGAATTGTGTCATTCACCTAGCTTCGCGATTATATTGGTTCTTAACAAACACATTCCTCGCAACGCATCCTCGCACATCTCTGGTGGAAGCGCACCCTTTTATTCTGGGCAGGGATCAAACCAACCACCGCTGAAGCATTAGTTAGGACCTCTACCGTTGCGTCAACAGGCCAGTCAATAAGCAATTTTGTGCTTGTTTTAGGTAAAATAGTGGAGCGTGGCACCCACACGGAGCTGCTCGCCGCAAAGGGGCCCTACTGGCGCATGTGCAAGGGACAGAATGTGGCCTAACCTCAAGCCTGAAGCAACTCAACTCAGAGTATTACTTAGACTACAGAGTTGAGTCTTTATTTATTCAAACTTTTTAACGCGGCAAACGTGTGTTACCTATTTAAACACAATCCTGTATAGTAATATGATTACAATCACATTTTTAAATGTACATTGCATTTCGTAATGGTTTCTTAAATAACCATATCGAACAAGTGATATTCATGTCTAATATATTAAGGAATTGTACTTACCAGAATAATTTTGTGGCTATTAACTCGGTGCCAGCACCAATTAGATATCTAGTATTAATGACATTTTAAAGTACCCCTGACGATAATTTATTTCCCTATGTTTTGAAAAGTAGCAATTGTCCAGATACAGATCTAACAGGCCGGTGTAGCAAGCGATGCAAGCCGTCGCCTGAACCTCTCGCTGTAATCAACAATAGGTACATGAGCCTAAAGTGATGGTGGTAGTATTTTATTAAATTCTTACATTTGTTATTATTATTGTATAATAATCTTAAGATGTATAACTATATTAAGAAAATTATGTATTTTAGTACATAAACGAAGTAAAAAACATGTGACCCGATTTTAAGCTGAGACCCTAGTAAAATAATATTCGACATAACTATATCAGTCAAGTGGTGTCCCGAGATCAAATACCCTTACTTTTATATAAGTTCATGAGACAGTTATACCGACGCTATACCGAGAGTATTGTGTAAGTAAAAACCCAGGATCGGAAATCCGGATCCTCAATATAGGTAAGATAGGGGGCACGGCCACTTAAAAATCGGCAAAGTGCGAGTCAGAGTACTGACTGCATGCTGTATGATGCCACAAGTAGGAGCGTAAGTATGTACAGTTAGTTCCACGCGTGGAAAGTCGCGGGCGACCGCAAGTAAATGAATAAACCTGTATTTTGACAGATTGGATATAAAATTAGAATATGGACCTAAATTAGGGTTGTAGGCGTGCCCACTGTGCCCATCTGGGTAGATCCGCGCTAGCCCATAGCCTTCCTAACCCTATTCTATTAGCTATTATTAATACTGACGACCGACTTGGTGTAATGGTTAAGAAGTTGGCTACTACCCCAGAGGTCGCGGGTTCGATCCCCGCACAGTACAAACATTTGTGTGCATGAACATGTCTGTTTGTACTGGTCTGGGTGTCTCCTATGTATAATAAGTATGTATTTACAAAAGAAAATGTATTTAAGTATGTTTATCCGTTGTCTAGTATCCCATAACACAAGCTTTAATTAGCTTACTTTGGGGCTAGATGGCGCTGTGTGGAATAATGTCCAGGGATATTTATTTATTTATTTATTTATACTAAACTTATAATGACACGTATTGGTAAATAAAACACAAATGTAAATGGTACTTTTACTTTATTTAATCATTCCAATAAACCTGTTTACGTCCGTATCATTTAGTACTCACAATATCACTTACAGTAAGTTTCTAAATGTGCCTTACCCTGAATCGTTCTACAATTACTCACTACTACACATTTTATGTCGAATATCAATTTAAAACTTTAAACACCATAGAGCAAACAGACGTCGCGACAGGCTTTGCTTTTCGAATATAAAGCCTGCAATTGATTATAGGTACATACTTGTCATCAAACAATCGAGTGAGTAATGCAATTTATGCAGTTGAATACACAATTTTGAAGAGACCTTCTACGTAGTGACCTTTGTATGTATTAGCTGCACATTGTCACTGTTTGCTCACTGGATGCTACTTCTACTTATAACATAATACTTATAATTATTTAATTGCTAAAAAAATACAATTCACCTTCAATTGAACAGGTATAGAAAGAAATATTTTGTAAATAATATCAATGGTCACTTATTTGGCATTGATTAGAAAAGACAATGTGCGATTTCGGAATTGCTAAGTAAAATTTGATTCTTGCAATATAAAATAAGTATGTATATATATTTATTACTTCAAGGTAATAAAGCCAAACATGTGTGTTACTTTGCATAGGTCGAGGCACGAGTTATAAGGTACCTACACTAAAAATAGCGTCCTAGGCATATTTTTAGGCTATTAACTAAATAAGGTTTATGATGATCATTTAAATTTTGTCATTTATTCATAACTGGAAACTATACGCTTTGCTTGCAGAAAACATTAGCATATTGCTATTAAAATGTTTCCAGAGTTCAACCAATTTCTATACCCTTTTAAGTACAATTTTATTGACTCAAATTCTTAAAACTCATGCCGCGGCTCATACAATTTTCTAATATAATTAAGTATGTAAAGTTCAATCTAAACACACAAAAGTGATTACTTACTACAAAAATACAGCTGTTTAGCAAACATTGTCTCTCATGGCAAGCGAATAATAACAATACATAATTATAACATGTCGTAAACAATGATAAAATAAACAGAAAACTTACTTCTTAGGCATATCATATTTTAAGCCCTAAAATAATGGCATTTGAATGTAATTATTAATAATGTCACTTAAATCTAATCCCAAATCTGCCCCTCATGTGCACCCTTAACAGCGGCGACGTACACGCAGGGCGGCCCGAAAACATTTTAATTTAAAGAAATGGCGCAGATCACCCAAAGCTGCGCCAACCAGTAAAAAAAAATAGTTTTACCCTGATTAAGGGCTAGGGCCGCCACTGCGTTTACTACTCTCATCAATGAAGCCTTCTTGGAATACGCTTAGATATCCAAGAGACCAGAATCCTACTAAAATAACGGTAACAAAAACACAATGCAGCATAGTTCAGTCGAACTTTTCTGATACTTATTTATTCCAGTTTAACACCGACGGTAACGTTTGACAAGAGCTGAATCAGCAAAAAATAACTTCCGATTCACGAAATGCAAACTCATTTTCATTTTACAATTTTAGATTACCTTTCCTCTTACTTCTAAATAATTCTTATTATAATGCCAACTACTTATAAGTTTATAATATTTCCAAATTCATTAGAAATTATAAAAGTAATTAGTTATGTACTGTCGCAAATGAAATAAAGAAGCGACTGGTCGATGCGCTCATAAGACTAATACAATTTATTCTTAAATTCGAATTCTATTCCTCTCATCAACAATAACCCTGATTTCTTTACTTACGCAATAGCTTTCTTTTCCCTCCTCATCCTTCAGCTTATATATAAAATGAAACTGTGATTTGGCAGACACAATTATATTAACTGAAGTTATGAAACTTTACTAATGGATGAATCAAGGTGATCTACGCTCTTGGTACATACCACACCTGTTTTAATGCCATACTATTAAACTAAACATTCATTCCAACAAATCTAACCAAGCAGACTCAGGTACTTGATTCAAATAAAGTCTAGTATACAGTCTTTCATCAATGGATATAATAATATTATGCCAAGTTTTCATTTGAATTCACTAATTCACCACATTTTTTCCTATTTTTCATTATAGAAAGTAGCAAGATAAGGTGCAAATGACAAGATTAAGACTTATCTTGGTTACCGAGAGTAGGCAAGTGAGTCTTACGCATATATTACCAAATACTTATCGTATGATACAATATGTTGGTTTCACAATACAGTTTATAATACAAATCCCTATGCAGTGTGAGCTTGGTAATTTTTTATGGTAAAGGGCTAGCCAACGCTGATGAAGTTTCGCGTCACCATCAGATATATTGTAACCAAATACTTCTGAACTATTCAAAATGTCCATACGTTCTAAGCACTACAATCTACCAATAATATCTAAACATAAACAACATTATTATCTGAGCAGCAGTTACTCAATCATTTTTATACGCACAAATAACCAAAAATATCTGAACACCTAAAACGTCAAGTGTATCTGCGCCGACAAACACTAAGCATTTTGAAAATATAAAACGCACACAAGCTGTTCGCACGCAGCTTCGCCTACGTGAACCATACGATTTTGGTTGTTTAGTTTTCTCCCTTTAAAGTATGTCCTATGTTACTGTTTATAATAAAGTTTTATGCTAAAATAATTTTGGGAATTTGTCCCGTAGTTTTTGATTCACAGACCTGTATTGTACAAGATGACGTGAGTTCCCGTGCAAAATAGCAGATTAATTATCCATTACAAACGCTGCTTCGCTTAGTCCTCGTCTGTGGCTATTGGCAGCGGCTGTCAACCAAAATTCAGAATAATGAAAAATTGTGTTATATCTCTTTATATTATTCAGTATAGATGAAGGATACACTTTTAAATTCAAACAGTTAATGTTTAGATATTTTCGGTCATTCGTACGTATATAAATGTTTGACAAGCTGCTTAGATAATAATGATGTAATAGATGTTCAGATATTATTGGTAGCTTGTAGTGTGAAGAACATATGGGCTTTTTAAATAGTTCAGAAGTTTATGGACACCCTATCTGATAAAATATATCTGATGGCGACTGTACATTGATGATTATTTCATCGGCTGATTAATGTATATTCACTACAAACATTACTTTACTTTTTAGCTGAATTGCCCCACCACGATTCTCACAAGCCCCTTATCTTAAGCTACCCAACACCCTATCTGATAAAATATATCTGATGGCGACTGTACATTGATGATTATTTCATCGGCTGATTAATGTATATTCACTACAAACATTACTTTACTTTTTAGCTGAATTGCCCCACCACGATTCTCACAAGCCCTTATCTTGAGCTACCCCTCTGCCAAATTCATAGAATGAAATTACTTTCACACCTAACATAAACAGATAACGAATCTAAAGTACATGATCATTTTGTTTATGACGAGATCATAGAAATATAGTTACAGCCAACGTATTAAAGTTCTGTACTTGAAGTAAGCAATGCCACGAAGATAAATCGAACCTAATCAAAACGAGAAGACGTTTTGTATTTGAAACTTATACCTACTAATATAATATCTAGAATACTTATATTACTTTAAAAATGTAAAATAGCAACAAATGAAACATTGGTAACGAAAATCTAAAGATAAAAATTCATGTAACAGTCAATCGTGAAGTCCCACCGAGATTCCACAGCCTTAGAGCTCTCACACACGAACGGCACTCGCCGTCGACCTGAGGAGACGACGGCGCCTTTGTACAGGAGCCAGGTGGAAAATGGATTTCGTTTGTTGCTTTACTCTATCGTCGTCGACAAAAGACGAAGAACAGGTCGTTCTAGGACCTAGAACGTATTAACAGGTTCCTTGTCTAGGAAAAAAAAACAACAATAGAAAATCCATTGTGAAGTTCCGTAAGTGATACATAGGACATGGAACTGTTAATCTAGGTTATAGAAAAAGTATTGAATAGAGAACTAGACTATCCCTATTACCAACAATTAGAAAAAGTTCCTAATTACTTTCGAATGTCTAACTAAAGCTCCTTATGAAGAGACAGCGATCATTTTAAAAAGCTCGATATCTCGCCACGATGCATTGCATATTGGATTGTTTTGTACGTGGTCTAATACAGTTTATTTAAAAATACTTTGACTACGAATGGTTTGGATTATTTACAATTTTTTTCAATGAAGACGAGTCAGGCGATCTTTTACAAACTATTTAAACTAATGATAGTGAAAAAGTGATAATCGTCAAACCATTTATTTACTAGACGAGAAGCTAGTGTCTTCTAGTAGTTGAATTGCATATGAAATTATAGAGCATTTATGAACTGTATTTTTCGTCTGTCACACAACACAATAAATGCTTTATTTGCCATTATTTCGTTCCGGTAATCTCGAGTTTCGAATTATTTCATTTTTTTGACAGCGCTTATAGGTAATTTAGAATCAATTCCTTCAGTTAAGCCAATGTCGCTCATGTCGCTTCCAGCTACTGAAGTACTAAAAATGACGGATGAGACATGTCACAACTGCCATCGTCGACTGCAGTTTTACACGTCGACGGCAAACTGCCGTCCGTGTGTAAGAGCTCTTTCATAAAAATAACCAACACATATAATCTAAACTTAGGTGATTAACGCAAAATATAAATTCTTTAAGATTTAACATATAACACACGTATACCAAGAAGTTTCGCTGCGCACTTCATCGTCACACACTTCTTAATTTAACTACTTGATTACTCCGAAAGTTTGAAATGAAAGTGAGCGATTACTTAGACAGTATTGTAATCAAAAATGCTTCGGCGGGCTGCAAGCAAATACATGTTGCTTAAACAAGTCCGTCACCAGGCATTCCAATTATTTTTTTAGAGCAACAAGATAACGTAAACTCAACTTTTGTTTACAAGTTTGCAAAGGGTTTGTTTCATGTCATAAGCTTACCAAATGTATGTTTAATTTATTCACTTAATTCTAAAGATATAAACTCTAATTGTATATTAGTATACTCAATAGTGATACATCAATATTGTGTACATCGCACATTTCTTATACATTATCCAACTAATTACAAAATCAGTCACGATTTGCATTACGATAAAATCGTTTAAATCAATTTCAGTAAATTCATTTATCGAACTGCAAAACGCAAGAGGCTGTCATATATTGACAAATCATTGAGTAAGTAAACGGTTGGAAACTGTATGATTTAAAATTAGTAATACTATTGTTTGAACTACAATCTGACTGACATAATAATGGGTGTGTTAATTTAAATAGTAAAATTGTGTAAATAATGAAAAAGTACCATTAAAGTGACGTTTATAATAGTGCAAATTGTGAAGCAAAAGGACATTGCCAAGGTTTGGACTAAGTGCTGCCTAGGAATGGGAGTTAGTTCAGTGGTATTGTAGCATTAACATGAACTATAAAGAATATTATTAATGAAATTGACCCCAGGGAAAAAAAATCAACGTACAATATTGTTTCCAATGAGAATATTTAAAACGAGAGGCTGTTTTTCTATGGGACACCTGTCCTGGGATAGATTTTTATGTGCTTTAAATTACAGATTAGTGATAGTCTGAGGAACAAAATGCACTATCTGAGCATACTAGGCAGCAACCTTGGTCCAACTTCCATACAAAATCAGGCATCTCCTTTGCCTGAATGTCCGTTAGCGTTCTGCTCTAGCAATTACTCAAGCATATTATGTGGAGGATGGCCAACCCCTGGCGGGGGATTTTGTTGTTGTTGTTGTTGCGGTGGTTGTTGTTGTAGTTGTTGCTGTTGTTGTTGCTGTGGTTGCTGTTGTTGTTGCTGTGGTTGCAGTGGTTGTTGCTGTGGTTGCAGTGGTTGGTGGTGTTGTTGTTGTTGTAGTTGTTGTTGTAGTTGTTGTTGTAGTTGTTGTTGTAGTTGTTGTTGTAGTTGTTGTTGTAGTTGTTGTTGTAGTTGTTGCTGTTGTTGTTGCTGTTGTTGTTGATGTTGTTGCTGCTGCGGCGGTTGAGGTTGAGCTTGCTGTTGCTGCTGGTACGCGGGAAGGGCGAGGGGCGGTTCGCCGTCGTACACTAATGGTGGACTCTGGATTTGTTGCATATCTACTAGACTCATGAAGGGATGTGGAACCTAAACACATTGGACAGGAATTAAAAGACATACTTAGAAATAGGGCCGCTTTAAGACTACTTGATATAGACATTCGTTTTATATATTTCAGACGAGTGCCCCTAATGTTAGTAACAGTGTGTTCCAGCCTATGTTAGTAAGTGTAGTTATCGAGAAAAGAATTAAAATAATTAGAGGACAGGTTGGTGGTCTTCAAGAGATAGACTCGTGTGAAGTGTTGCATAAAAACGCTATCCACGTCCAGTCTCACCGCAACTGTCTGCAGGAGACTGTTAAGCCGGGTACTCATTAGCGAGTCGTAACCATAACCGTTGCATGTACTGTCACCAAAAAACCCCTCCGGCCGCATTGGCAACTGAGATTCACAACCAAAAAAGAACGAACATCCTTGTAACTCAACCAGTTGCCAAAGACGATAGATTTTTCTTTTTTCGCTACTATTTGCCTACTAACAATTAGTTAATAAGTATGGTTATGTTAGAGGAATTTTAATTCTCAGTCCACAACTAATTTGGCGTGCCCCTTATCAGATTCACAGTCAGTTGCCAGAGATAAGAGTTTTCTTATTACGAAGCTGCCGTTCGCGAAAGGCCACAAATCCGCTTGCTTCTAATCAACAAAACATAATTTGACAGAATTTAACTAACTTATTATAAAATCTCTACTCTGTTTCTGGTGCTATTCAATTTGATTTTTCTTTTTCCTTTCATGGAATAATGAAAGGGCTGACAATTTCAATGCAGTGAAAGACCGATTTAAAATTCTTCACATTTTTTAAGAAAATTCAAAACATTTTTTAATATGGTTTATTTGGTAGGGAGTCTTGTAGGCATGATCCCATTGCTATAGGAATTTTGTGGCTCCTGATCAAAATACCGCGACAAGTGGTTTTGGCGGTCCTCTCGTGATGTTAACCTGACACCGCCTGAAGAATTCTGAAGAGACCGAAACAGGTGGAAATCTGAAGGTGCAAGGTCAGGACTATACGGCGGATGCATTAACACCTCCCAGCCAAACTCTCTTAGTTTTTGCTAAGTGGCTAAAGATGTGTGAGGTCTAGCGTTGTGATGGTGAAAAACCACACCCTTTTTGTTGATTGATTCCGGCCGCTTTCTAATACTCCATGCCTACAGTTTAAAAACATTCTCAGAGATCTAATCAACACAACACAATTACTTGTTAGCAATAGAAACAGATAAACTTATACATTGCCTGTTCGGTTTCAATTTAGTCTGTAACTTATACAGAAAACTTGTAATCGATAAACATTCCTTAGGAATTTAAATCGATATCTCATAATTGATTTTTAAGAATCGCAAATTTCTGGTACCGATTTTTTTGACCTGATGCCTAGTCCAGTCAATAGTATGACATCTGTCAAAATGTATTTCTTAGAATAGTTTGACTGTAGAATCGTCAGTACGAGTGCATATGCCTTGTATGTTATCCGTGTTTTCAGTTTGCGAACAGTCGAATTGTTAAATTTTGTTACGACGGTCATTTAAAAAGTTCTTAGCCTAACATACTTAATGAAACAACATGATTTTGATTTTATTATTATTCTTCAACATACTCTCCTTCGAGCTCAAAACTCGTTTTCCATCGACTCGGTAAGGCTTCGATACCTGTTTTAAATAAATCTTATAATTAGGCGAGCAACTTATGATTTGTCATGCGGGCACATCAAATGGATTCGTACAAAATAGTCTTTTGGCATTTAAATCCAAAAAAACGGGGGAATATCATGAAGATATGAACGCGGAAGTATTCACGGAGTGGTTCCAAAAATGCTGAATAATTTAACCAATTATCATCATTATGGACAAGGCATTCAACCGTGCAGTCAAATAAGCTATGTCAAATTATCATCATTATGAACAATGCATCCGACCGTGCAGTAAATAAGCTATGTCAAATAAAAAAAGTGAATTATTTGAATGGCTCAAATAATTCCTTCCTTCCACAAGGTTATCATCTAAGCTAACGAATCCATGCTAAAGCTAGAATTAATGGAATTAGTGAAACTGACCATCGCACCGAGCGGTGGAAGCTCAACCTGCCTTTGTCCGTTCGGCTGTCCAGACAATAGCTGCCCCCAAGCCTCAAAAGAACTCCCCAAAATTTAATGAAGCCACAAAAAGGTAGAAAAAGTTTGACAGCGGCGTTCCATTCCACGTTATGTGTGGACCTGTGCAACATGGGGACTTAGCTCAAACATCAACGCGGTTCACCATCACGTGAAACCGCAAAGCTGACAATGCTTTTCCTGACTGAGGCACAAATATCTTGCCCGGCCGATACATCATATTTACATTACACTCTGGGTACAAGCTTGAGCATAATTGTGTGCCTCATACCGGGGTATGTTGTTCGTCTAGAAGGATATTTGCTGTCGCCGACTTTCGGGGCTAGAAGACAGGGACCTGTCAATCATGTGGCTGCGTATACACTACGGTGGCCACACCCGTATTTATGCGTGCCTCTACAGGTATCATAGTGGTAACTTGGGCATAACTCAACTTTTTGAGCACCTGCAAGTGACGTCTGGCAAAATCATTGAGCAGTACCCAACGGCCGACTTGGTGGTCCCAGGGGACTTCAATGCTCACCACACTGAGTGGTTGGGGTCTTCTTTGCCCACTGACTACAGTGGAAGGTCTGCTTATGAGTTTGCCCTGGCCTATGGTCTCTCGCAACTAGTACCTTCTCCTACGAGAGTACCGGACGTCGTCACCCATAGGGTTCAAACTGGTCATCTGTCGACCTTCCTGAAAGAGGAGTTTTGGTCGAAGGGTGTCTCGTATCGCCGGTTTCGAGGTCGGCTACCGGACACCAACACTGCGTCACACGTCGCCTATTAAGAATAAGTGTTAGATTTTTTTTAAATTAAATATGTATCTTAGTCTCTAAGGTATTTATTCTATGGGTCAATTATGTTTAAGATCTGAAAATGTATTTTTGTTGCCTGAATTAAATGATATATTATTATTATTATTATTATGTTGGTACATTGGAAATTCGCGGGCCGATTGGGGCCCGGTCCTTTGAGGCTTGCGTGGGGTCGAAGCCAACACGTAGAGGCCTTTTGGTACCATTTAATCTACTTTGCAATGTGTAAATCTGCCGAGTTTTGTAAAGGCAACACCCGGCACATGTGAACTATGAAATTATGTAAAAAAGAACTAAAACCGGGCTATGGGGGCGAAATTTTCAGTGGTTATCAACTTGGCTATTACCTGACAACGGACGTCTGCCATGAAAAATGTCTCATAGGTTTTGGTTCTCCTGGCAGACGATGACTTGCCACTCACTTAATGGGCTACCCAAAATGTGCCGACGCAAAAGGACGGCAAAGGCGGCAACATGGCCATGAGCGGCTCAGGGTGTGGAGAGGTGTGAACCGCTTTCTATGAGGTGGATAAACCACTCCACCAACTTGCAACTTACGAATCTTTCACTTCCACCCTGCGAGTATTCTGCTCTAACGCCGCACTCTATTATTATTATAGGGCTAATGCGCTGATGCGCCTCTAGACTCATCTGACCACTGTGTCGTCCAGAGCCAAGTGCCCTGCGAATCGCCTCAAAAGCGTAAGCCTGTGGCGAAATCCTCGCTGCAGGCCAGCAATACAGGAGCCGGAGCGCCGGGATTCGTCACACAATATTTTGGAGTAGATGTAGTTGTGGAATAGTTAATAAAAGATCAACCAATCCAGTGACTTGTTTATGAAATAAGGTAAAAGTATAGGTAGGAAAGAAGAACTGTAACAAAATAACAATAAATGAATACAGAGAGTCCTAGGTAATAGATTATCTAATAGTAATAGGTAAATAAATAGGTATGATATGCTTACTTCGATACACGGTTTCCTGTTACTTATAACTGTTTACAATAATTGGTTATTTAAAGTATTTAAAAATACACCATCACGTAAGTTAAACTTAAACTGGTAATCTGGTCAAATTCTCGCAAGCTCTGTTCAGTACGATGGTTTTGGTAGGACTGACTTAAAATGCTGAACAGCGTGGAACGATAAATTAAATTTTGAAAGGACAGGTACAGAATACTATTGATGGCCAGTAAGTTAAAATATGAAGTTTTCAGCCATCGTGGAGGTTCTAACGTCCACGAGACTGAAACGAAACGGCATCGTTACGAGCCTATTGGGCGCCGCCGCGTGTGGCACCATAAGTCAGCGGATTGGGATGATTTGCGTGAGTTCTTTGAGTCGTATCTCTGTAGGCAGCTCTGCTTTGCGTCTGGTGATGCCGATACCTGCGCAGCTGCGGTCACTGAGACGATCCTGGCGGGTATGGAATGCTATATTCCTCATCCGCTGGTGGCTGTCGGGGGAAGGAGCCAGCCGTGGTTTGACAAGCAATGCAGAGAGGGCCTTGCGCCTCAAACAATCTACATTCAAGGCTTGGAACACGGCCTGTGCTAAAAGGGACCACGCCATACCAGATGCAAAGCGCAAACTGAATGTTGCCTCAAGATCCAGTGAAAAAGGCCTTCGTCGGGGGAAAATCCGACTTCGTAAGCCGCATTGGGGAGCGGCTCGTGGGCCACCCCTCAGGGAGTCGTGCCTGTTGGTCACTCGCCAAGGCTGCCGAGGAAAACTTTTGCCGCTCGTCTTTGCCACCACTTCAAAAACTAGACGGAAATCTGGCCCACAGTCCTGATGGGAAAGCCGACCTCTTAGGCAACCATTTGCCTCATACTCGACTTTGGACGCTGGGAGCGCCGTGCCACCTTCCATCCCTTGGTGCGGTCACTTTATGCCGGAGATCGCATACCCCAGCAAGAAATTCGACAAGAGTTGCAAACTCTGGACGTCCACAATTCGAGTGGGCCGGATAACATCCTAGCAGTGTTGCACAAAGTGTGTGCCCCCGAGTTGTGCCCGGTATTGACGCGCCTTTTCGCGCTCTCCTACGCAAAAAGGCTATGTTCGTCTTTGTGGACCGCCCACGTTAACACGGTGCCTAAAAAGGATGACAGGTCGGACCCGGCGAAAAGTTGAACTAAACTTGTGTCTGAGATTGAGAATACAATAGCTTGGATCTCCGATCGGGGTCGGGAAAATTTAGTCCAGTTTAACCCCACTAAGACACAAGTTTAAGCGTTTACCGGTAAGAAAACTCCATTCCCTGTAGCTACCCAGTTCCAGAACACGCGCGAGCGATTCCCCTGGTGTTGCAAGGTCCGCATGCTTGATTGTCACCGACGTGGTATAAAAAATAAAAAAAGACAATTATATAGAATCTCAATTAATAATAAATGTTGAAAATGAATCAAGTGATTAGTCAATAAATGTATCTGAGTAAGAAAATGGAGTATAAATAAATGATAAAAACCCATAAACGTGTTTGTTTTTATTCCCAAATCATTGTTGCTAAAATCGATACTCTGAAGAGGAAACTTTATCTCGATAAAAAGTTGAATCGACTAATATTCACACTAGAAACTTCGAAGCCCAAACGTCACAGTACCCATCGCTCGTGAAATGGACTATAGTAGTGGAAGTGTTCTCGCGACGTCCTGAGCTTAAGCTGTTAAACGCGTACATACTAGGACCTCGCTACTGTATCACACAAGTTACGGTTACGGTTCGCTAATGACTACCCGGCTTTACGATAGCTGAAATCTATCTACCTCCGCCGCAGCCAGCATCCCTGACGCACTATAATGTCGACGCAGCCCCATCAGCCCCCAGAAGGCATTGTTGTATTGGGTGAGCAGGGCTCTGTACTGTATGCTCCTTGTGTATAGTTCATCCACAAGCTGCACGTGTAGAGTGACTGACAATAACTCCTAAACAGTGTTATTTTAACTTGCTTGGTAGATACATCGTCCAAACTTGCAGGAAAGCATATTAGCCCTAAGGGTCAGTACACACCGAGACGAGACGCGACGCGACGTTGCGCACACATTTTAATAGAGTGACTCAAAATAGAACTTTATTTACTTCACGATAAGATACACATTTCATTGTGAAAATTCAGAACACGTTGCTTCACACCGCGCTGCGCCTCGCGAAGCCGCCAGCTTGAGGCCGCCGTGGCGACTTGCTAGCTATGCACATGATAGACCGCGGGTGAACGCGCGGCGGGGCGGCTTCAGGCGGCGTTCCGCTGCGCAGCGAGACGCGGAATCACTGACCTCTTCAAGCATCGTCGCGTCGCGTCTCTGTGTGAGTTGATGCTAATACACAGCGCCCTACGCTCCCGCTCAATATCAAGGTCATCCTTGAGCGACTCGGTAACCCAATGGACAGGTATTTAAAACTTTGTACTTGCCTTGGATTATAATATTACCCGTGCGTGATATCCAAAAACAAATGAGCGGTTTCACATTTCTATCACTATGAATATATTTCTCAAGAATATAATGAGCGGATATGATACGATGGACATTTTCATCGGATTTTTTTCATTTAAATTTGATAAAAACAATCGTGAAAATCTTACAAAAATACGACCCATTCTTCAGTAATATTTACCAAGTTTTTGTTAGAAATCGCGCGGTCAAGTGGTTTGACAGCGATCAATTTCATTTGCGTCTAATATGACCTACGAGGTGCATTCAATAAGTACCTAGCCTCATCGCCAGAGGGCGCTGTAGTTTAAAAAGAGTTTCACCACAGTGTAGCACATTCTTTTTGAATTCTTTTTTCAAATTTTCATTCTAATCCCTTCATTTGTTTTAATTTGACAACTTATGGAAGCGAACGTGTCGATTGATTTTACAAAAATGGAAAAAGAGCAATATCGTTCGGTGATTCGATTCCTATTTTTGGAAGGGAAAACGCGCATCGAAATCAAAGAGCGCTTGGATGCTGTGTACGGTGACTCTTCTCCATCGATGGCCACCGTCGAGAATTGGTTCAACGAGTTTGCACGTGGCCGTACGTCGGTTTTTGATGAACCACGTCCAGGTGCACCGAAAACAGCTGCTACGGAGGAAAACATTAAAAAAATCCATGATCTCGTATTGGCAGATCGCCGATTGAAGGTTCGGGAGCTAGCTGAGACTGTAGCCATTTCAGAAGGAACAGTGCATCATATTCTTCACGAGGAACTCGGCATGAGAAAGCTGTCGGCGCGATGGGTGCCGCGTTTACTCACACCGGAAAACAAGCGCAACCGTGAGGCCACATCGGAGACGTGTTTGGCGCTGTTTAAGCGGAATCCAGCGGAGTTTTTGCGTCGTTTTGTGACCGTCGATAAAACCTGGATCCACTGGTACACACCAGAGACCAAGGAGCAATCAAAACAATGGATCCAGACCGGGGAACGTGCTCCAAAGAAGGCGAAAACTGTAAAATCGGCCGGAAAAGTTATGGCCACCGTTTTCTGGGATTCACAAGGTGTGATCTACATCTATTACCTCGAGAAGGGTAAAACAATTACAGGGCTTTACTATGCCGATTTATTGGGCCGATTCGACGCCGAATTAAAGAAAAAACGACGCCATCTGGGGAAGAAAAAAGTGCTGTTTCACCACGACAACGCACCGGTTCACACGTCTGCCGTTGCCATGGCCAAATTGGTCGAATTACGCTACGAATTGCTGCCCCATCTACCGTATTCTCCAGATTTGGCCCCTTGTGACTTCTTTCTGTTTCCTAATCTGAAAAAATCACTCGCCGGGAATAGATATGGATCGAATGAGGAGGTCATCGCCGCCACGGAGGCCTATTTTGCAGAGTTTGACAAAAACTATTTTTCGGACGGGTTAAAAAAGTTGGAGCATCGCTGGGCTAAGTGTATCGAACTAAAAGGAGATTAAGTTGAAAAATAAATTGCCACTATTCCAAAATTTTCGTTCACTTTTTGTAGGCTAAGTATTTATTGAATGACCCTCGTATCTGTTGTAAAACATAAATCTTTCATTTACGTCAAACTGGGAGTTTTAGTGTAACTGATCCTTTTCTAAAAACATTGTATTATTTTGAAAAACGAAATAGAATGTATAGAATCTTAAGAATAGGGAAGAGGGGTTGAAAAATACACTCTTACATGAGGGTAGGGGGATTCACAAATTTCGAATACAACCTTAGGTAACTGATGAATGGCCCTAACCGACTACGCGTAGCAATGTGTACACTATCCGTACGATTCATACTCATAGGGCCGTCTTTTACCTATTTGGGGCCCTGGTCACATCAGCACGATGGGAACTGGGCACATAAAGATCAAGGGGCCTTTCTGACTTTTAACATAACATACCATCACGACTTTATCCCAAACGGGTAGTCAGTGCAAGCAAGTGACTGTTGCCGTCATGGTGAACGGAACACTCAGAAGCCCACTTTTCACTAACGATACCTATTAGAACCCAACGTGGTAGGGTGAGCCTTCCGCCGCTATCCGGGTTGTTTTTTTTTTTATCTTTTTCTATCACCGGAGAGTTAGTCGGAAATTAAACAATGAACACAAAGATTTTGGTTCTGGCCAGATTTTAACTCGGTACCACGCGATCCGCGATCCGAGTTGTAGTGCTTAACCAATAGGCCACGACGCACTTTGACTTTCTGACTTTTAGTGTTCAAAAATGTATGCATCACGATAGCTAAGCGTTGCGGTGACTGGAAAGTGGCAATGGTCACACTGTTTTGAATAACTTATTAAGATTATTTTGTTGAAATTTTCCGAGACAAATAAAAACTTTTAGAAGGTTATTTGTGGTTAATTATTATTTTTCTTAATTTACATTGCTTCCATGTTCGTAAATCTGGCAAAACCTGATTTTAGGGGCCCTTAGGAACACAGGGCTCGTGCCCAATGTGCCCAATGGGAAAAAGGGGCCAAAGTCAAAGTTGTTTATTTGTGGCCTGCATACTCACGTTGATCAGCGGCTGCAGGATCCCGAGGTGCGCCAGCAGCAGCTGCTCCTTCACCAGGCGCAGCTCCTCCTGCTGGCGCGCGATCATCTGCTGCAACTCCTCGTGCTTGCGCTGCAACTATACGAAATGCTTGCTTTACCATTTGTTACGGTGGCCACAGTAAAGTTACACAATGTTTCAAACAAATATAGGTGACCCTGTTTCAGTGGTACAGAATTTTTATTTAAATAGAAAATGTAATGAAAGAAATATAGAAATGTGTTATGTATTTACCGCTTGAATTCAAAGCAATGCTATGAAATCTAATTTAAAAAAAATATAAGGCAGTTGGAAATAACTTCCTACCTGAAATTTGGACTTTAATACGCATACAAGCGAAAACCAATGAAAGATTAGAACCTACTATTACCGTATTAGTCTATTCACAAAAAACACTTTTGTGTGTAAATCACGAGTCACCTTCACATGATGTTATTTGTGACGATATCACAAAACACAACAGTTTTTTGTTCAGTCAATAGCTTATGCTACAGCAGCAGCTTTTGAAGCTACAAACAAATCTTGGATAGGACATTATCCTCGGCTATTTTTTGAAAATTTTAAAAAAATAACAAAAAAAACACTTCGAAATTATTAAGTTAAAGTTATTAAACTTAACTGTTCGTACAGTAAAAAAAAAAAATATGTAAACGTTTTTAAGGAAAAATAACTAAGCAAAACATTCGTTACCAATTAACTAAGTACATAAACGAGATTTCATTCAGATTCTTGTACACATATTTATGGATAATGTTTTGCTCAGATATTTTTAAAATAGTTTAGAATAGAAAACATGTATTAAACATTTGAGGAAAAAAAACACGTAGGTGGTAGGCATAAAACAACAGAACAAAATAACAACAAGACAAAACCATACCATCAGACAACGACGTCCCGATGCCCAAAAAATAAAAGGACCTCACTCAGCATTCAGCCTGGGCTTTGAGGGCCCAGGCGCTGATTTTCAGTGGGCCCCAAATGAGTAGACTCACGGACACTTGCGGTGGACACACGTATGTGCCTTATAAATAAGTAAAAAGTAAAAAGTATTTGATATAAGTAAGAGGATGGCGAGTAATTAAATGTATTGTGTAGTGTAAGGAAGTGTAATACAATACACAGATAAAGAGATACCGTGCCGGTTGTATAGAGTGATTGTGTTTGTGTTGTGTGACAGCGCAAAGTGAGCGGCGATGACGCAACTTGCATGACACCCGAGTTTGGATTGCAGCGCGAAAAGAAATAACAAACGACCGGAGGTAGACAGCCTTCAGAGCTGCGCGTGGGCTCATTCATGGCACATTGGTGCCATACCTCAAAACTAACTTAATCTTCTCAATTAATTGCAGTCAATGTCATGTGATATAATTGTCTAAAAAGAAAAGAAGATAAAAATAAAAATACAATAGTCATAAGCGTACAAAATTGTGAAAACAATAACGGCGACTTAAAAGCTATTTACTTACAACAAAAAATAATAAATACAAATTTAAACACAAATTGAAACGTGAAGGAATCACTCATCAAATAGCTCGTCTGGCTTGAGCCAAATAGTAATCATTATTTGTAATGACACTCTTGTAACTGTTTTTGTGCATCTATTAAACCCATTTTTATTTTCTTTTTAAATGTACTTAATGTTTGCAGACAGCGCAATGGTGGTGGGAGATCGTTCCAACACCTGGAGGCAGCGAACCTGAAGCTCCCCCGGAACGCAACAGTGCGGTGCGGCGGCAGGATGAGCGAGTAGGCGGAGCGGCGAGTCCTGTTTTGCACATCACGCGACCACATCAGTTTACTGGCAAGATAAGCTGGCGTGTTGCCTTTTATAACTCCAAACAATAGCGCAGCAAAATGCAACGCCCTACGAGGACTCATTTTTAAAATATTGGCATTATTTAAGTAAGGAGTGACGTGAGTCCTAGGTAGAATATCCAAGCAATACCTAGCACAAGCGTTTTGCACCCGTTGAATAGCTTGCTGCCTCCTCGCTAGAAGGCGGGGCCATAAACCACATCTATGTAGTTGAATCTCGAAAGCACCAAAGAATCACATAGCCTAATGCGATTTTCTGCATTTATGTAGTTTCTGATTTGATACAGTCCTTTAAGCCGGTAAAAGCAACCTCCAATAATATTACCTATATGCTTTTGAAACCTCCGTTCTTCATCCATTACCTGTCCCAAATTCCTGGCCTCATTTACTCGTTCTATGACTTGACCCTTGTCACGTTACGCAGAGGAATTGAGGTTCCCCGACGTAACGGAAGTAGCTAAGACGAAGAAAAGAAAAACAATGAGTTGGATAGTAAGTGGGTAGGTTTATTCAACAGGACCCTACCTACCTAGCCTTAAAATTAAACTAACTATAAATATAAATCGGTATGATCCGTGAGCTCACGGGGTTGGTCGTGGGACGGAGTCTGGAGGGAAGAGCTGAGGCAGGAGTTGGAGGTGCTCCGGGAACAGTCGGCAGCAGGAAGGACGGCAGCGAGTTGGACGGCAGTAGGTAGGACGGCGACAGGCAGGGCAGCAGCAGGTAGATAGGCAGGGAGGATGGCAGCAGGTAAGACGGAACTTCTCCGTTAGTTACTTGTTGGTTAGACTTGATGGTTTAGAATCCGCAAGATCACTGATTCGCTGTTCGGTAAGCCGTCCTTTTATATCATTCTTGGTTCGCTTCTAGAATTCTATTTTGATTTGAACACGTTGTTTTATGGCATTCTGCCTCTCCAAAGAGTCGAGGTTGCTTCATTTATAGCTCTTTTGACGTCCCACTGCGTCCGTCGGTCCGTCCGTCAGGTCAGTCCCGATTCTATGGAAATAAGTTCAACAAATTTAACTCTATTCATGTAAAATGTTTCTGTTTGGTAACGTTTTTGTAAAATATGCAGTCGAGTTTCGCCGCCCTTCTTTACCTCTATGTTTATTATTTTCCTTATTTGGTCCTTAGAGCCTAGAAAAAGAGCACTAAGGAATTGGCATCCGCCCAATCAGCTATACGTTCGAGATCCTCGTTCATAAGTTTTTCAGCTGTCTGTGTATCGTTCGGCCTAGTTGATATGTAAATCTGAACATCGTCAGCGTAAAGATGGTATTTACAGTTACGAGGGTCATTCAATAAATACTTAGCCTACAAAAAGTAAACGAAAATTTTGGAATAGTGGCAATTGATTTTTCAACATAGTCTCCTTTTACTTCGATACACTTAGCCCAGCGATGCTCCAACTTTTTTAACCCGTCCGAAAAATAGTTTTTGTCAAACTCTGCAAAATAGGCCTCCGTGGCGGCGATGACCTCCTCATTTGATCCTTATCTATTCCCGGCGAGTGATTTTTTCAGATTAGGAAACAGAAAGAAGTCACAAGGGGCCAAATCTGGATAATACTGGATGGGGCAGCAATTCGTAGCGTAATTCGACCAAATTTCGCTCTGGTAATCCGGCGAGTAGTAATGAACCAACCCATTCATCATTTATAGCGAAGCCTGTTCCGCTTAAACGTTGAGACGCTTCAACTATTTGTGTCACATAATTAGTCATGTTTTCACAGTTTTCCAACCTTATAGTAATTAGGTGACGAAGCAACGTAATCCTCCGAGAAAATCCTGAATCGTCGAACAAAGAACGTAGTTTTGTTAACAATTCCTTCGCGGTCGCTGTGTCCTTTATGTGCACGAAGAGCGATGAATCAATTGTCAAAATCATTTTAGCGCGTGCCTTTGCATCTGCCGCTGCTGTACTTTCATCTGTGCCTTCTTGCTTTAAGTACCTATCGGCACCCTCCAAAATCAGCAAGTTCTCAACTGCGAAAGCCCAATCGTCAAAGTTCTCGCGACCTTTCAACTTTGGCACGTTTGCGAGATATCTGGAACTCATTTTTAACTTGTACAACACGAAAATACTACAATTAAACTGTTTTTTTTTAACTTAAATGGGTCTGGGCCCATAACCTATAAGTAAAACACGCTGTTTCAGAATAACGACTGACTTTAATTTTTTTTAATTTTGGAACATATGCAACAAAACTTAGATATAAAATTTGTACAGTATTTCTATAAAACAAAGGTTTACAATAAAACAACTTATGAATTATAATTATAAAAACAAAATATATAATATTATAAAACCTGAGCTTAAATTAAAGTTAAAAACAATGAATTATAAAAATACTATAAAAACCTTAACCTAGGGTGCCGCCGGCAGCAGGGCAGGCAATGCCCAGACTACCGGTGGTTAGGGCTGTAGAGAGAGGAACCTCCTGACAATGCGAGCCGTGTCCAGGAGCACCGCCTTCTGCATCTGACCCTTGACCCAACCGCTGAGCGAGAGCCTCTCAAGGTGTTGGTCGAGGCTCTTCGCTATTAAGCCGTTCGCCGATACGACTATCGGGACAATGATCGTCGAATCAACATTCCACATGGCGGTCACCTCGTAAGCCAAGTCAAGGTACTTGCTGAGTTTGTCCTTCTCAGCTTTTACGAGGTTATCGTCATGTGGAATGGTGATGTCGACATATTATGTATATTATTTATGTATTATATTATATTATGTACATGTCGTTGATATTATTATTATTGACTTAAGCTATGGTACTTCATAAGCTGCAGTAACCTACCCTGGTCATTGCCGTCATTTAACATGTTCATGATAAAATCACCATCAAATTTTTGAAGCTTTCAAAAACATAATACTATATCCCACCTAAACAGGGTAGTCATAAGCAAGTGACTGTTGCCACCATGACACCAGCACGGGCAGCATCGGCAGCTGCAGGCCGGCCGCCACGAACGCGGTCACGTACGGCGCCGGGTACTGGTACTGCGCGCCGATGCCGTGCTGCAACTTTGACAGTCACAGAACAGCAGCTCTGGGCGCACCATAGCTCACCTGTATCTGCGCCTGGTCGGGCGACACCAGCACGGGCAGCGGCGGCAGCTGCAGGCCGGGCACGAGCGCGGTCACGTACGGCGGCGGTTCCAGGTACTGCAAGCCGATGCCGTGCTGCGCCATCCTCGCCGACTCTATCGCCTGGAGAAACAGATGCACATTTCTATTATTTTGTTTTAAGGCCTTAAGTAATGTGGAACGCTCAAATTCATGGTTATAAAAGTCAAATTATTGAAATAACTATTTATTTAATACACAAACAAAAAATACAGAACTGAAGATCAGGATTCAAGTAATATTTTCACTCAAACAGAATTGTAATTTTATCATCCCCTTTCCAGTTAAAAAAATCTTAAGGCCAGGTGGTTCTGCACAACATTTCCCGAAGGAAACTGGTGAGCGCCACGCGGACCGAAAATCACTAAAATAATCGATTAAAAATTAATAAAGAAATCCATCGGATGAAATTCCTCCAGTTGTCAGTTTAAACTTTGTTTTTTTAAAGGACCTATATTATCAGATCAATTATTTTAGGAATAAAACCAAAAATAGAAGACAAAATGTCACGAAAAGAGGTAACTTTGTGACTTTATTCTATCGAGCCAACTTTATCAAATCATGTTTCCACTGGATAAATTCCCTGTATTATCCCTGTTGGAAAGATTGTTCATAATATGTAAACGCAACCTAATCTTAAGAAAAGATAAGAACTGTCACATTTTTGACAGAAGGCTCACTTCCTTTGGATATACTGTGTCTCGCTGATTCTATGCGCCCGTACGTACTGAATGTAATGTTAAGTTAAAGAATAAATCAGCCGAAATCTACTTGTGCTTTTCTTTATTCAACGACATATTCCAACATGGTAGCAGACCGTAGTTGGGAATATTGAAAAGCACTCATATTTTGGTGAGAAACATTGTACTTACTTGGAATAAATTACCGGCATCACGCGGCGTGACGCGGCATTCAAGCAAGCAAGATGGCTTCAACGACGATCGGCGGGCAAACCGGCGTTGAGAAATTGAAAGGTGCAGAAAACTCTCAACGTGGAAATTCACAATGCGCATGTTGCTCATCCACGATTAATTATGGGAATGCGTGGAAGCAGAACCCAAGAGTGCACACGAAGCGTCGAATATACTGCAGAAAGCGTATGAGGGACCTGGCCTGAGTAGAAGATTAGGCTTACTGCGGAGCCTCTTCAGCACAAAGTTGTCCAAAAATAGCTCGATGGAAGCATATATCAATAAAATAAAAGAATTTTCACATCAACTTAAATCTGAAATTGAACCGCCGATAGACGACGAATTCGTTGAGGTCATCACGTTAAGTGGGCTCACAGATGACTACGACTCACTGATCATGGCAATAGAGCACTCAACATCCAAGCTGTCTACGGAAATCATCTCAGCAAAATTACTTCAGGAAACCCAAAGAAGGGTAGAAAAATCTGAAGGAACAGCGTTCATCACACAAAAGCAACCAAAGTGTTTCGGTTGTGGTACCAGAGGGCACATGTTGAGGAACTGTCCAAACAAGAAGTCTACAGCCAAAGGACAAAATCAAGGAAATGACCCACAGATCCAGAAACATCCTCTGAAGAAGCCAGCAAATAACAAGGTGCTTCTGATGGCTCTCTCCGTGAAAGTAAATAGTGATGTGTGGTACATAGACTCTGGAGCGACAAACCAAATGTGTAATAGTGCAAAAGTGATGGTGAAGTGCAACCCTAACAAATTCGTAGATGTGAGCATAGCAAATGGTGAAAGGCTATCTACCGCGGGCTTAGGTGAAGTGCAGATTAACCTGATAGACTGTGTAAGGACAATAAGGGATAATTATTATGTGCCTAACTTAAGTACTAACTTGTAATCAGTCAGTGCTATGAACAAAAAGGGATATATTGTCACTTTTGACAGTACCTCGTGTAGAATTTATGATAGTGAGGAAGTTTTAGCTACAGGTACCCAAGTTAATGGTGTCTATCAGCTCGACACTGTGTCAGACAATGTCTGTGCTGCGAAACAGGAGTGGACTATGATGGCATCGGCGGCAGTGGACTCGTCTTCTCAGGAGTTGTGGCACAGACGTCTCGGACACCTGAATTCGAGAAGTATGCAGCTTTTAACAAAAGGGTATGGCTAATGGTATTTCTTTTAACAATTCTACTTTTCAGCAATGTGTTTCATGTGTTGAAGGGAAACAGAGTAGGCTTCTTTTACCCAAAAAGTATTGAAGTAGAGCTACAGAGATACTAAGTCTAGTACATACAGACCTTTGTGGTCCCATACAAAAGCCTTCTCTCAGTGGTGCTAATTTTTTTCTCAGTTTAATTGATGATTACACAAGAAAGCAGTTTTTCTTTTTTATGAAATTGAAAGATCAAACTTTCGAATATTTTAAACAATTCAAAGCTCTTGTGGAGAATGAAACAGTAAAGACAATTAAAGTGCTTAGAAGTGACAGAGGCGGAGAGTATATGAGTTCTAAGTTTCAGGGATATCTCAAGACATGTGGAATTGGGCACCAGAAAACAATACCAATTCTCCACAGCAAAATGGCGTCGCAGAACGAGCCAACAGGGCTATTATGGAGAAGGACAGATGCCTGCTGCCTGCTGCTCGATGCCGGCCTTGGAATGCAGTTCTGGGCTGAGGCAGTGAACACAGGGGTTTACCTAAAGAACAGAAGTCCTACGGATGCCGTTGCTGGAATGACACCTAGAGAAAAATGGACAAATAAGAAGGAAAATCTAAACCATTTAGGAATTTTTGGTTGTGTTGCTTATTCCATGGTCAAGAATAGAAGAAAACTTGATTCTAAAAGTAAACTATACATATATATTTCTTCGTTGCAATGAAGAGTCCAAGGGATACCGACTAATTGATCCTAATTATCCCACAAAATGTGTCAATTCTCGCAATGTTGTCTTTTTAGAAAATAAATTATCTAACAAAAGCATGTCACATGATGAAAATATTGATCAACATGTAATTGTTGCCTTCAATAACTCAGTTTAAATGAAATTGAGCAATCAAGGTCATTCATTGTGAGTCCTGATATTTCTGATGACATGACATTATCGCAGAACGAGCAGAGAATCAGTACAATCACCATAGATGACTCTGAGGGTGAAGACTCAAGTGATAACACAGAGAATTGTTCGGATTTAACTTACGTTCCAGGAGAAGACTCGATGGCTGAGGCGGAGCAGACAGATACCTCCTATGAAGAAGCTCCTGAGTCTCCTCTGCTGGCTAATTTTGTGGGACCAGTCGACAGAAACACTGATGAGCCTCTGACTGCAGCCGAGGCTCTGAATGGACCAGATTCAGAATGCTGGCGCAAGGCTGTGACTGATGAGTATATATATATTCATTTACTAAGAATAAATGTTGGACTCTGACAAAACGTGACCCAAGCCATAAGCCTGTTCAATGCAAATGGATTTTTAAAAGGAAGTATGGCGCTAACGGTGAGCTATTGAAATTTAAAGCTCATTTGGTTGCAAAGGGGTATATACAGAAGTATGGTATAGATTACCAAGATACCCTTTCACCTGTTGTCCGGTACTCCACAACCAGGATGCTTCTTACAGTAGCAGCAGAGTATAATTTAGATATCGAACACCTGGATGTAAAGACAGCATTTCTAAATGGAGACCTAGAAGAAACAATGTACATGGAGCAACCAGAATGCTTCAAGATCAAAGGGCGTGAAAATAAGGTTTATAAGCTCAATACGGCTGTTTATGGACTTAAACAGGCCTCGAAATCTTGGTACGACAAGATTACCAAGGTACCTACTATGTGACAAGTTGAAGTTCAGCCGCTTGACCTCCGAACCCTGTGTTTACTATAAGAGTGAAAATGGATTGATGATGATCATAGCATTATATGTCGACGATCTGATTGTATTTTCTTCTCTAAATTTCACAGGTAAGGATAATATAACAGAAGAATTGCAGGATGAATTTGACATCACTGACCTTGCGCCAGCTCAATACAAACTTGGAATGAAGTTGATGAGGAAAGATGATAAAATTTACCTCAATCAGTTAAACTACAAACAGAAAGTATTAAAGAAGTTTCGAATGAAGGACTGTAAAGCTGTTGCAACACCTATGGAGACCGGAGTGAAACTTGCTAAAGAACCTGAACAACAGGGACATATGACTACGGAGGTTTGATTGGTTCGCTAATGTATATGGCAGTTTGCACAAGACCTGATAATAAGCATAATAATAAGCATAAGCATAAGCCATGCAGTCGGCTATCTCAGCCAATTCAACAATTGCTTCGGCCCAAGTCGCTGGAAAGCCGCCAAAAGGATTTTATGTTACTTAAAAGGTGCAATTTATTTTAATCTTGTTTTCTCTAAAACAGGTCTGAATATTTCAGCTTATGCAGATGCAGACTGGGCGTCAGACAACATTGACCGTAAGTCATACACAGGCTTTGTTATTGCTTTTGGAAAGTCTGTCGTCGCTTGGGAGAGTCGCAAGCAACGTACTGTTGCTTTGTCTAGTACTGAAACTGAGTACATGGCATTGTCTGGACACATGTAAGGAAGCTCTATTTAGCTCGGAATTTATGCTTGAAATATTTGGTACCATGCATAAAATAATAATAATGATTATAATGACAATCAATCTGCTAACTGTGTAAAAACTTTATGTTTCATTCCAGAACAAAGCACATTGACATACGTCATCACTTTAGATCGTAGATTGTAGAGATTGTAACTAAAGATATAGTTGAAATAAAATACACACATCAAAAGTGTATAGGGATCAAGCATTTTTATGCGGATTTCTTGAGATTGAGATGTGGCTTTGTAATAAATTTATGATTTTATAAATTTATATGGATCCTTTTTGGTGCATTTCATAATTTGAAACAGGAACTGCCAATCAAATTCGAGTAAAAGATGAAAATCAGCTGTCAATATTTTCCCTATAAAAACATACAACGCATTGAAGACATTATTAGTGCTACTGTTTCCCTACTACTGATTAAAACCAACGTTATTATGGAGCGGCGACGTCATTTAAGCAGGGAAGAAATGCTCAGAGCCGTGGGAATGATAGAAGCTGGTTCTCGGCAACGTACTGTGGCTTTAGCTCTGAATACAAGTCAGAGTGTTATCAGTCGACTTTGGACACGTTACCGAAGCACTGGTACCGTGGCTGAGCGCCATGGAGGACGGTATCGCTGCACCACACGGAGACAAGACCGATACATTCAAATCACAACTCGAAGAGCTCCAACAATAACCGCCATGATGTTAGCCGTGCGGCTTCATCACTCTTCAGGGAACTTAATTAGCGACCAAACAGTCAGAAACCGCTTGCATGAAGTGAACCTTCATTCCCGAAGACCGCTAAGGGTACCACCTATAGCAATGCACAATCGTAGGATTCGATATCAATGGGCTTTTGAACACAGAAATTGGGCAGAAGAACAATGGCGTTTCGTGCGCTTTTTTGATGAGTCTCGTTGTGGTATGAGACCGGATACAAGACGTATACGACACTGGAGAACCCCTGGACGCCAACAGCGATTAAAATCCTGCCAGGAAGTCCATCCTCATAGTGGTGGAACCATCATGGTATGGGCGGGTATTTAGATCGGCGGAAGAACTGAGTTGATTTGGATCAGAGGCAACCTCAACGCTCAAATTTATGCTGAGACGATTGTATCAGACGTCGTCGTTCCTCTACAAGTGCAAATCGGTCCCTTATTTCAGTTAATGCATGATAATGCACGACCGCACACCGCAAGAGTTGTAAGACAGACTCTCGCCGCAGCTAACATCAATGTCCTGCCCTGGCCTGCTCAGTCGCCAGACTTGAACCCGATTGAGCATGCATGGGATATTCTACAGAGAAGAGCTCTGCCGAATATGGAGGGTATCCAGTCGCAAGAAGACCTTTTTTTGTTGTTGCAACGAACATGGGCGGCCATTCCACAGCGTGATTTGGATGAACTCATTTTGAGTATGCCAAACCGATGTTCTTGTGTTGTTAGTGTTCGCGGTAGAAACACGGATTATTAATTGTTTAAGTTACCCAATAACATTTTAAAGAAAACTGTTATTTCAGTCTTTTTTTCGAACTTTAATGTTAGTGGTTCAAATGTCAAAAATCCCTTTATTAAGAAAATGGCAAATTTCTTTATTAATGCAAAGGTGACTTGGTTTATCGTTACTGTAGACAAACGAAAACACTTTATTTGATGAATCCTTAAAGAAAATTTTAATTAATATCAATCAGGAGAAAAGTTATTGCAAAAATATATGTTGATCCCTAGACACTTTTGATGTGTGTACTTGTCAACCATAGTCATGTTGGCAGATGTGTTAATCAAAGCTCTATGTAAAGAGAAACATATTAAGTTTGTTAGCCAGATGCTAAGTGTTATTCAAGTTATGTTAGTTATTAACTAAATGTTTTTTTTTTTGAGAGTTTGTTGTAGTTTATAAAGCTGTTTGTTAAATAATATGGGAATGTATCTTAGTTTGAGTCTTGTGTAGAGGTATTGCTGGTTGTTGTGTGAAACCGTTTTCAGGCTATTAGACCCGTAGCGCAGGGTTTTGATGTTTCGAAAATAGTAAAGTTTTTTCTTCTTGGCATATTTTTTCGGGATCGTTTGTCCAAACTAATACATTAATTTGTGTCATCCTAGGCAGTATCATAAAAAATTATAATACACATTAAAATGTAAAAATTGAATTTTTCACATACACCTTCTCTCTCGAACATATATTACGGGCCACTTGATAAGTCCGGTGGTTAATGACCGGTCTGCATGCAAAACGCCCTTGTTAAATGGGCAATGTGATTAAAACGAAATGAATTATCTCTTTTCCCGATCATTATGAATAATAACCACCTTGTCTTGGGCAAAGTCATGAAGCAAATTGATCTTTGATGTTTTTGTTTAATCTGGTAAAGAGTTTTGTTAAATTTTACGTACGAAAAACTTTTTTTAAACAGGTGTTCCGCTCTGCAAGAAGTGGGCTTATCAGGTTGCGAGGAGCAAGGCGACGAGCATAATAGGTTGACATGAGCAGGCTGCCAGAAACGAACTGGCCTCATTTTCTTTATGCCATTTTATACTTTGATATTATAACTAAAGACATTTTGATGAAGAAATCATACGAATATAATAATATGCCAAAGGACGATTCTGACAGTGAAATTATTTATAATGCCCGGTAAATGTGGTCAATCCAAGCTATTTCAAACTTTGATTTATTAAACTGCCCATAAGTAGTCGGTCTTTATTTATGTGGACCGGCCAAAGTAATTAATTTATCAAATTGACTGATGCACTTGGTCATTATTCAAAAGGACCAGTCCGTATTAATACTGCCCAGTTAATCAAGTAGCCCGTAACACATACAAAATATTGCTCTTCACAACATTCCCATACACACCACACGCAAACATACACCAACCGTCCACACACGTACCATATTTAAACATAAAAACAATAAATCATACCATACTTACCTCAAACTTAAGGATTTGCAAGTTCAATCTCAGTGATGCGAAAACCTAAAATAGGCAGGCCAGTACCTAACAAAATATTACTTGTTCCTTGTGCAGTCTTCTATCTTTGAACTAGAGAGTAGTGACAAGTGAGCAGTACCGAGCGTAGCCGCTTGGTGGTGTGAACGTCGTTTCGTCAAGGTCATTCACGCATGGTAAAGCCTTCACTTTTCAATATAAAGATAGAAACTAGAAAAATTCCGACACTATCCTAGGACTCAAGCGGGATTCGAACCCGCGACCTTCCACAATCCGGGTGGCTGCTCTTCCAACTGAGCTACCGGGGCAGTTAACAGACCTAGCTGGATAATCACTTTGCCTAATCCGACGCACGCTCTTAAACCCAATACTTGTGGATTTAGAAGTTTATTTTAAATGCTGACCTTTAAGTTCACTGTCAGAATCGTCCATTGGCATATATTTTAGGTAGGAAAGATAAATCGATTCGTATGTTTTCATTATCAAAATATCTTTAGTCATAATTTCAAAGTATAAAACGAGGATCTCCTCAATTTTCCTTCAAAACTTAAAAATATCAACTTTATTTGGTTATTTATGCTTAAATCTATCTAATTTTAAGTATCAGTACTCATGTTTTTTACACGTTATATATTTTAGAACATCAATAAAAAAAATCTATAATTTGTCATATCGAGTATCTTACCTCATGAGAGCTATACAACTGCAGAGACGACCGCGACTGGCTCGCTGAAGCCACGTCTTCGCCGTCGTTGTTGTTCCGCGCGCAGGACGTTTTCCCAGTAGTAATCTCGAATTTCAAACAATACTGAACTGTAGACACCTTGACCGAAGCTGGGGTTGCCACATTAGGTGCAGACAAAGGCAGAGATCACACCGAACAATATAGTATGTTAAATAGACAAAATTGTATTTCATTTGCTCCAGCATTATAATTTTGTCTAAGGCACAATTTCTGCTACTGGACTCCGGTCCAGTGGCAGAAATTGTGCCTTAGCCTCCCACATCTATACTAATAATATAAAGAGGAAAGATTTGTTTGTTTGTTATTTTGATTGTTTGTATTAAATGGGCTGTGAAACTACTGGACCGATTTTAAAAATTCTTTCACCATATAAAGCTACATTATCAGGGAGTAACATAGACTGTTTTTTTTATTTAGACTACATTTTAACGGAAAAGACAGTCTACGCGAGCGGAGCCGCTGACGGGCAGCTAGTAGCTAATCCATACTAAACTATTTTCACTGTAAGATGATATGCCTGACAGCTAATATTGTTCCGTGTCACGCATACTATTTCAAACTAAATAAAAATAAACTGGCAAAAGAAAATGTTATAAACTGTTAAAAAACTATTGTTCTTTCGAATCTTATCAAGTAAATTATTGTTATTATTATTACACGTTAATAAATGAAGTATTTGAAATTAAATTAATATATCTTTACAGCGCCTGATGCGTGAAAAGGAACGCCATTCAGTATTGTGTTGACACAACTGAATCGACAAAAGAAATCGATGAATAGGAGCGACCATTTTGTAATTTGTAATCACGTCATTCGCATCAGTACCAGTGCGTCTGCCTTGTGTGCAATTTTTTAACTATTATTTTCGAGATACCGCGTTTAATTCTATTACTTATTAGCCATAACCCGTTTATTAAGAATTTATTTAAAAATTCAGAATCGGTAAATCTGATTCCATTTTCTTTGCCAACTCGATTAAATTACATTCGTTACAGCACTATAATTGACAATTATGAACTGTCAGGGATATCATCATACGGCGAAAGTAGTATATAATATTATAAAGAGGAAAAAATTGTTCGTTTGTATTGAACAGGCTTCGAAACTACTGGACCGATTTTAAAAATACTTCTTCATTACTCATACACGGAAAGTACGCTTGAAGTTGCCTGAGCATAGAGTTGAAAGCTTCCCTTTCAGCCCTAGGGCTGTAAAGTTTTTTTCAGCCCTAGGGCTGAAAGTAAATAACTGTCAAATGTCACCTTCTATTTTGACATTCCTTTTGCGGCAAGTCAATGTATTCTATTCAGCCACAGCTGTATTTGAAATTTCTTCATCTTGATTTCAAAGAAATATCATTAACTTTGTTGTAGGTAATGTTTCAATAAAATTTTGTTGGTTGAACTTATGTATCTGATTTTTATTTGCTTTCCTTATATTCGTAATGAAAAGTGTTTACCTCGGAAGAAAGACCTTTTCAATGCCCTCGAACTATTAGCGCTCTCGCTACGCTCGCGCGCCAAACCATCTCGTGCATTGAAAAGGTAACTTTCTTACCTTGTGTAACAATCTACTATTACCATTTAAAGCCACATTGTCAAGGATTGACATAGGCTATATTTAGACTACATTTTGACGGGAGAAATTGTTCACGCGGGCGAAGTCGCTAACGGATAGCTAGAATTATTGATGGGGCAGTAATGCTTGAATCGAGGACTGAAGGGGTTTGAACATTTATGTTTCCGCGCACGATGAAAATGGTAGGTATATATGGTAGACATATAAACAAACAAAAAATTTCTAACAAGATTTTTTTTTAATATAAATATGCGGCAGACAACACACCTCTTGTAATGGTCTCGAAGTAGGGATTAATATCCCTGTGTTACGAGGTACCACACAAGGAAATAAGCTAGGGGCGTCTCCCAGCAGACCCGAGTCAATTCGTCAGTCAATTCGAAAAGATCGTTTCCTAAATTGACCCGACCACGAATCGAACCCGGGACACTACGGAAATCGAGGCGAGAAACCGTGCATACAGCGCAGATGGTACCCTAAAGTGTCACGTTTCCGAGTCACTTGAAAGTAAAGATCGATATACTAGAAAAGATAAAATTCAATAAAAATCTACTAATTAAGAGGCTATTCACGTTCTTTTGTTAAGAAATAACAGAATTTAGGACATTTGATTAGTCTGATAACTTCTTCCGCAATTGGGTATGGTAACAATTTTTTATATATTTTTTTATATTTTTTTTAAATAGCTTTTACTATTTTAAGTAACTATTTTTAAATATTTCGTTGATCTAGCAGGTAGTTATTATTTTATTAATTTTTAAACATTGCGAACTCATCACGTCACAAATTCACTTAGTGTTCCCACATGTGTTTTTCCCGGATTCGTGGTAAATAAATTATGAGGAGAAAAAAAACGGATTTACTGCACTTACTGCTGAAACAGAGCTCGCCGTTCATCATGTACAATCTCACTAGAATATGGGAAGTAGACTTCAGATACAATTCATTTTGCCAAGTTCTGAAACCAAGCGCTACCTGAAAGGGTTGGGATTATAGCGAATGGCTATTTTAAGTTCTACCTACCCGTCTGGGCAATGGGCGTAAATTAATGTACGTACTATTGAAAATAACTTTATGTAAAAATATATTTCACCTGGGGGAATTTTAAATCTGCTATCTGGAAACCCCATTGATACCATGCAGTAGAATCACCTAGCTAAAAGTCTTACGTATGATACAGATCGCGTCATTTGATTGTTTGATGGACAGATTATAAGCCAATCAGGTGAAAGGACGTTTATACGACCCAATAGGTTTCAATTGTGAGATGTCAATTTGATTACCGTCAAGAGTCCAATAAGAACCATAATATACTCTTTGCGGACGTTGGCGAACTGGGGTCATTCATTTGACCCCAGTTTGCCAACGTATTTAATTAAAAATATTCTCGATCCTTTGCTTTTAAAAATGTTAAATATTTAAATAAAGTATAAAATACAAATACCTCGAAATGGTTTTCGATTTAGGACATGTTTGATTTTTGTTCCCATACCCAATTTCCCCACATCCTAAAGTCGTCTAGAAGCAATTCCTATAGCGATAAGGTGCTTTTTTATTACACTATTTGCCCATCCTATGTTGTCGAAAAATAAATTGTGTTCGTCTCCTTTGCAATAAAGCATATTTGATTTTATTTTGAAACTTTTTTACCAAATAACAGGTAAAATCCACATTATATTTAGTAATTTAAGCACTTTCAAATGAACACTTCATAGAAATGCGATAAGACACATAACTAACGGTTTAACTGTCCTGGAATCTGTTATTTGTATACAAAATAACACAAATAGCTACATAATTAGTAGGTTTTTAATAAAAATCACGTTTTTCAAATTGATCTTTACCTAGAAATAACTCAGAAACGTGACACTTTAGGGTACCATAGTATAAACACTGCTTTCATGGTGCGAGGAAACATCGAGAAAAAATCAAAATGGCGACAGTTACCTATTACAAAAATGTACAAACCCCTTTGACATGGTCAGATTATTCTACGTGTGTAATCCTCACCTCCCTGACCTCGCGGGAGGCCTTCTTCTGTAAGCCCCTGGTGTCTGCGGAGAGCGAGCCGGCGGTGGAGCCGGCGACGCGCGCGTGCGCCGCGCATGGCCACACCGCGCCCGCGGTCGCGACTGCGCTCGTGGTCGCGACTGCGCTCGTGGTAGCGATTGCGCTCGTAGTCACGACTGCGCTCGTGGTCGCGATTGCGCTCGTGGTCGCGGCTGCGCTCGTGGTCGCGACTGCACTCGTGGTCGCGGCTGGGCCCGCGGCGCTGCCCACCGACGACTTCACTGGCGCCGCCTGACGCAATACATCAACGATCATATAAATGTAAAGTAATTAGCCTATTTACTGTCCCAATGATTACTTTCCCTATCTACTACTACCCGGGTAGGTAGGGTTTTTGCAGCCGGAACTACGGGTCTGGCTGTTAGGATCAGGGTACCACGGGTGTTGGGGGTCCCAGCTCTGCCTTTGTTAAGGTAGGCCCCAACTTGGAGTTGGATTCGTGGTGGCATGTGGTTAGTTGCAGAGGTGGGGCATGTTCGTCTGCTCGGTAGTGTGTACCGAGCGTCCCTCCTCGCGCGCAACGAGTATCTAAATTCACTGGTCTAGGGCGTTGGGCCGCTAAGTGTTTAGATGCGGGGTTAGTGAGGAACCCTTATAGCGGCTTGCTGCTCCTCCGGTACTTGCCTGGATAGCAAGGAGATGGGTATCCGCTAGATTGCCCATCCGGCCACCCTGCTGTAGCTAAGGGTAGATGTACGGCAGTGCATCGAGATGTGAGCGTGCTATACAGCTCCGGCACCATTCTGGAGAGAAGGTAGTTGGCTTCTCTGACGTCCCTAGCGGGGATTGAAGCCGCTAGCGTTCTCTGGGATGCGCGTGGTGAGCGACTATAACTGCTCCGGTACCATTCTGGATAAATGGGAGTGGGTAATGCCACGGGCTACTCGCCTATGAGTACCGTAATGTGTAATGCATCGTGCGTTGTGCCTTATGGCGGCAGGACCTACCGCAGATGGTCCCTAGTACACTTCACGGTGTGCTAGGAATAGTGTGCCTTTCTGCATAACCACGAGGTTGGTCGGGGGGGCCACTAAAATAAATCTCAGTAGCTTGGGAAGGGACTTGTCCCAATGACGCCTCCGTGGCCGAGTTGTTTCAGAGCTCGGCCCGAAACCCGGAGGGCCGGGGTTCAATTTCCAGGTCGTGCAAAGTGTGTTTTCGGAATTTTAGGAACATAGCCTGAGTTTCAACGCGCATTTGGCCAGCGTGGTGATTGAGCCAAAAACCCATCAATTGTAGCGATGACTTGATTTTAATAATGGAGACCTTTGCCCAGCAAACCTTGCTAGGTTGTCGGTTGGTGATCACAAACCCGCATACTGCCAAGTTTACTGCCAGGCTTTGTTCCGAAAAACCCGAAAGCCGAACTAAATTGGCACTCATAGGTGGCGAGCACTTATTTTAGTTACATAAGTTAACAGCCTTTAAGATTAATAGTCAACATTGCATAATACTTGAAATAAATTGTGTGTATTTGATTGTTGATACCTGCGACAACGGTTGATATGTGGCAAACGCGTCCGAAGCCTCGGACATGTATGAAGGCGAACCGGCGGCCATAGGGTCGTCGTCCGGCGGCTCCGTAATGTCCAAATGGTTCAGTTCCGCCTCGCAAACCATATCCGTCTCGTCCTCTTCCTGCTTCATGCTTTTGGCCATGTCGGCGTAGCTGTAATATAAAAAAAACAATAAAATATTTCCTTACCTTCTTCCTTCCAACCACTATCTTGCGCTTTGCTTTATTTTTCTTATTCAGCTAACTTTGGTGCTTCTACCACAAAAGAAGTAACAGGACTACCATACAAAAGGATCACTCAAGAAATGAGGACAACTTAAAATGTCCTTTTTACTTTTACAACTCCTTGCCTTACAAGTACTCTTTTAATTGTGCGTGCTCTCAAAGAAATTAAATTTTCGTAAAAGAGGAGTAAGTTAGCACGCGGAATCTTAACTTACCGTGGCACGAGCGTTCATATTCCGCTATACGCCGCTGATACGAAACCGATTTGGCTGTCAGAGCGCAGGATCGCAACTAGCTGATATAACTAAATAGTATTTCTTCATTTATTTTAGCATTTTACTATGCTTGTTTTCATATCGAAAAATAGAAAACTAGAAAAATTCGAATATTTGTAAAAACATTTATTGCGGATGTTTGAAGGAACTTGCCTAAAACAGTGATGAAATAACGTTGGCTTGCAACGTAACCGTGTACTAGAAAGATTAGTTCGTTCTATTGAGATTTCAATCGAGCTCAGTGGTTAGAGCATCTACCCGGATTGTGGAAGACGCGGGTTCGCATCCTGCCCGATTTATTCAAGGTCCGATATTCCATTTTTTCTAGTCATTTATCTTTCGATCAAAATACATAAATTTCTTATATGCAATATAATAAATACCGTTTATTACTAATATAATTTTTTTTTTTAGTAATTACAAATTGTAGTTGCAACTAATGTGATACAAAATATTATATAACGCGCACGAGACGCGGCGAGTGCCAGCTGATCGGCAACCTGCTGCCGAGCAGGCTCGTGCTCAAGTCCTGCTCGCTACCTAGGACCTGATAATCTATTTCAGGTTCTTTTAAGTCTTACGTAACGTAAATTGTTATCATTCATTTTACGCAATCATAAACATCGTTAACGTGCTGAATATAATTCTCCATAGAATAATTACAAAAAAAAGCACAAACATAACTATAATCAATATCTAGGTCATCATCTCCCACCAAGATCATCTGACCTCAAAATTGAGCATAGCTTGTTGTATCAGTGTCATAATAATAATAAATAAATAAATAAATAAATATCCCTGGACATTATTTCACACAGCGCCATCTAGCCCCAAAGTAAGCTAATTAAAGCTTGTGTTATGGGATACTAGACAACGGATAAACATACTTAAATACATTTTTTTTTGTAAATACATACTTATTATACATAGGAGACACCCAGACCAGTACAAACAGACATGTTCATGCACACAAATGTTTGTACTGTGCGGGGATCGAACCCGCGACCTCTGGTGTAGTAGCCAACTTCTTAACCATTACACCAAGTCGGTCATAATGATAATGAGGATCAATACCGAAATTATAGCGACTATGTTTAAAGTGACATTTGGGACTACCATTGCGCCAACAAGCCAGTCAAGCCACTCAGGCCTATATACAGGTTATCCCAAAAATGAGTGATAAGCGGAAACCAGCATCACTAGGGCTACCCGAATCACCCCCATGTATGTTACGCGATTTTTGGTAGTTTTCGAGTTATGATTTTTTTTACGAATTTTCGAAATTTACTGGGTTGTGTCACTTTTTGGTTACTGTAGCGCAAACAGTTGAGGTACACATACTTATTTTTTTATTATTAGCAGAATACTAGGCCTACTTGATCCAGATGCATTTACATTTATAGCACTGAATAATAATATAGAAAAAAATATTAAACTGAAAAAGTGGAAAACACTGTTTTTTTCCGAAGTTTTTGAACGTCATTTAATAAAAAAAAAGTTGAATGAACTTTTCCTTTCTAACATTTTTCAAAAACTTAACTATTTTATCAACTATTCATACCATACATTTCAACGAGATACATTAAGGCCAGGACATGTGAAACGCTCAAATTCATGGTTATAAAAGTCAAATTATTGAAATAACTATTCATTTAATTGACAAACAAAAAATACAGAACTGAAGATTGTAATTTTGTCATTCCCCTTTTGTAAAAAAAAAAAAAAAAATTTCTTCCTAACGGCTTTAGTTCTTTATTTAGTTTTTGCACCAATTTAAGATCTCAAAAGAATGTTTCGTTTCACTTAAGTTTATTTTTTAAATTCCGTGTTTTACTCATGAATAGTATTATTTGTTTCAAAAACCAAGTGGAAAATTGTGAGCATCCCTGCCCTATCGCCCGCGATCTTTGCCGCCAGGCCCTTTCGGACTGTCTTCGAGGGAGGGGGGTCATTGTCGGAGTGACTTTGTTGAAATTAATTATTGATTTTGAAGTTTTTACAACTTTTTGCATATTTATATAAATAGGAATACTTAGTCTAGTTATATACTATCCGTATGTTAGTAGCAATTAATATCATTTTAAACATTAATTTAATTTTTTAGTGGTCACAGAATAAGATAAAGACAAGTGTGGTCCAATCATAATAATTCACTAAAAACGGAAACTATCTACAAGGACGTTGAATTTTGTTCTAACAGAAGGGCTAAGATACGTGACGCGAGAAGAGTAGACAAATAAAATACCCCATTCAAATTTGATCAATTAATTATAACGATTATCTGTATCAATTTTATCGATTATTTGAATCGATTATTTCTAATGATTATATCGATTTGGTGTATTGAATTTTAATCGATTATATCCATTATTTGAATCGATACAATTGATCATTTATATCAATACAATCGATTATTTAAACCGGTACAATTGTTTAAATCGATTATTTATATTTATAAATCTATGCTAAACATGGCTACACCGCTTATAGCTTGGGGGCGTTTGCCAGGTTCAACACAACTCGATATTAGCGCGATCTCATTTTTCGCGGAGATATATTTATGTGTGCGTTTTGTGTTTGTATGTGTAAGTAAAATTTCAAAATTGTTCCTATTTAGCACTGGCCAGCTAGAAAAAAGCTCGAGAAAAAAAAGGTAGTGAATCATGAAAAGCACTAAAATATTCTTGATACTTTTACGTGTATGGTGATAATAACATGATTTCGATCAACAATAGCTGGCTGCAACATTTACGAAGTTTCTCAAAACCTTCATGCGATAAAAGCCAATAAAAAAAGTGATGTAAATGGGTTTTATGTATTTAATTCATAAATATGTGATACTCAGAATACCAAATATTCAAGGTTTAGTTGAGGATTATTCTTAACAGCTTACGATATTGACGATGCTTCGTTTTCAGTGAACAAGACAAGCGAGTCTAACATGCGCGCCGCGAGAAGAATAAACAAAAAATTCTCCATACAAATTAAATAATCGGCGACCAATCTCAACCCATGATAAATAAATCTATAACTTCAGATGTGTTAATAATTTGTTTCAGTATTAAAAATAAAAATAACTTTATCAGATGTAAAGAAATCTTTTAATGGTTCTTCTTTATTTAATAGTTATTATAGACATGCCAGTAGCCTCTGAAATTGTCCTATTTACATTCATGTTTTCACCTGATATAATCATGAATACATTATACTAACGGCATAGCAAAAACAATGTAAAAAAAATCAATACACATCGAAAATACTATGAAAACTTTATTAACACAATGTAGAAAACGAAATGAATCCACGCCTGATTAAAACGCTTGTTCCAATTTTATTCTTTGAAAACAATTGGCCACATTTAAAAGCATAATCTTTGCTTGACTTTTTTTTATAACGTAGACTCGGTAATTGCATGTTTGTATTTATAACATGTGTAGCAGACAGAAGGCTGCAACCGCGCAAGCTTTGACGTTGAACGGCTATCGCTGTCGGTAGCCAACTTACAGGTGACTGATTGAAGTAATTGATTGGTCAAAAGCATCCCCCTCCCGCGTCCCACGCACCATCAGGAGGGTCGACTTATATCAAGCTATAGTCATGCGAGAAAACTTGTCTGTCCTACCTCTTTTATCGACTCTCAAGACGAGATGGGACAGTCAACATATCGATATATTCTTTTTAGTGTTGCGACAACAGTATGGACTATCGATTGTATTGTATCGTGACCTTGCAAATATTATAGTCTATCGATCTATAGAATCGATGCTATTGTATTATAACGACAGTATGGTGGTAAAGATACTAACCATAGTCAATGATTTGCAATACTATCGATGAAGGATAGGGATATCGAGAAGGATACTATAGTTAGTCCAAATTAGGACAAGTCAAAATTATCATCCTATTTATAATTTATTAGGATGATAATTTTGACAGTTCACGCCTATGAATGAAGTATTGTATTTTTTTTCGGTAAAGTGTACCTACTACAGATAATATCGTACTTTATTGAAGGGTACCGCACCGCCCACTTAGTGAACTGCCTTGCAAACGAAAAGCAATAGAAAATTTAAAATCGGTTTGATATAATGTGCAGCCAGTCATGAAAGTCAAAGAAAAAAATATTTTTATTCAAATAGACCACATAATATGAGTACTTTCGAATAGTCTAATCAAATTAACTAGTAAATATAAATTTACATACAATAATACTATGAACATATTTAATTAACCGGTAGAAGAGGACGACCCAAGAAGCGGTGGCTCGACGTCGTTGAGGGTGACATGCGTGCCAACAAACTCACGACTGAGGATGCACAAGACCGCGCGAAGTGGGCCAAGAAGATAAGTAAGGCGGACCCTGGGACCCCACACACCAGTGTGGGTTCACAACCGGGATATACCGTACGGATGATGATGATGATAAATTTACATACAATAATACTATGAACATATTAAATTTCTACCACTTGAGTCGGAAAGGTGTTGCTTCTTGACTGAGAAGACCCGGCAAAAGAAACTAAGCAGTTACTCTTTTTCAAATAATATTTTTGGTTACAAATTCCAATGGCATTGTAGCTGAGTCATACAATATTTTAGTGAATGCACTAAAGTTAGTAAACCTGAACAGATCTACTAACGGTACTGAAAGTTGAAAAAAAAACAAATGGTAATTTATTGAGCTTCACTGTAGGACTTAGTGTATGAATGAAGCTACGAGTATATAAAGAAAGGCAGTTAGTTAATATACAATACAAATAAGATGAAAAAGTAGAAAATGCCCTGGACAACCTTTGTTTATCTATATAAACAAATCGTTTTCGGGCCAATAACACTCCAGATTTTTAATTCTTGTACTAAAGTAAGTGCCTCCTTTAACGACCCCCTGAAATTTGTATCCTAATAACAACCCATTTTTTTAAACCTTTCCTAAAGACCTAATAATAGTTTTCAGAGAAGACAAAAACTAAGAATGTTCCAGATAATAATATGTTTGTATATCAACAAAAATAGTTGGGTCAGAAATTAGGCATGCGCGGCGCTCTGACAGATAGCCCGCTTGATACAACACGCCATTTTTGACACACGCACACAGAGACGTGAGTTTACAGGCGAAGTCAGTCAGTTTCAGTCTCGCGGTCGGTAACACTGTCAAAAAGATTGAGATATTTATTATTTGTACGTCAGATACATTAAGTTCAATGGTCAATAATGGTTTTGCGCAGATATTTCTGTTGCAGTGTATTTGGCTATATGAAAACCACACGAAATTGTGATTACGTTTTTTAAGTTACCAAATGATGTTGAAAGGTAAATAAAACTCAGACAACTTTTGCTGGTTAGTAGGTACTATGTAGTATGAGTATATAGGTAGGTGAAACATAATTTTTCGTAACACATTCTTATCCAGTAGAAATGGGCTTTTACTTTTTCCGTAACTTATCTTATCATGGATTGGTCAAACAACAGTATTTTAGGTACCTATATTCTTTCCTATATTACCAACCTGCATTTGGCAAGCGTGGTGATTAAGTCAATACCCATCCATTGTACCAATGACGTGATTTCAATGATGGAGGCCTTTGCCTAGCAGTGGGACAGTATATAAGCTAATTACTTTACTTTTACTTTTTAATCTATCATCGGGGCACACGTGGCACCTCAGCTGCCGCCGTCGCCGCCGATAGGTGATTGCGGAAGCGGTGGTTCATGGTGTTATCTACAGCCTACTAGGTATAAGGAGATTCTGTATGATCAAGCCCACTAATAGGCTAGCAGGTTGCACCTGTCTGTACCCCGGTTTACGGACGCCTTCTGTAGGTAAATGACTTCTTATAATATAGGTAATACTTTTACACGTATTCACCCATCTAACTCTTTTTTAATGTTGGTACAATTTTTCACTTGATGTATTTTATTTTTGGCGGTATCTGTCAATTCGTGTTTATCTAGCGGATAAAGTAGCAACCCTAGGCGATCAGGCCACTTGAGAGAAAAAGGCGAGAGCGGTCCTTCTGTAAACTCTTTATTTTGTGGTTGAGTTTATGTGTCTAAATGTCCAGTAAATGGAAGAATTAAAAAGTAAGCGCACCTAAACATTGCGTAAGGAAATTATAATTGTTCAAAATATGTATTTCTTACCTTTTACATATTCTCGATGACAAAATCTTTTATTAATTTGAAATTGATGTTGTGTTCATGAAAAAGGTATCTGAACTTTACATAAAAGGAGATGTCCCATTTCTGGCTGTATCCTCGTCTTCGGAAATTTTTGAAGTTATCATTGAAGAGCCCAGTATTTCGTGTCTATCGGTTTACTCGCTTATTTGAATACTCTCTTTAACGCCACCTATCCCAATTTACAAGAACTATCCTTTTGATACTTAAATACGACTTAAAGCATAGATGACGCCATAGTGTTCGTGACATGCTGCCTCCCGCCATCTTGTCTACAGGCCCCACCATCAAACAGGGTTGCCAACTCAGCACTTTCGGTGCTAGATCTGGCACTATTTTTATGTCTCTAGCACTGAAATTCGATACACAGCTCCCTAGCACTAAATAGCTAATCTTTCTTACTGATTCAATTAAAAAGGTCAGGTCAAGCTGGATATAGCTAAGTGTAAGTGAGCCCGAGCCATCTAAACAACATAGTGCAGGTAAGATGATAGGAAAACTATGATTCAAAGATGATTTTTATGTCAAATCTCATTTTGAATTTCTTATTATCAATAATTGTGGCAGTTAAAGAAATATTCGGTGTTTTTTTTTTTTACATGTATAGCACTATTTTCGGAAAATAATATCTCATGCAGTATTTGGAGTATCATTCAGCACCCACCCGCGGTGCATAGTTGGCAACCCTACCATCAAATTATACTTGGGATAAATACTTGAGTAACTACAGATATATACGCATGGAGCACGTACATTACTACGTACGTACCCGCCCCATAGACAGGCATCTATAATGAATAGCAATTTAGGTTTGACAGGTGGTGGCTGTAGACACTAGGTATGTAGATACCTTAACTAGATACAGATGTCCTGTGGGTACCCACTGTTAAAATGCAAATAGGTATGAAATGTAATTTATAGAAATTGAACAAGTTTGTATGAAATGGAGTATTATAATGTAATGTAATGTTTGGATTCAGATGTCTGGTGTGTAAGTAGGTACACACCAGACATCTGAATCCAAACATTACAGGTTTCTAACAAAAACAAATACAAAGATTATTGTACAGTTAAATAAGTAGGTACAAAATTTAGTGAATTTTGAACTTATGTCTACATATTAATACTTGACTATTTTAGAATCGTACAATGATTGGTTTCATAACTAAAGGCAGAAAACTAGATTATCGAATTTCGGACCTTATTGATCTCGAGTAGTCAGTTAATGATCTGTTAGATATCTAATCTACGTTAGGCAACGGGGAAATATTATTAAATTTAGTTTTATGGTTCCTCTTGTGATGTGATTTTCTGCAACCCTCGTGACATCGTCTCTTCCCGAGATGCAGTTGATGATGCGTCCTAGTCTCCACTGGTTCGGCGGCAATCGGACTTCCTTCACCCGTACTATGGTGCCACGGAGGCCTTTTCCTTTGAAACTTCGCCATTTGGTACGTGTTGGCAGACCCTTGTAGTCCCTTGACCATCTTCTCCAGAAATCCTGCTGCAGCTGTCGTAATTGCTGGTAAAGGGTTTATCGATTCACATGTACATCTTTATAGTCATAATCTGGCATCGAGGTAGGCGTCCTACCTAGCAAGAAGTGAGCTGGCGTTAAACAAAATATCTCATCGTCATTGGCGTTTGGTATTGAGCATAAAGGGCGGGGATTAAGAATAGATTCTATTTGAATGTGAACAGTTGAGATTCTTCATAAGTTAAGGACGCCTATACGTTCTGTAAGAAAAGCCACGGTCTTGCGGTTCATTTATTGGGTTATTTGGCACTAATAAAAGCAAGTTTTAAATTTAAAGGGGTTATTAGATCATTTATCTACAGTTCATGGGAATAAAAAAATAAAAAAATGTTATGCCCTCTTCTCTGTGATTGATTTACCAAAAGCATTTTTGCGTAAACGGCTAAAATACTGTCAGTTTCGGTAAGTTAATCTGGTTAATTATATAATTTGAAGAATCAATAAAAATATTTATGGACGGCCTACATAGTCTATTTTAATTTGTGTTTGCAAAATATTACAAAAAAGGCCTTAAAAGTCGTGAAAAAAATAAAATAATTATGGTAAAAAACTCAATTTATATTAGCCTTATTACAATGGAACGAGGGTCAAAATCGCTCGCTGTATTAGGTTTGCGTTTTCGAACACCTATCTCAGTCTGCGCCGGAGCGCCTTCGAGGTCGGACGTGCGTCGCTCTGTCTGGACTTTGTTCACGATCGACTCGATCTATTCGGATACAAAATATTCCTCTAAGAGCATTTGATACTTGCGAAAAATAAGGTAGGTATAATAATACAAGTAACTAGTAAAGTACATTATAATCAAGAGATATCTATTTCATATTTTGACTTGGCTGACCTGCTCATTTTGTTGGTTTTCGTGAGTCCTGGATGACTTGGCTGACCTGATGATGGACTCCGAAGACACCCCACGGAATTCGGAAACTGTCAGAGTTAGGTATCCCGAGTTTGGGCTCTTTTTGTAGGTCTTTGTGAGTACTTACATGCTGGATGACTTGGCTGACCTGATGATGGACTCCGAAGACAGGCCATGGAACTCCGAAACTATCAGAAGTAGGTATGCCGAGTTTGGGCTCATTTTGTTAGTATTCGTTAGTACTTACATGCTGAATGATTTGGCTGACCTTATAATGGACTCCGGAGACGCCCCATTGAACTCCGAACCTGTCAGAGGTAGGTAAGAAAAGAAAGAAAGAAAAGAAAGAAAAAATATTTATTAACCCTACAAATACAAACAATGAAACGGTAAAGCTAAACAATAGACAAGTAGGCGACACAAAAAAGGTTTTGACAAATTAGTAATAGGTTAATCAGGCCACTGCTTCAGCATGTGTCTCTGCAGCACAAAACCGATGCTGGTGTTCTGGCAGGGCCTGTCGTCATTCGTGATTTATGTATGGGTAAGTGTATGCGATACGTTAAGTGGAAAAAGTATGAATTGCGAGTGTAACAGTGTCCTAATATGAATACGAATGACTTTGCTGTGGCTGTGACATGGATTTAGGAATACTTAACAGGATTGATAACTCTGAAAAAGTGTATTAACAAAAATGAACTGTATTGTTTGCTTTTAAAGTATATTTTTGATTACGCCTTTTACAGAAGCTAAACCGAGCCGACTTACATAGCATTATCAGATGCCGTGTGTCTCGCTCTTTCATCTTGTCAGACCTAAAAAAATATTGTTGATTGAAAATTTAGACTTAGTAATCTTTGTTGAAACACTTGTTTTTAAATGGCATTGCAATCAATTTAAGTCACTGTATATGTATCACGTTATTTATTTTGATATTATACAAATAAAATATGAAATTTTATCAAATCTATATTTTGCTTATTTTCTACTGGTAACTCTTAAAAATGTCATAGTGAGTGATAGATTGTACAGTTTGTATTCGATAATTATCAATTTTACGAGATTACTTTCTAACGTTTAAAATGGTTAAAAAAGTGTTGCGTTTATGCTTGCCCCAGTGAATCATATGGTGGTAGCAAAATTTCTTTTCACAGGCAAGCTAAAAATAACATAATCATAAATCTAACAACTATGTTGTCCATGAATTCTTGCATTGTGAGGACGAGGAAGGTCGTACTGGCTCACCTTCGGATTATGGGCCCACGATTTTCGAGTTGAGATGTTTACCATTAGAAAGATAATATTTTTTTACACATATTCACTAAATATCAGATCTCGGAAACTTGTACTTTTTTATAATCACTGATTGAAAATCGTAATAATTTGCTTCGATTTTTGTTGTTTTGCGTGTTTGCGACTGAAATTTAAGATTTCATGTGTTTGGCGTTTTGATACGTGTTGGTGTCATCGCGTTGTGGTGTTTTTAAAGCAGTATTTAAATACTTTTACAGTTTTATTTAAGGCCAGCGTATTCGGATTGAGAAGGAACCTCCTCCTTTTATGAAGTCGGTTAAAAATTATTTGCACTGTATAAATTGCTGTCAGCCAATAATAAAAAATGGTTTTTTTGTGTATTGTTTGTATTAAACATTTCGTAATCAACCCATACATCCCTTAATAATCGTCTATTGCTAAAAATTTAAAAAGTTCAATACCAATGTATTTATATGGACTACCAAGCAGTAGATACCTACCTACATACATAGTATAAAAACTTGATTTTTGGCTTTAAATCTACCAAATAACTGAAACCAATAATAACTATACGTTTTCCTGTGAAATTAATCAAAAAAAAGATGAAACGTGCGATGTCACACATAGCAAAGATTTTTGAGTCACCCTATTTAAAAGAGACATACATACCTAACTCTGACAGTTTCGGAGTTCCAAGGGGTTTCTCCGGAGTCCATCATCAGGTCAGCCAAGTCATCCAGCATGTAAGTACTCACAAAGACCTATAAAACGAGCCCAAACTCGCGACACTTACCTCTGACAGTTTCGGAGTTCCACGGGGTGTCTCCGGAGTCCATCATCAGGTCAGCCAAGTCATCCAGCATGTACTCATAAGTACTTACAAAACAAGCCCAAACTCGAGACAATTACCTCTGACAGTTTTGGAGTACCATGGGGTGTCTCCGGAGTCCTTCATCCGGTCAGTCAAGTCATCCAGCATTTAAGAACTCACAAAGACCTAAACTAAGAGCCCCATCTTTGGAAACCTACCTCTAACAGTTTCAAAGTTCCATGGGGTGTCTCCGGAGTCCATCATCAGGTCAGCCATGACACACAGAGATTTCCAATATTGTGTCTATTAACCAATGTACAAGTTGGTTGGTAAGTACTTAATAATACAAATATTTATTTTTTTATTTTATAAACAAGCAAATAAAAATTAATTGTATGATTTGTCTGCTATAATTACAACAAGTATCAAGATTATAATTACGTCTGTTTTTTTGCCCTAACGACAGTTTCACGGTGTGTGTGAGCCGCGCGTGTGTGCGTTAGGCTTCTTTTTGACAGAAATCGAAACGTCTGAAACGTATAGGCGTCCTTAATAAAGAATTTCCTAATACTCTCTATAGATGAAATTTGGCATATTTAACCGCCGCTTCGTGTAATCCCCCCATGTATAGGCAGGTAAGAATTTCCATACAATACCTTCTCTAGCACAATGAGGTTAAGATTTCCCCAGAAATTTATCTTAAATAATTATAAAGTTCAATTATCTCGTTGTTGGCGCCATGAAATGTAGTACCATTATCACTTAACATTTCCTTAGGTTTTCCCGTTGATGTTCATAGGTAAGTATATGTCTGTAATGCATGATACATAGTAAAGATGAATAGATATTCAGTAAACATTCTAATGGCTAAAGTGTTACGTTGTGCTATGTTTTAAAACACTATTTATGTAGAAGTTTATTATGTAGTTTATTTAGTAGTGGTAGTTCATTGCATATTAAATAAAGTCCATGCAGTATTTTACATAATAACAATTTTATAGAGTACAACAACGAATAGCTGAGTATTTGTAAGTACACATTAATATTATTAGGTTAGGGAAAAGTCTTTTCGCATATAGTGTGTATGAACTTGTAATAAAACTCTTTGGCTATACTATTTGTATCTGGCTGGTAATGGTATCATTAAAAGTTTAAATTTTGAAGCAGATAATTTTAAATTAAAATTAGGAAAATGTGTGATTTTCATTTGTTTTTCTTACTGTCTAGATGAGTGAATCTTATGAAGAAATTCGATACATTTTTAAAATTTTACTACAAAAAAGGTAAAAATGCAACGCAAGCCACGACAAAAAATGGGCGGTGTTTAAGGACCTAGTGCAGTGTCTGTGAGAGTAGCACAAATTTGGTTTGAGCGTTTTCAATCCGGAAAATTTGATGTCAAAGATGCAGTCGCTCTGGTCGCCCTATTACGGATAAAATGGATGCCATTTTCAAAACAGTGGAGCCAGATCGGCATATCAGTAGTTACGACGTTGCTTGACCACAAAAGAGTTTTGGCGCATTTGAAAAAACTGGGTACATAAAAAAGCTCGATATTTGGGTACCTCACGAGCTCACTGAAAGAAACATAATGAACCGTGTACTCATTTGTGATTCTTTATTACGAAGTAATGAAACCGAACCATTTTAGAAGAAGCTGATAACTGGTAATGAAAAGTGGATCACGTACGACAAGAACGTGCGAAAAAGGTCGTGGTCAAAGGCCGTTTAGATTTCCACCTGTTTCGGTCTCTTCAGAATTCTTTAGGCAGTGTCAGGTTAACATCACAAGAGGACTGCCAAAACCACTTGTGGCGGTATTTTGATCAGAAGCATCAAAATTCCTATAGCAATGGGATCACGTCCCTACCTACGAGATAGCAAAAAGTAATCGAACAACATGGCACCTACTTACTTTAGTTAAATGTAAATTAACTATATTCAAAAATGTTTTAAATTTTCTTAAAAAATGCGAAGAAATATTATATTAGTGGACACTAATAATAAATATCTATTCGTCTTGCTTTGACCGCGCAGACTTCACAAAATAGTTTTTACCTATAATGTGAGATCTTAATCTCTCTCATTTGTAAGATTTTAAAGGGCTTTAAACCATTGAATCCTCAGTCCATCTTTTATTCCAAAGTTCCTAAAGCATGTTTTGAAGATCGACAGTTAAAGGTTATTTTTTGTTTCATTGTTTATTTCTTTTTCCCCCGACTGCATCTACAATTTGTTTGTTAAAAAATTGTTGCAACTAAAACACTGCTACGGAGGTTCTACATTCAATAGGAACAACTAAAGCGTACCACTGCTGGCGAGATAAACTGAGCTCCTATTATTATTACTTAAAACTAGTTTAGGGAGGAGGGCCATATGAATTCCACTCAGTATGACACTTAAAAATGTAGAACTTCCTAAAAACTTACTGGGGAATAATATTGTTGTATTTTTAAAGCTTGCATCATAAAACAGTTATAATGCAAGCTTTAAAAAAACAGCTACTAATTGTTCATTAAAATAAATGTAAATAATAGGAACCTATTATTAACACGCACAGGAAACAACAATGAAATGTTTCACATTGAATGTGCGTGCACATTGTATTAAGCACGTTCATGTTCATTCAATTTACCAGTTGCTGTTCATTGTTGCTGTAAAAACTAAGTTCATTCGGGCCCGCATGCAGCCTTTACTATAATGATGTTTGTCTTAGCTCTGCTTTTGTTTTGAGAACTAAGAGCTACTAATGCTATTCAGGCAACAACAACCACAAGTTGTACGTAATAACTGGTTAGGTAAAAATAACCATGTGTTTGTTGTAGTGTTATCAAAGTGACAATGCGTAACCACTCAAGTGCTCTTATTTTTGCTTACGCGCATGAAATTCGACACCACTCCGGACCTCTCGCCACTCGAGATGTAAACACGATTTATGACACACACGAGTGGCTTTGAGCAAAACAAATGACTGTTTCTAACTGAGGAATAGGTGCTCTATTATATTTTATATATAATGTGCATTAGAGAGTTAGTAATAATTTACAAAAAATATCAAACTTGTGAAAAATTTCCGACTTAATAAATTATTTTTTGATTAAAAAACACCTGTGAAATGAATTGCATTATAAATAAGTAATCGTCAAAATTTATCGATAGTCTCAAGCACTGTGTTGTTGATTTCAATCTGACATAATATTCGTGCATGTACAGGTTGCCCCTGTGTGAGTATGTATTTGTGTGCGTCTTCTCCATGCTAGTGTTAAATATTTTCAGTGTGCGTAACTCCATATTTAAACAGATAATTTCAACTTGTACGTGTTTAATAAATAAAACTTTCCCTCAAATATAATTTTTGTTTTTTCTGTAATAAAGAAAACTTGAAATTCCCCATTTTGTACGTGGCTAAAACGCTATTCGCGAAAAGCCAAAAAAAAATAAACCTCATTCTTTCAGTATATGGCCATCGCAATTGTAAAATGCGCGCGCATAGAAAAAATGATTATTTTTTCCCGCCATTGCGAAAAAAGTTTCACAACACGTTAAGTGTTGAAATTACAGTTATTTGTAGTATTATTTTTTTCACAGGTGTGTTGAAAAACGTCGTATGATACACGTGTGTATTGATGATTACCGTCCTCAGCTCTCTTAGGGCCCTCACCTAACGGCTCGGGTCTCAATGGCGCCTCAGCGGTAATCACCAACATTACACACTTGTACCATAATGTACTATTTCTATTCGATCATTTGTAAAACTTTATTTGTATCATAGTAGAAAGCTGAGAGTACATTTTGCAATTATTAGTGAAGCACGTTTCAGCAATCTAGCGAGCGTTTTAAATGACGTCGCTACGTCATTTAAAAATGCATCTGTGTTGACTCTGACGCAAACACGTTACCTCGTCCTACGCAGAAAGTGGCGGACTTTATTGCATAAAAATAAGTCCGCGTGACATTTCCGGTCTGAATGCTCTAAGGTTTCTCTGCATTACGAAATCGAAGAAAAATTGATTTTGTTTAGTTGTCACTAGAACATATTAAATCAAATGATTATACAATTTAGCACACAATTCTTGTAATTTTATAAACTATCGTCATCGCTTACACCTGATGAACTTTCTGCAGATACGTCAATAATAAACTGCTCCAAACTATTTTCTACATGATTGTCGACTGCGTACATTTCCGTTTCGATCTTGGTTACCACATAATTGACACATAACGACCAGTTTTGTCTATCCACTTTAGCTACTCCTTTAGGCAGTCGACGACTCAACTGAATGTACATTGTACAATGTACATGTAACTACAGCGTTTGTGTGCAACGGATTTATGTTGATTACGTGGTACTCGTTTGCTAAAAACAACAGACGAATCTGTTTTAAGAAAGAAAGTCCCCATTTAAAAATCTTTTCGCGAAGTATTTTTTTACTTCGTGCCGATGATGTTATGATCTTGCATTTTACACTTCTGACACTTTGCCCTTAATGTATCGTGTTGAAATTTATGTGATGAATAGTTGATAAAATAGTAAAGTTTTTGAAAAAGGTTAGAAGGAAAAAGTTCATGTAATTTTTTTTGAATGGCATAAAAACATCGGAAAAAACATCCACTTTTTCAGTTTCATATTTTTTTTCCTACATTATTATTCAGTGTTATACTCAAAAGTAAATGCATCTCAATCAGGCCTAGTCTTCAGCTGACACTGAAAATACCTCAACTATTTGCTACACAGTAACCAAAAGAGTGACACAACCCAGAAAGTTTCGAAAATTCGTAAAATTTGTAACTCAAAAACTACCAAAAATAGCGGAACATACATGGAGGTGCCGCTTATCACTGATTTTCGGGACATCCTGTATAAATAAATCTAAATATAAATATCACGGACAAATTACACCAAGATCATCTGACCCCAAACTAAGTAGAGCTTGTACCATAAGGGCGTCAGAGACCGATGGAGATACTTAGACATTAAATAGATAATAACATACAGCCACACATAAAACACTAACTTATAATTCCGGTGCTGATGGCAGGACGTTTGCCATTGCACCAACTGGACAATCTCAGTATGAATGAATACCTGACTACACGGTGAGTGCACACGACGAATTCCGGCTTCGAGTTCCACTGGTGGTAGGTTATGTAGAAGCGCGTTTGGAGCCAGATCCACTGCTGACCTTTGGTAAGGAAGCGATAGTAGCACGAAGTAAGTTCTCCTTTTTGCATCACTGCATGAAAAAAACAAATTCAATCACAAACATAACACAAAGTTATACCATAAGGAAGAACGACCTCCCCCATACTAATATAAATGCCCATAATACAATTTCAAAATGGACCTTGGTAAACTATACTATTTTCACTGTAAGATGATATGCCTGCAGCTTATTGTTCTGTGTCACGCATAGATACTATTTCAAACTAAATAAAAAGAAACTGGCGAAATTAAACATTATAAACTATTAAAAGACAAGTAAATTATTATTATTATTATTAACTGGTAATAAATGAAGTAAATGAAATGAAATTAATATATCTTTACAGCGCCTGATGCGTGAAAAGGTACGCCATTCAATAGTGTATTGACACTACTGAATCGACAAAAAATCGATGAATAGGAGCGACCATTTTGTAATCACGTCATGCGCATCAGTACGAGTGCGTCTGCCTTGTGTGCTATTTTTTAACTATTATAACTTATTAGCCATAAGCCGTTTAATAAGAATTTATTTTAAAATTAAAATCGGTAAATCCGATTCCATTTCCTTTGTCAACTCGATTAAATGACATTCGTTACATCACTTTAATTGACAATTATGAACTGTCAGGGATATCATCATACGGCGAAAGTAGTATACTTAGGCTATCTTGGTTATAAACCCCGTAACAGTTTGAGAAAAGTCGAGAAAAAAGCCAGGCAAAGGTAGTTATAAAAGAAATATGAATGAATAAAGTGCTTTGCAATAATTTCTTTACTTTGTATGAAAACAAAAATGTAATGATAGCGAACATCTGTGAGCACTCACTCTCGGAACCTGTTTCCAGTTGATGGATTTTCGTGAACCTTTTACGAATCAAAGAGTGAACCCTATTGTTTTTTTGATAATCTTAAATAAATCTTTTTTTAGTAATTTATCAAAGGCCTTCATCATAGAAATCAAGTCATCGCTACAATAGGCTTTGCTTGGTTAAAGCCATAATGTTGTTTTATTTCATTGTGTAGGTTCGCGTGAATTTCAGAAAAACATATTAACCTGATCAAAATCTATTGAATAAATATTTTTTTTAAAAACTCTTTTGCGCTCATTGTTACTGTGGATTAATAGAAACTGCACTGAAATGCAAATAACAATGAAAATATATTTCTATTCTAATCCTTTATGTACGCAGCCTTAATTTTTATCTAAATTTCCGAAAACCAGAAAGTATATTTAGTGCTAGCGGTACACCCCGAAATTCAGTAAAAAGCTGCAAATGGTGTTAAAAGCGAATACGAATCAATTTGATATCGAAAGATAAAGATATCGAAGGAAAACACTAGAAAAATTCTAATTTCGGATTTTGAAGAAATCAGGCAGGATTCGAACCCGCGTCTTACTCAATCCTGGTGGCTGCTCTAACCACTGAGCTACCGAAATCTTAGTGAGCCGAACTGATCTTTCTAGTACATGCTTAAGTTGCAAGCCAACGTTATATCATCACTGTTTTAAGGCAAGTACGCTTGTTTTTTTAGTACTTTCGTCATGAAAAAACGACCGGCATTAAGTGCTTTTCACGGATATGTGTCGTCGGTACTGAGACATGGTGATAAGATACTTTGGGGAAATTCTTCAGATATAAGTAAAGCTTTTTATTGTGCAAAAAAAATGCATAAGAGCAATTTGTGGAGTAGGGCCAATTGAGACATGCCGTCCTTAATTTAAAAAGTTAAAAATACTAACACTAACAGGGCTTTATATTCTGGAAGTAGGTAGTTTTGTGCGAAATCATCCAATTTTTTCCAAAAGTACAAATTGTCAGACCGAAGACTTCGTCCGAGGGACACGGATCAGCTCGTGACTCTTTTTAGCAACAGTGCTCTCTTTGATAGAAATTGTATTGCAATCCGTTAAGATTTACAATAAAATACCAATAGAAATAAGGATATTAGAAACCAAATTGTTTTTGAAAAAATTAAGATTTTGGCTAATTGATAATTGTATATATAATTTAAAAGAACATTTTGACATGAAATGAATTTAATTTTTATTCATGGGGAGATTGAGTTGCTAATTATTATTACTAATTGTTTTTCAAATGTTACTATCAGCTGTTTGTTTAATTCAATTTGATTTAATTTTGTGATGAAAGCATGCTATGTATATTTAAATCTTTAAAAATGTGGTTATATCTGTCTACCATTTGTTGTGATGTTGAATGCCTACCGTATTATTAATTGATTACAATTTTGCATGTCACCTTGTTTGACAAAACGTGAGCTCTAATACTGTATCTTTATTGTAACCTGTACTACCATGTTTTATGCGAATAAAGCAATCTGAATCTGAATCTGAAAAAACAAGCATTGTAAATGCTAAAATTAACAAGGTAAGAATAAATTTGACCCGTAGCACGAAAAAAATAGAAAAAATGGAGAGGAGGTACGACAACATCTTTTTTTTGTACAGGAAAATAATGTTTTGTTCTGTCACCTATCGTGTGTGGAATTTAATGAAAAGGCTTACTGAGCCGATTCTAAAAATATATCACATCATTACATTTCACTCACCTGTTTTGAATTAAAGTAAAAATTATTTTAAATACTTAACATGTTTGGGCTTCTCCAGGTACGATACGGTAATTTGTTTTTTGGAAAATATGCGTTGAATGATATGCAATAGCCTCATAGCCAACCCCAAGAAAGAAAGAAAATATTTACCTTCAGTATTAAAATTTATAATAGAAAGATGTCGTCATAACTCCTCTCCTTTTTTTTTGTATTTTTCTTGCTACGGGTCAAATTGATTCGTATAGCCTGAATATCAATCTTTCCGATTTTCATGCTTTTAACACCATTCGCAGCTATTTTTTGGTGTACCGCTAGCACTAATTTAATTGTGCTATTTTACATACACGCTTCATGGCAAGTCACGACCTTCTCCAAATCGTCAAAGTGGTAGTAGTCGTATCCCGACGTCCCAAGCACTTCGAAGGGCAGATAGCCGATGATGGGCGGCGCGCGATGGTCGAGGAACAGAAACTTCCACTCAAGGCTGTGGCGCGAAGTGAACTCGCTGCGATTCGCGTCGACGAGCGACACGTCGCGGATCAGCTGGGGCGTATGCAGTCGGCCCGTGCACACGAACAACAACCTGGATTCGAAGGGTTTCTTGTGAAAGGCCATAGGTAAGTAATGCAGGCGTCATTTTTTACATTTCGCATTCATTTTTTGGTGAGTACCAAACCATATGATTATGAAAGAAAATATCGAGGCGCACATACTTTATATGGAGCGCATACAGCTAAAGTATATCGGAGCTGAAATATGAGGTATGGTGTTTTAAACTAACTACTCAATTGTACTTGATTCATACCAAGGAAAAGGTAAAAAAGCGGCATTATTTATAATCCTTAACATGCGACGCAATTAGGATTCAAGAAGGCTAGTTTTCAATGGCCAGTTGCAAAATTGAAGAAATATTGTTCTTGTATTGTGGTTAAAAAGACTTTCAAGTGTTTTTCCCATGTAATGTCTCTAATATCGACGGTTAAGAATCAAAACCTCTTATTTACTTAATTTACTTTTAGAAAATGTCTTGTGATGTAATTTTTCGTGATAGCTCGTGTTCCACTTCCTAATGCCAAATACTTCACATCTACTGCTTTGTGAAAAATAGTATCATAATGGATATCTAACATGATGTATTGCTGGATGTACTTTTATCAGAAAAATATACCCAACAGGTATATCATAATCATAATCATTTATTGTTGTTTTATGCGGTACATAGGTAGTATTTGTAAAAAAGTTTCACACATAAACCCTCCAAGGGCACATCAACATTTAAAAACCTTAACAAAGCCATATTTACACCTACTGACAAAAACAAAAATATGAAATACAAATCAAAAACTTAGTCAACAATCTTAAAAATACACATTATAATTCGAAAAATTCTTGTATAAAAACATTTACTTGTTAAATATTCCTTTAGGGTCTTGAAGAAAGTTTGGTTATTTTAAATATTTTTTATATTTATCGGTAATTCATTAAATATTTTGACTGACATGCAGGGAGCTGCCGAGCTGACTAGCTTTAAATTCACAGACGGGTTAGCCAGTTTGCTTTTATTGCGCAAGTTGTGGGGTTTGGAGAAGAAATCTTTCGCTTGTGGATATTGGTTGAAGTGCGTTTTAACATAATTGCTTATTTGTAAAATATACATTTATGTCAAAGTCAAGATGTTTAATTTAATAAAGTATGGCCTGCAGCTGTCCCTATCGGTAATATTTTCAGTTATTCTTACACAACGTTTTTGTAAGACGAATAATTGTTGTATATCTGAACTATTGCCCTATAGAATTAGGCCGTAGCTCAACCACGCGTGTGCGTAGGCATAATAGGCACTAAGAGCAGTTTTATGGTCTGTTGATTTCTTTAGTTCATAAAGAGCGTAAGTGAAGCTAGATAATTTAGAAGCAACCTTTTCTGTGTGTTGGCTCCAGGAGATGTTACTGTCAAAATGGACTCCCAGAATGGTACTGGATTCTACGGTTTTAATTAAGTTATTTTTATATGTCACTTTTATGTTTAAAGGAGATTTTTTAACGAGGTTTAAACTGCATTACTTTTGTTTTGGATAGATTCAATTGTAAGTTGTGGATTTTTAACCAATCTTTTATGAAATTCAGCTTATTAACTACTTCACTGTCTAACTGTTCGGCGTTTTGGCATGGAAAAACTATAGTGATATCATGTGCATAAAGAATAGTTTTGCTACAATTATCGTGCAGCACTTTTGGTAGGTCGTTGATATAAAACAAAAATAAGACACAGCCTAACACACTGCCTTGCGGTATAAAATTTCTGACTACCAGTGGCGGCGATCTGATCGTGTTGAAACTTCTAGTATTTTTATCAAAGTTATCAATCTCTACGCTTTGCTTGCGGTTTTCCAAGTAGGATTTGAACAATTTGTGGGCTTGACCTCGAACTCCTATACCGTCAACTTTTTCTAAAAGTATCTCATGTGACACGCGGTCATAGGCCTTGCTCTTATCTAGCATTATTCCAATTGCATACTTACGTGCGTTGACAATATCGAGGATTTCTCGAGTATAGTCGAATAAAGCTGTAATCTTATAGCGAAATACCTTCCTGTCCCATTTTTGCATCCTTTTTAACATCTGTTAGGCGAGATTAGAACTATTATTTTAGTGGAACTAAGGCAAAAAACAATATTTTATGAAATTATATCTCGGCTCCAATTTCACTTAGAACAATTCTGACCGCTCAGATATGTTCTTTTTATTAGGGTGCTTTAAAGCAGTGTGAAATTATTTCTGGCCGCTAATAAATAACAATACGTAACGGGTCCATACAAAGTTACTCAAACCCCTTTACCTATTACATGCCAAGACTCCCGCAGTTAAATGTGCCTCTAGCGCCGGACACGTATATGGTACGTGGTTCAAGTCCCGGAATGGATTAGGATTTGTCTTTTTGTTTTAAAAATTACTATTTCGTTATTTGTTTTATAATTTATCATATTTAAAACAATTTATCTATTTTTATATTCAAAATGTAAGACTTATTTGATTTACTGACTACTTTTTAAATTTAAGTAGGTATTCAAGAAATTTCTATAACTAAGTCATTATCATTGATCCATCTGTATACTCGAAAGGTGGTATCAATGAATAAAACATTAGATTTTATTTTTAACATATTTTTTATTGTTTACAACTTTCTGAAATCATCCTCTTGAGTTTGTCAATATCGACTGGGCAGTATCTACAGTTTCTTGGGCTTAAGGACCATAGTTTTCGTCAGTTTGAGGCTGGGTTGGATTTGCAAAAAAACGTTTCCTTCAACTATAGACCTTCGCACTTTAGGATTTCACTCCGTGTAAATATATCTTTTGAAAGTTTTCACTGGAGAACTTGCTGTCCATTTTCGCCAGACAGTGTGCCACAGGTGATCCACTCACCTGAGGCAGTCTGCTGACACTGTCAGTCAATATACATACTGCTACAGCTACATGTTGTTGCATGCGGCTCCTCATCAAACGGCAACGTCGCAAATTCGTGTAAATACACACTGGAGACTAGACACACATGCGTAAATTTTGGAGTTTTTTATCACCTGATATAAGATTACTGACATTATAAATATTTTTTATTGGTTTTGCGAAAATAAGTATCCCTAAATAAGTCCCCGCGCAAATATCAAGGCATATCTATTACTATTTAGCGGGTGAATGTCGATTGACTTTTGTATGGAAAACGAACCACCATAATACATACCGTGATTGCTGGTCTGACTGGTAGTTTCCCATTTCATCGTGTTCCAACTCTTCCATGTTTGTCCCTGCAAGAAATTGAGAGCTTATTATACTTAACTCAAGTTACAAGTCATAGAATTAAAAAGACTTATAAAGTAAAAAACAACTCCGCCAACGAAACAAAGCCAACTTCGAAACAGTTACGAAATTTTGCACACCTTCAGGAAAAAGTAATAACAAAAGATGTTTTGAAAAAATTTTCCTCAAATAAATGAAAAGCTATGAAAATGTTAGTCAACAAGGTTGAAAGCTTTGCTTTAGGTGATCTCGTAAGCTGAGCAACATTTAGAACCCGTGTTGTTTACAAAAAAGCGAAAATTATAGTATTAGTCGTTAGTTAACTGTCGTAAAAACGTGACTTAATACGGAAACTAATTCACGTTGTAAATTTACTATTTGTTCAAAATATTCACAACTCGAGAAATTATTAGAATAATTTTGCAATTTATACCTCAAAATAACCTGTATTAAACGAGTAACTTTTTAAATACTTGGGACAACTTTCAGTGGTAATTTTTTTTTTCACAGGATCTGGAAAATATGGAGAATATTTTCTGATCAAGATTTTTTATTGCGATATTTTATTTCAAAAATCCAATAAAATACTTAATACTGAACAAGAAAACACGTGTGTACCAATCTTTCGGCAAAATAAATAAGTTCATATCATTGAAACTTTTTTTTATTATTTCGATTTAATCCTTTCTTCCAGAGACACTCTGTATACGGGGTTACAGGTTAAGTCGACCTAGACCCTTAAAGGTGGGCTTGTTCTGATTTCTAGAAAAGTCGACTGTGTTCTTTTCGGTGCAATTCATATATGTTAAAGCAGAGCATACCTACATACTTTCTTGTGAGTCGTGAGTCGCAAGGATAAAAACACGATTGCCAATACTTCACTCGATAGAAAAAAAATCTAAGAAGGCACTGATTATAACACTTAAATGTCTGTAGGTCAGAAAGTACACTATTAAATGACATAAAAGTTTTACCATTGGATTCGCCTTGTCAATCAATATCTAGTGAGCGCTAAGAAACATTAAGTTAAAATGTATATGTTGTTCCCGTAATAACGAAAAGGCAACCCAATGATACCAGGTCATAGCGCGTTGCGCCTATCGCATTGTTCTCAGGTTGTGGCGGCTGGCACTCTTTTATTTATTTATTCTTTATTGCACAGAATTTAGGGTACAAATGGAGAGCTCATTGCCTAGCCTAGAGGCATTCTCTACCAGTCAACCACACGGCTAAAATGAGATATTACATGCAGTGCGAAAGGTAATAAATTATAACACTTTCCGCACGAAACCGATTCAAAAGCGGTTTACTGGTATTATGTGTGTAGTAATATACATTTTGTCAATCGACTTTGGTATCGTATATCGGTTATGTGTATTTCTCAAGCTCTAGTCTGAACGAAATTTCATCAAAATTGATTCAGTGGTTTTGGTATGAAAGTGGTTTTGGTTTACCACTCAGACAGAGTTACTTTCGCAGTCATGATATTAGTAACTAGATGACCGTCAGCGGCTCCGCCCGGGTAGACTATTTCTCCCGTTGAAATATGGCTTATATAAAAAATATAGCCTATGTTGCCTATGTATTCAATATCAAAATTTTCCTCTTTAAAATATGAGTATAGATGATAAGTTTCAGATACAGTTTTTTTGTGTAAGTATGCCTGCCTAACAGGTAGATCTGAAAAGAACGATTTAAAGCATTTAAACTTGATTTTCATCTAACAAACCAAATTAATTCAAATCTTACGACTTATTGACTGACACGATATGGTTATGAGTTTTTCTGTAATGTGCTGGGTTACATTTTCAACTGGACATTGATTTAGTGTCGGAAGTCAAATCCTAATGTTAATGGAATAGAAAATATTTCTTTACTTCTTACTTTCATTTTGAACTATAAATTAGCCAGTTCAATGAATGTAAGGAAAATAAAAGATACATTGTTAACCTGGCCTTACATCCACTCCCTACATTTTGGTCCTTTTGTGTCGCACTAAATGGTGAAATTAAACGAGTAGGGAAGTAAACAGGTAGGTTTTCCCTTGCTCGGACCAAGGCCCCTGTGACCCAGTGACCCTGTTACCCTGCGAGTCCTCTGAGTATTTCACGCTATTATCTATAAACACTTTAATATTTGGCTTACCTGAAAAATTCTCCTCGTAAAGGTGAAAGATGTGGGACTCGTAATCGTAACCCAAGAAGGTAGTGGTCCTACGCCACGGGTCGTGTTTTCGATGCCCAGTCCCAAAGGCTGGGACGTTCTTTTGTGTTTTTCTACGTCAGTGATATCTATTCAGGCATGTACGGAGGAAAGCAGTCGAATCTCCACAAAACCATTACAAAATGGGTTGTATGTTGTCAGCATAATGAGCCAACAGGTACATCAAAATATCTTAATGTTTATCGATCTCTGACGCTCAAAGAGTCACACATGGGTGTAGACCTTAAGACGCCACCTTCAGTTAAAAAAAACACTATAGAACTCTACTTACGAAAATGACCGTTGAATTGCACCATCTCGTACGTAGGCTCCTCCCTGCAGTCGAGACTGCCGCGCCTGAGGTGACAATGGAACCGGATCTGGTTGTCTGAACAAAAAACATACCATATTTTTAATTTTCAGTTTAAAGAATTTTATTCTCATAAAAAAGACATACATGTCACTAATTTGAGAACGAAATTATTGTACAGTCATACGCAGTGTATTTTTTGATTCAAAGGTAGGAAATAAATAGTAATAACTAATAAGTAATAATTTCATTGTAGGATTAGGTTTGAAATCGGATTTCAATCCTACAAAAGATTTATTGTTTTAATGGCTTAATTAGTTGCCCAAAATGACTAAGTTAGGCAAGTACCAGCTGGATGCATTTAACTTAGTGGACCGAAGGGCTAGGTGAATCATAGGCGACGTTCGTTCGTTGGAACCATCTTCAGAGTTTGGAGCATCGCGCTAAGTCGCCTGTCTGGCTTTTTTATAAGGTGTATTTGGAGTGTGCGCCGCAGAAAGTACACAATGCTACTGAAACCACCCTCTACTTGCCACCGGGCCACTAGACGCCGAGAGGACTTCCACCACTAAAACAATCAAACCTTATGTAGGATTTAAATCCGATTTGATGGTTTGGTTGTTTGATTCTACTGGCCATACTGTCTCAAAATTGGCTAAATGCCTTAATAAATAAAACCAACCAGTATCACTATAGTTTATTCTTCGGGGGTAGTTCTCCATTTTGTCTAAAATTTTTATTCATAATCTAATTCATAATTCTACCCATTTAACCCCTTAGAATATATGGGTATCTCATTTAGATAGCTGTGGCATATCTAAAAGCTATGAACTTCAACTCCTTTGTTTTAATTTTCCGAAGTGTGCAATTTGACTAAAACTGAAAACCATCACTCTCTAAAGCATTTACGCCAAATAAGAAGAAATAAAAATTATGGTATTAGGACAAGCAAACAATACGCAATATATTTATTTATAGCTGATGGTTTTCAACTCAAAATAAATAAGATACATGGTAGATATCCCGTTTAGGACTAATCTAACAATACGCGAATAGTGAAGTGGCAGATATTTGCTGTGCACAAGACTTTCATTACACAATTTATACTTTACCTAGAAAATAAACAATGAATACATAAATAAATATGCGCTAGACATCACACCAGTAGTTATGGTCTCGAAGTAGGGATAAATATCCCTGTCACAAAGTACTAGACAAGCGATTAGGCCAGGGGCTTCACCGAGCACACCCAGACCCGAGTCAATTTAGAAAAGATGGTTTCCTGAATTTATCCGACCGAGAATCGCACGACGAAAGTGAGGGCGAGAAACCGTGCTACAGCGCGCAGTGCACCAATCGTGTCTTCACCAGCACAATCACTTGTCAGTCAACATCATAAAGTGCAGTTCGCCTGGCGTTTATTCAATTGATGGTGAGCTATATTTTGCCATATTTTACAATGCAGCAAAGGATATGGCCAATTGAACACACTGAACAATCACATTAAAATCGAATTTGATTCACTTTAGTCGCGGCATCACTCTTTGTAACGAGATGATACTAGTAGGTATATTATTAAAAGCGGTTCAATGTTTTATTATTGTTGAAGTTTGGGAACCGTGTGAAACACAAATGGAACAAAAAATATATTTGGGTTGCTAGTAAATTGACATGTCAGTAATAATAAGGCATACAGCAAGTAGCAATTCGCAGTGCTCTGCGACATAAATACTTCTAAAATACTGATTACTTCTTGAGCCACCACTTTGACTATGAATGTTTAATCGGCTCTATCGTCCTTAAACAAAATTTTGATTACACGTTGTGGATAGTACAAAATACCAAAAAAATAAGGTTAAATGTTTGTTGCTAGCACATTTGCACCTGCGCATGATTCTTTCAGGATTAACTATCATGTCAAATGTCTCTTGTTTTAAAATTGCTGTCGGGTACAAGGAGGGCGCGAAGAACTTTACATATACATAAGAAACGTATTTATTAGAAATTCATCTTTTTCTTTATTGATAATGAGTCTATTCGCAAAATGCAGTAGTTGCATATCTAACAGACATACATATGAGGTTCCAGTTATTCGCAAACTGCAACATTATAATTTTTATATTTTTGACAGACCGGTTTCGCAAAAGTCTTCCTGAAATGCAATTTATAAAGGGGTTTGAACATTTTTGTATGGAAGCTGGCATAGCTACCTGCTGCCATTTTGTTTTTTTTCTGAAAGTTCCGCGCACACTAAAAGTTGTATATTTGGATAGAGGCTTAGAATAATTACTCATAGATAGTGGACTTATCGCTTTGAGCGTTTTCTTCCAGACGACTTTGGGATGTGGGGGAGAGATTGCGGAAGAAGAGAACAGAATGTTCAAATGTCCTAAAATATGATATTTGTTAACAGTCAAGCGCGAAAAGCCTGATAATAAGTAGATTTTGAATGTTATTCATTTAAAATCAACTTATTATCAGGCTTTTCGCTCAGCATTTCTCGCAGAGCGCTTAGCATTCCTTATGACTTTTTTGCAAGTAAGGTCAGTCTCCAAAATACAGAATATTCCGTACGGAATCATTAAGTTTCGGAATCCCGAACGCAGCAAACCCAGTAACTAAGTTGAATTTAATTAAATTTGGTTGAATATTTAACACCAATAATTTATCTAGACTTCAAAGGACTATTTTAAATACAAGTAAATAAACTGAGATAAACGATTGCACATTTTAGACATTTTTAGAACTACCCTCAGTGAAAATATATAACAATAAAAACAATTCAATTCATGGTTAAAATAATAAGCACATACAGAACACAAGCAAAAGGACAACTACAGAATTGCATACCTTTACCAACAGGCTGCGAGGGATCTACTGCTGGTTTGCTTGGATTTTGAAGAAGGTTGTATAGACGTGGCCGATCTTCTTCATAAGATAAGTCAAAAATGCTCTTAGTAACAATGTCAACCTGAAAGTTAAAAATGTATCATACATGGAATCACGTCATTCTGTAAAATTCAAATACAGTTACTTCATCAAAGATATAGCTAATTACCGGATTATGTCCAAGCAATGATGTAATGCTCTCAGATACATAATAGATGCGACCTGTTACTGAAAATACCATCATGAAACCTTCCAATGCTTCCAAAATCAGATAAGTAAATACTTCATTCGAAAGAAAAGCCGGTTTCCAGTCTTCTTGAACATCATGAGTCCGGGATCTGACCATAATTTCTAAAACAAAATCATAAATATGGACTATGCTAGTTAAGGTTTTTTTATTTTCATATTGTCTGAACAAATATATGAAGGATTTAGCAGGATGGTATTGATGGTTGCGCAAGCCAAGAGTAAAGCAAAAAAAAAATTCATTAAAGAGTGTAAGAATAAATCTAAGCTAGTTTAGACAGAGTCAAATCAAATGGTATTTCAATAATAAAAAACAAGCACCATTAACTCTTATAAAAATCAACAAAAACATAATTCGAATCCATCATGTATGTAGTTTACAAAATTAGCTCCTACGCCAACAAGCATATTTTTATCAGTCTCTGACAGCCAATTACCTCTAACATTGACATACATATGGTAGATAGTAGGTAATTAGCTGACAATGACCGCACAATAATAATGCCCGATGCCCCTAGCCCTATGGAGGACTAGGGGATAGAGAGATGCAATGAGTGCTGTTTAGCCTGTTGATACCAGTGTTTCTGAACTAGAGGCATAATCAATGCCTACTAGGTAAACTTCCCATTCAAACTAGATAAAAACCTACAAGGCTGAAACAAAACAATAGATCAGCTTAGGACCAGGGCTCAGGCGCTATTCAATAGTGATAAGTGATTTATTTATTTATTAATAGCAAGTAACCTCTATGTGATAATTTGTTAGGTTGGGGAAAAAGTCTTTTCGCATATAGTATGTATGAACTTGTAATAATATCTCTTTGGCTATACTATTTGTATATGGCTGGTTTTGGTATCATTTAAAGTTTAAATTTTAAAGAAGATAATTTCAAATTCAAATTAGGAAAATGTGTGATTTTCATATGTTTTTTACTGTCAAGATGAGTGAATCTAATGAAGAAATCTAATACATTTTAAAATTTCACTACAAATATGGTAAAAATTCTACGCAAGCCGCGAAAAAAAATTGCGATGTTTATAGACCTAGTGCAGTATCAGTGAGAGTAGCACAAATTTGGTTTAAGCGCTTTTAATCCGGAAATTATGATGTCAAAGATGCACGTCGCTCTGGTCGCCCTATTACAGAGAAAATGGATGCCATTTTTGAAAAAGTGGAGCAATATCAGTCGTTACAACGTAGCTAAAGAACTGGGAATTGACCACTAAACAGTTTTGGCGCATTAGAAGAAAACTGGGTCCACAAAAAAAGCTCGATATTTGAGTACCTCACGAGGTCACTGAAAGAACCCGTGTACTCATTTGTGATTCTTTATTACGATGTAATCAAACCGAACCATTTTTGAAAAAGCTGATAACTGGTGATGAAAAGTGAATCACGTAAGACAAGAACATGCGTTAAAGGTCGTGGTCAAAGGGCGGTCAGGCTTCACAAACTGTGGTGAAAACCAGGTAAACTTGCAACAAGGTGATGCTGTGTTTGTGGTAGGACTGGAGGGGCATTATTCAATCTGAGCTGTTACCACCAGCCACGACCATCGATTCTAAACTCTAATGCGAACCACTGATGAGATTAAAGCAAGAAGTTGAGAGAAAGCGGCCGGAATTAATCAACAGAAAGGGTGTGGTTTTTCATCATGATAACGCTAGACCTCACACATCTTTAGCCATTTAGCAAAAATTAAGAGAGTTTGGCTGGGAGGTGATTGTTCAAAGATTGACAAAGATTGTTTCCTGAATTGACAAGACTGGGAATCGAACCTGGTACACTACGGAAATTGAGGCGAGAAACCGTGCTACAGTGGACTGCGCTAAGAGTGTCGCCGAAATAAATCAATCCTAGTCCCAGTGGTCCCTAGATTTACAGTCATTCCAAAAGTAACAAATAACTCACCATTATGGTTCTTCAGGAATAATATTGTTGACTTTAGTACTGAAGACTTATCCATTTTCCTATTATTAGAACAAACCATTGAATTAAGCTCATTAACCAGCATATTGAACTGATCTCGCCTTTTCTTCTCACTTAGGTTTCGAGTCCTCCTAACAAAAAATATGGAAGAATATTATTTAAAGTTATTTTTCTTAACTTACAATTCAAATAAATCAAGAATGCTCAATTTATTGAGAATAAACATTTCCATTTATTACGTCGGTACACAAATTATCAGTGCAATTCAACCTCAACTTGAGAGACAACCAAATGTAAATTGTTGTAAATTACATTATGCAAGCACAGTAACTATACTCAGTAGATGTGATGAAAACATACCTTTTTGAGTCATCTTTATCATCACCATCATCTTCCATGGTGCCAGTAGGTAATGTGCACCAGAAGAACGCAATCACACTATCAGATCAGAGTAGCAACGTCTCAACCGTTGAAACTCTGATGCTAAACTAAAACAATAATCGTTGGTTCACTTTGCGCACACATTCTCAAAACAAACCAGTATGAACATTTCTTGTTATTGATCTCTAAGAAAGCAGGTCAGTTTTAGTTTGTCGTAAATAATTTAAAAGTGTAAAGCAGTGAAATGCTTCGTACGATTATCGAGCCATACATGTAACTGCAATTCCTGTAATTCACGACTACACCACAAATTACCTATCAGAAATGACTCCAGCCACGTATTAATTACAAAGCGTACTTTTTCTTAAAATTCACTACAAAATATGGGCAAGTCTATGCAATTAACAGAGCAAGAATTATTGATTTAAGCTCTCCAATCCGAGTTTCCGAAACAGCTACGAAACTGAAAAAAATTAACTAGTGTGATGAGTCAACTCGATTTACTAACTAGAGTTAACTCGAGTTGAGCTTAACTCGATTTGACTCGAGTCGGATTGTATCAACTCGAGTTTGGCTGTTGTATACGTAACGGCAGTCAAGTTTCAGGTTTGGGCACATTATGCTGTCTACATGAGCCATTTTGCAATGGTTTGGTAAATGATTTACCTGCTGTCCTCCGAACACACGCGTTCACGTCAAGATTTACATAAGGTGCCCACCTTAAGCTGCTCTCTTAAGACGCAATTTGCGATATTTGGTAAAGGTTGACCTGTCATCCTGTGATGAAGGAATGAAGGCAGCAAGCGAATAAGACTTTGTTTGAGCGATAACATATAACAACAAAGAAAAAACCCTGATCATCAATTTCATCGGTTGTACGAGAAGAAGTGAGTAGGTAATTTAACTAAGTTGTCATTCCCTCTTCTATATCAACTTAAACTAAAAAGTTGAGCAAGTTAATTGTCTCATGTAAGTAAAAGAATTGAATGAAAAAATAAATGAACAAAATAATAAAAAGTTATTTCGATTTCGACCCCAATCGTTAATTTATTTAAAGCTTGGTCCTGCCTGCCAACTCGAGTTGCGTGAGTTGCGTGACTCTTAATACAAGAATTTGCACGCCTCACGCCTGCATAGCAGGCCGAATACTATGTCTGGGCTCACATTTACATCTGTAATACTCCAATGTATTCTAGCAAATAAATGATTTTACTTTACTCGACTCGAGTTCGAGTTAAGTGAATTTTACCTCTAGTTAGCTCGAGCCGTCTTTAATCCAAGATGGCCCATCTCTAAAATTAACCCACAGGTTATAAAATACAGAGTAATTCATTCATGAGCGTATATGTTATGAAACTTAGAACACTTTACTTTTTGTATCGGGAAAATGTACTTTTATAGCCAACCTGACAAAAATACAAGAGGTAAACCGTAAAAATTTAAATGGCAAATAGAATTATAGCTAATAAATTTTTTTAAAGAGTTATTCATTATTAAAAAACTTAAAATTAAACACTCTGTTTTTTCCAGGGTCCAAAATTAGGTATAGAGGCGTGGCTGGAATTCAAATTTGGGTATAGCAACACTAATCAACGACACTTAAACTACTACCAACCTTTTTCGTCAGCCTAGAAGAGGCGTTAATGCCAGGTAACCGCTTTTTGGCTGGAAATTAAAGATAATATTACGAAATGGCTTGCTATGCTCAGTTTAGGGATTGAACTTGACAAGTTAAAGGCTCCAGCAACAAATTCAACGTTCAACAAACTGTGTAATGTCTATCTCAGAATTCAAAAATACACAACTTGGACTGATTCCTCTCAAAATCCCATTGTGTCAACACCAGGAATAAGAAGAATATCAGTAATGGTACAAAATCACATAATGTTAAAGGCAAAGGTGTTATTTTGAATTAATTTAAAACACCTAATTATTCATTTCAGATGTAAAACTTGGCTTAATGTAATCTGTAATGAAGACCTGGTTCATATTCCAACAGAAAAACTTTGGCAAATGCGTTTATTATTTTGAGGCCACTTAATTAAATAGGATTTCACCAAAAAGGGAAACCGTTTGAAGAAGCGAGCAATTGGGTATGCGAAAAAAAATCAAACATGTCTTAAATCAAAAACCATTTCGGAGTATTTCTATTTTATACCATAATTATATATTTAACATTTTTAAATGCAAAGGATCTAGGATATTTTTAATTAAATACGTTGGCAATCTAGGGTCAAATGAATGACCCCAGAAAGCCAACGTCGGTAAAGAGTACATTAAGGTTCTTTTATTGGACTCTTGACGGTAATCAAGTTGACATCTCACAATTGAAACCTACATGGTCGTTTAAAATAAATATTTTCTATCACATTTTTAAGTGTTTCAAATATGGATCCTTCAATTGAATCTGCTTTGTTTTCTTTAGGTATGTACACACAGCGTCACGTCGAGTTACCCTCGTTGGATTTTGAACCGTTTTTATGTCGGGGGCACACACAAGCGCTATAATAGAGCTGCAAGGGGGTAACTCGCGGCGTGACGCTGTGTGTAGGTACTTTAAACCTACACGCACTGCCCACAATGCAATAAAATAAAAACCAATTTCAAATTCAAATCATTTATTCAGGAATCAGCACATTTTGATTTTACAATAAATTGACTGGCTCGGTGGCTCATTGGATAGTGACCCTGCCCTATGCAGCAGGAGTCGTGGGTTCGATCCCGACCCAGGACAAAGATTCATGTGATTAACATTTGCTTGTTCTGTGTCTCGGTGTAAATATATATTAAAGTATAATATTTGTATTCCCATTGTTGATTCAGACAATCCGTAACACAAGTGTTTAACAATGTGTGTGAGGTTTGTTGGACATTATTAATATTATAAATATTTTACACAACAATGTAAAGTTTTTAGCGTGATCAATGAATGATGAATTCATTGATCACTGTCAGAACTTGACGAGTTACATGAACTTGACGTGTCTCTGGTAACTTGGATTACGAATTCGTCAATCACATTATCCAGTTTAATACAGTCCAGTTTAATACCCTTATTTATATAAAAAATGTAAAATTTTGATTCATAACGTATTAAAAAATGTATTTTATAATATATTGCATTGCTTTATTAGGTGGAACGGAACGTAAGGACTTTCAAACATGGTAGGTTAAAAATATACAAATTACGCGGCAAAATTAAAAAGAAATAGGCGTGCTTAAAAAAGAGAAAAGTGTCTATTTTATTTGAATCTTTTCATCCTGCCAGCACTATAGAAATTCCTGTTATTGCTGGAACGAGTTCAAGCAATATAAAAGAACCTCAAAAGAAGAAGCTCTGCTTGAATGTAGAGGAAGTCTGTGTTCAGACGGTCAAGAATATACACACAACAACATGGTCTAGGGATATAGAAAACTTTTTTAAAAACTTAGAAGTACTGGCCTTACAAAAAAACTATTAATGACAGATTATAAAATCACTATTAAGTTCCTTTTTTAAATTCGAATTTGCATACATACATAAGTAAGGTCCAAGTATGTTTCGCGTAGTTAAAAAAAGTGTAAGAAATTGATTTATCTAGCGTAAGTCAACACAAAACGTTCAGGTTTTAACTTGCAAATAATTATTCCAAAGTTTTTATTATTTTAAAAATCCTCAAAACAAAAATATAAACATAGCTATATTAGTATACAGAAGATTTGTAAATGGATGGTTACAGTAGCAGGTAAAATATTCTTACCACAAGAGAAATCGTCGTTATCTTTTAATAATTGACGAGCATTCGCATTGCAAAAGCTGGACGAAGAATGACTGAGTTCTTTGCAATTTCCTGCTTTACGTGTATACTGCTGAGCCATTTTTGTCACATTTCTTCATTGTTTGGAAGACTGTAATTATTAATACAACAGTACAGTAGGTAGGATCTTCCTCGACCACACCATACAAGAATTAATGGACAACATAGTTGTTAAATTTATATTAATGTTATTTTTAGCTTACCTGTGCAAACATATATTGCAAATATTGCAACCACTATATGATTCACTTGGGCAAGCATAAACGCAACACTTTGTGCTGCGAAATAAAGGAACCAACTTCGTCTAAATTCACAGACTAGTTAGAGAACAGGAAAGAGGATATAATATTAACTAAGAGAGAACAGGCCCCTGACTCTTGAATCTAATTTCGCTGGATTGGCATTAGATTACTGTCACCAACATTTTTTTAAACCATAACGCTTTGTAAAAGGTTCAATAATTTCTTGTTTGACATTTCTGCAATGCTTGTCCCATGGAAGTAATAAGTACTTACGCACAACTGGAATATGCAATCTGAATAACTGGGTACACAAAAATACACTTTATGGTGTAAGAGAGAAGGTTTATATTTCAAATGATGAGGTCAGCGGGCCAACTGAGATAGCGCATACAAGGTGAGGGTGTTCCTTTCCTTAACATTGCCAGCGCTCGTTAGTAACATGTTAAGTAGATTTAATATTGCAACACATTCGTTACTGAATTAAAATAAAGCAAAATTACCGCTTTGTTTTTAGACAACAAAGTTAGATTAATTTATTATGTATGAAAATGTATTAAAATCAAGGCTTTTACAGCTTAGTCTGTTATGTCAAAATGTAAAGATAGAATTCAGAGTTTTATAGTGGCCACAATACTGTAATGGCGACCGACATGGCGTCTTCCCTCTTCAAGAACGCGTGCGTCGTCTGAAATATTTGCTAATTTAGGTGTTTTCTAGCAAAATGGTGAAAAGGTGTTGTGTTATGGGCTGCGAAAATGAAACATTTGCTGGTTGCAATATTTCTTTTCACAGTTAAGATAGAATATTATGACAATTACACAAATTCTTGTTAAGGAACAATTAGGGTGACAATAAATTATTTTTTCCCCTTTCATTGGAATCTATAAAATGTTGAGAATCCTTATGGTTTTCAAACTCAGAAGGGCTTGTCAGGTCACAAAACTTTCAGTCACAAAAAAGTAAGATTTTCATTAATTTCCGACGTAAAGTTCGGTGGTAGGTTTTAGTTTTGTTTGCATGAGCAAAAAAGCACGTCCCATTGGCAGCTTTGAAGATAGGAAGGCTTTTATTGAACTGTTGAGTAGTGGTTGCTGATAAGAGGTTACTGTTTAGCGTAGCGAACACAACATTTCATCAATGATCAACGATCGCCGTAAACGGGAGAGCAACTCATGGTAGAAATACTGGGATCTGTGTTAAGCGCATTCAGGGACATCGACAGCGACTTCAGAGCCCGAATTTCCGCGACTTGAGCCAAATGGCGTGAGGTGAATGGTGTCATTGGTGACCGCAAAATGCCGATCAAGCTGAAGGGGCAAAACAGGAGCTGCGCGTCACGGAAATGAAGATCGCGTGCGGAACACCCACATCCGCGGCAGCCAGCCATCCGTGACATCGCAGACAAGCTGCAGGAGTACCGCCTTCGTTGGTATGGTCATGTCTAACGGAGAACGGCAAACTGCGTGGGCAACAAATGTCTGGCCATGCAACCCCCGCCAGTACCGGTAGAGGCGGACTCCAGAAGCGCTGGCTCGAGGTAATTAAGAGGGTCAATCGTGCCAACAGACTCACCTCTGAGGATGCACGAGACCGTGCGAAATGGGCCATGAACATAAGGAAGGCGAACCTTGGGACCCTATACACCAGTGTTGGTTCACAACCGGGATAAACGGACGGATGATGATGATGATGATAGGATAATGCGACAACTGTGATTTTAAACCTAAATAAAAACTTGTGGCTCGTAAAAATTTGTGCCAAATTATATAATGTATTGTTTTTTTTTGCCCAATCCAACCTTTTATCGAAAAATGTGCAATTTATAACAACCATAATATACAATTCCGATATTAATATCGGAATTCCGATATTGCGGTCTAATATCGCAAATCAGTATCGGAATTGGAAATCCTCCGATATTACATGCCCTATTACCCTACAAGTGATTCAATCTGGCTAACTACTGAAGTGCTTGAGTTTTAAAATTAAATGCCCTATTGGCTATTTTTTTATCAATAAAACTTCAGCTAATGTCCAACCACAATTAATTCTGACTGTCGTAAGAATCTTACATGCTATGAATATTACTGTGCGATCTTCGACTTGTGGTGGTAGATACTATTACAAATCGTAAAACATTTGAATCTAAGGTTGTAATTTTCACCATCCAAATATCAAGTTTCAAACATCCGTTGCAGGACATTTACTACTCTGTGTAAAAAGTATCGGGAATATGTCAATAAAAAGACCCGCGTAAAAGAGGTCGTTCTAATTTTTTTACTGCATGTTAGTAGCACTGTACTGATTAAGCGCGCAAAATTTGAGCGGGATCTGTCATTTAATTTGTTTTAAACTACACTTTTTGTTGGTGATAGTTTTGAGTCCTCGGCGATTTTTACAATGGAAAATATTGTTGAACAAAGAGTGTGCCTTATGTGTTTCGAATGATTTTTCATGTGGTGAATCACTAAAAATGTTGCGAAATACCTACGGCGAATCGTGTATATCGAAAACAAGGGCTTATGAATGGTATAGGCTTTTAAAGAAGGCCGAGAAGTAGTAGTAGACTTGCCTCGTTCTGGTAGACCTTCAACCGCTACGACCAAAGAAAACATCGACAGAATCAAGAAGCTAGTGCTCGAAAATCGACGTATGAGTCTGAGAGTTGGCTAGTGAGGTGAACATATCTTTTTAGTCCTCCACAACATTCTCTTTGACATTTTAGGCATGAAACGCGTCGCCTCTCGACTAATTCCAAAAGAGCTTAATTTTGTTCAAAAAGCGCAGCGAAAGCATGTCGCTGAAGACATGGTTTCCCGAGCTTCTACGGATCCGACCTAAGAAACGTATAATAACTGGCGACGAGACATGGGTTTATGAGTACGACATGCAAACAAGCCAACAGTCTTCAGAATGGCGTCTCGAAAACGAGCCGAAACCCAAAAAACCGCGGCAAAGTCGCTCCAAAATCAAGGTGATGCTGACAGTTTTTTTTGACTACCGTGGTGTGGTTCACTCCGAATTACTTCCAGAGGGAGAAACAGTGAATAAAGAATATTATTTAGGCGTCATGAAGCGTTTGCGTGAGAGTATCCGCCGAAAACGTCCAGATTTGTGGCAACACAACTCATGGATGCTGCACCATGATAATGCACCATCACACACAGTCATTATAGTGAAAGAGTTTTTAGCGAAAAACTCAACAAAAGTTCTCGACCAAGCATCGTATTCACCTAATATGGCTGTCTGACTTTTTTTTTTCCAAGTTAAAATTACCACTTCGAGGAAAACGTTTTGAGTGGATAGAAGCCATATAAGAAAATTCGCTGAATGAGCTAAAGGCCATACCGCAAATAGCCTATGAAAAATGTATGGAAGACTGGGTGAAGCGGTGGAGATGTTGTATTGCAAGCGATGGGGCCTACTTTGAAGGCGATAAAATAAATTTAGATGAATAATTTGTATTTTTTGTTTTATTGACAAATTTCCGATACATAGTACATAGAAGGTATATACATTGTATATTTTTCCAACACCACATGATTAAATGGGCTAGAAATATTTTTGCTGAGACAGAATTTACTTCCGAGGTTGGAAAAATTGATTTTAATTTTGTTAAACAATTACACAATTTTCAAGAAAAAGAAGGTTTGCGACTGGGGAACAAGATTTGTAGCGCCCACATTATTTTTTTTGGTAAAAAAATGAATGTCAAATTAGCGACGCAACTAATAAGTGCATCTGTAGCAGATTCCCTAGACTTTTTGCGACAGAGTGGCAGTCCAATTTTCCAAAACAGCGAAGCTACTGTGGAATGAATTCGATGGCTAGACAGGTTATTTGATATATTAAACATATCAGAGAAGAAAATGTTGGTATTTATAGTACAACGTTTTTCAACCAAACTTAATGATCTATTTGAACATCCAGCGCAAGAAGAATCACATGAAATTCTTCTTGGAAAATTAATGTATGATTCGTATTTCACCTTGCGAATATTGCATCACGCAAAGTTGAAGTCTATGGCTTGTTTAGGAAACCGTGTTGGTATGCGTCATAAATTGCACAAGACGATCTTATTTAGTAATGTGTAATCCTGTTTTGTAAAATAGGTACCTATGTTAGTTTCTGTAAGATCTGCGTAATAATAAAACAAAGTATTATAATAATTTATCATCTTTATTTACCGCCACCTAGTTTCTGGCATCCCCAGTAGATCCTACTAAGGAATCTTACGCTAGTGAAACCGCGAACATGATCATCTTGCTATTTTTTTCTAGTCTGTCATTTTATACATTCGTGTATGTAGGTGAATATTCCAATACCAGCTTTTTTTCATATAATTGCCTAGGTTCAAACTTAGGACCAGCTATCCCTGAATCACTTAGATATCATCAAAACTAACAAACGCTTCCACATTTATCCTCCTCCTCGCATCGGTCTCAATGCTGAGGGTCGTGATCATCCATAAGGAGTATCTTGTCGCGAATTATTTGTCGGCCTCTGTCCGAAGCAGAGTGAAAGGCATCGTGCAAGGTGGTTTCAAGCGTGATGCGAATCTGGTCGCTTCATCGCATTTATAAGTTAGTTTAATTTAACTAATAATAAAACAAGCAAAATATTTTTTCTTTTCATACATTATGGTTACCTTATTAGAGTGAGATAAACTGACCTCGTACCTACTGTCTCACTAGGACCGTTTTTTAGTAGCAGTGCACATTCCAGTTATGCAGTTGTACGAAAGTACTTCCATGGCTTGTCTAATGTAATTCTGTTCAAGAGTCAGGGGCCAGGTTCAGACGGGTAACTTCTCTAGCAAAAAAACTCGCCGTAGAAAATCAAAGAGAATTCCTCATATGAATTTAACAGCTTTGTTCTTTTTGAATCGTATTTTCATTAAGCGGCAACGATATATCATAACGTTATGAATCCACAATTAAATGAATAAAAAAACCTAAATAGGTACCTACCTAAATTCTGTTTGTTTTCTTCAAAAATATAAATTGGGTATAAATTAAACAACTTTTATTTCCTAATTTTGTTTTAAATTCAATAAATGCTTTACGCTGCTTAGATGGCAAAATCTAATTTCTACTCTACAAACATCCGTACCTTTGAAAATATTGTTTATAACGTTACACCAATTAAACACTGTTAATTGCAGAGTTAAATTAAAAAAGCTTTCCGCAACTAAAGTGTATTTATTTAAGGATGTCCTAAGACCAAAACAAACCTGACCTTGAACACTTATCTTGAGTTTCCAAAGAAATCACTCAAATTTTATCACACTACAAGTGAGTCATTCATCAATCATATTACACTGCATCCTTTTTCAAAGTAAAGATCACATAATTCCCGTTGAAAACTGCAAAACAATCAAGTTATCCATAACTTAACCAAAATTTGTGTTCCGATTTTGACAGCTCTCAATTGATTTACTAGTGATGGGGTATAACAATGAACCAATTGAAGTTAACAATTTTTCAATCGATTATTATCGATAAAGTATTTACTGAGTATTATTACTCGTGAAAGTACTGTTAGCGGGAAACGGAAAATAGGCAACGGGCAGCCACACTGCTAGTCCGTAAAAATCGCAGATTGTTTATTATTTCATTCTAATTAAACAGTACTGTACGCAGGATCAATTCTATTGTTGCGTCAAATGTATCGCCTTTGTTTTTCTTTTTGATATATTAACAAAAATTATTAGTCATTATTAAAAATTAACCACAAAATAAAATTAAAAGAACTAAAATGACAGTTCAAAAACAAATAAGAAAAAAGGGCGACCATTTCTTTTTCCTGCCAAATGGTAGAATTTTTCATAAGATTCATAGAGATAAAATTATGTGCTTAAAATAAGGTTTTAGTCATAGTTAATAATTAACTAACTAAAAAATCAGCAATCCAGTAGGCTGATTATGTAAAGCTGTTTAAAACAACAACCGTTACTTTACTGCTTTAGTAAGAAAGCTGTCATATTGATTCTCACTAAAGTAACAATGTAACGATGATTTCAATCAAATTTCGACAGTTGTTGTTTCAAACAGGCATACTATTTTCCGATTTAAAAACGATTAACGGTTTTTGAACTACTTATTTTGAAATACTACTTAATACTTAATACTTAACTGAATACTTGATCAAAATTGTTATTTTTTTAATAAATATATTTTTTGTATCAATGTACGATAATAACAGTCAGTAAAAAAGAAATCTACAAATAAGCGTTAAACTAATGAACTGATCTGAAAAATCGAGAATATCGAACAGAAAACGAATTGAATTCAATTGATAATTTTGTGCCCAACTCTATAGGTGATTCCAAGGTCAGGTTTGTTTTGGTCTTAGGACATCCTTAAATAAATACACTTTACGCTTTTGTTTTGCTCACAAGCCAGATAATCAAATGAATGCTTGGACTGAATTAGTTGTTTCAACTCTTTTAATATGTCCCTGCCGATGTGGGCTATTTTCTAAAGATTGATTGTCTTCTACAATTATGCTTCCAAATAATCTTACCGCATATTTTGATGGTTATGTAAGTTTTTTTTCTTTTAAGCATTTGAAGGTAATATAATTGTTGACACAGTTTTTTTCATCCGTTGTTAGGTTGGCCTCACAACATTCACATTCAATTTTACTTAAAATGTTTCTGACAACACTACCGGGTGGTAGTGTAAGCACGTGAATGAACATTTAATCTTTCTTCACCTGCTGTTTTGTTGGTACTTTCTTCTACCCTTTGAAAGGCAGAACATTCAAGGGAGCCAACTTCACTGGTACCTGCATTATCTGTATGGCCCTGGAATAAGGCTTGTACCTTAGTAGCTCGCCTGAATCCTTTTCACAATTAAAACTCTCAGAGTGAAACTGTATAAATCTCGTGATTAACAGTGATCTAAAGGTACTTTCAAATGTGTGGCAGTTTGGATCATTGTTTCGAAAAATATACGCCCGCACTTGCCCAAAAAAGTTTTTATGCGAGGGCGCATAATTTTTACATTCTTTGAATTAAAGAACTGCCTGCCACAACCTTTGGTAACTTTTTAAGGTAACGACCCAATTTTTTAATGATGGTACAGATGTTTCTTTACCGTGATTATCTATAAATCGAATTTTCTGTAGTTTTTCAATGGCTTCTTTCCAGAATCTGTGGTTCGGGACTTTTCTGTCACAACGTGTCGCAACGGCATCCCTTTATTTTTTCTCGTGTAAAGTGATGCTCCATTCTGTCTGTGATGTGTTGCTTAAAGTAGGGCTGACAGGTTTTCCATCAGCTTATTGAGCTGAAAATAAAACAAAAGGTTGACTGGCCTGTTGGTTCAATGGCAGCTATCCTACCTTTAGCACCAGAGGTCGTGGGTACGATCCCCACCCATGACAAACATGTATGTAACGAACAATTATGTTATGTACTTACAAAATTAAGCTGTGTAAGATAATGTTGAAGCCACTGTCTGACTCAATTCTTTGACGCAGTTTTTAACCTGAAAACCCAAATATTTTACGTTACGGTATTTTTGTAAATTGGTTAAATTTATCTAGAACTCAGTTCAGCCTAAGAAGTAAAATATAAATAGCAAAAGGAGACGGTCTAAAATTAAATAACTACTATAGAAACATGACCGAAATGGTTGACTGGCCTGTTGGCGCAATGGCAGCGATCCTGCCTTTAGCGCCGTAGGTCGTGGGTTCGATCCCCACCCATGACAAACATTTATGTAATTTGTTGTGTCTGGGACTCTGGGTGTTATTATTTATTTAAGTATGTATTCAGAAATGTTCATCAGTCTCTGACGCCCATTAGTACAAGCTCTGCTTAGTTTGTGGTCAGATGATCTTGGTATAAATGTATTTAGTTATCCAAAGTAAAGTAAATCTTTATTCAGGAACTAATCAACAAATTAAATTTCTAGCCCTCAAACTAGGCAAAGCCTAGCCGTAGTAGGGAAGCAGAAAATTTACAACAATTAGTAAAAAGTTCTGTCAAAAACAAAAAAACTAAAATCTTAGTCAGTAAGAATAACAATGAATAATTAGAATAATAGTAATGAATCCAATCTTCATAATTGTAATTCAATTCAATTCAAAAGATTTGTTTCAGAAACCTGGTTCCATAGTGTTATTAAATAAAACTAATAATGATTGTTAAAAGTACTTATGTAATTACCTTCATTTTTTTATTTTTTCAGGAATGACGTGTTCGTCGTCGTTCAATTTGTGTAACAATCTCATTTGAGCGTGATTACAATCTGCTTTGTATACTTCCACAATATCGTTCCATTTGGAGACTTCAATGAAATGAAATTAATTTCATTTATTTCAGGCAATTCACCCTACATTACATAAATCATTAAATTAACATACAAGATCCACACATTACATTCAATTAAATTTATATCAAGATATACTAAGTAATAAAATAATAAATTACAAAAACAAAAAATAAACATTAATAAATAAAATTATAAAATTTAGTAATTACTTTGCCTCACCGAACTAGCACAGTCGTCCAGTGGCGGCTGATAGGACACTCGCAGCTACCCCCCACAGCTCTCAGGATGCTGTTGTGGCTGCTGCACACTCGGTTCATGAGGGGGGCTACCTTTTTACGCATAATGGCATAAAAGTCATTCGTTCGCGCCTCGGCAAACATGCCAGACGCACTGCAGCGCCACTTTACCCTCTTATTTTATGTTGTTGGTAATACAATTATTTCGTAACCCTTTTATAAGGTGAGGTGGGTCATAAATTACACTTAGTGTTTGCCCATTAATAGTTATGACATCATCTGAAATGTAAAAAAATGCAGTATTAATTTAAACCAAATATACAGGGTGGAATTTTTTAACGCAACCTGGAGGCAAAGTACTGTACATACTGGAGATAGACAATTTACTCAAAGGAAACATTCCTTTATTTTTAAAAAGAAACAGAACAGCATTCATAAATTTTCGAAAATTCGCTTGCCACACCCGGGAATCGAACCGGGTGAAATCCGATAAAATAACACCCTGTACTTTTACGGCATCGATCGATAGGATCAATCATAAGGATCAAATCTCTCTAACAAACGTGGTAAATAAAACACAAGGAATTTTGATGGACCATTGAGTAAAAGTACTTTTTCTTATCCTATTGAATTTATAAGTTTAGTGTTTTAAAGTGTATATCGGCAGTCCAAAATGTAGAACTTAATGCTATCATAAAGCAATGTTTTGAAAAAAAACATATTAACGAATTAATAAAAATGTATGTGCTAACATTAAGCGTTGATTTAAATTTTTTGGAATGTGAAGTACACAAAAACGATATAGTGATTTTTTAAATAAATATAAGAGCTAGATTTTTTTGTATAATTATTGCAAAGACATATATAGAATTTTAAATGGAAAAATGGACTGCTACGACGACGAGGACAAGTTTCAAGGAAAAGCGAAACAATATTATAAAGTGTTTCAAAAGAAAGAAGAAGAAATATTTTTTTTAACTCTGAATGTAATGTTTTAATTTTTTTAACGAATAATTATTCATTAGTTATCCTTGTTTTGTAGAGTTATCCAACTGAACTAAGGAAAACTGCTAGAAGTTAACAATTCTTAGTTCTTTTGCCCCCTTTAGTTTCAAATACTATCTTTAGAATGTAGGCTCAATAGTAGGGGTACATGTGCTTATATATCTATCGAGAAAAGGATGGTACGGCCACGGACGTGCCGCTTTTTTTTGCTCGACTTGGCAGGGGCATTACCGTGCCCCCAGCATGTGGTTGTAGTTCCAAAAAATAAATACAGAGCACATTAACTTCAAATGGTTTCCTTTTTTAGCCACCGAGAGAGGTCTCTATTTCCGTTTATAAAAAAGTACTTTGTGGTGAGAACTGAGGGCCCGGCCGGCCTTACAGTCCATAGCTTGCTCATTTGACTTTCACAAAATCTGATTCCAACTTGCACAAATCTTTGGTAATGTTCACTAAATGATAAGCACATTTTCAAACAGTTTTAACAAACGGGCCCTCAGAACATCATCATCATCATCATCCGTCCACGACCTTCCCACCTTCCGCGCGATCTACAGTCTCATGTCAGACGAGCGTGGGTGTAACATGCGATATGTTGTGAGCAATTTTCGGACCCGTATATCCAGGGCGTATATTATTATCATTATAATCCACGAATAAATTTACTTAATTTAAAAGGTCTATCCCGGTTGTGAACCCAGACTTCAGGGTCAGGGTCCGCCTTTCTTATTTTCTTGGCCCACTTCGCGCGGTCTTGTGCATCCTCAGTGGTGAGTCTGTTGGCACGCATGTCCCCCTTAACGACGTCGAGCCACCGCTTCTTGGGTCGACCTCTTCTACCGGTACCTGGCGGGGGCGGCATGGCCAGACATTTGTTGCCCACGTAGTTTGCCGATCTCCGAGAGACATGACCATACCAACGAAGGCGGCACTCCTGCAGCTTGTCTGCGATGTCACGAACACGAAGGCTGCCGCGGATGTGGGTGTTACGCACGCGATCTTTGCGTGAGACTCCACACATCCACCGCAGCATTTTCATTTCCGTGAAGCGCAGTTCCTGCTTGTGTCGCTCTAGTAACAGCCATGTTTCACTGCCATATAAAAAGACAGGCCTAATGATGGTTTTATAGACCTGCCCCATCAGCTTGATTGGCATTTTGGGTTCACAAATGACACCAGTCACCTCACGCCATTTGGCCCAAGCCGCGGAAATTCGGGCTCTGACGTCGCGGTCGATGTCCCCGGACGCGCATAACACAGATCCCAGGTATTTGACACGGTTCGTGCGCTCGACCTCGTCAACGCCTATGCGGACGGACTGGATATCTGTGGTGTTGCAGGCCATGTACTCCGTCCGGGCCCTCAGAACACACGCACATAAATTCATGGCTCATGATAGTGGCATCATTTATTGTCGCTCTAAGGACCTAGACAATCTAGAATATCATGAAAAGCTATGATGAAAAGTTTTACCAAGTTCTGGTGTTTGTGCAAACTAAATGTGTCTTCTTGAAATAAATAATTACTACTACTTTGTACATAAACATATGTCGCATAAAATATAACAATAGCAGGCTTCATTTGAATTCCCAAATAGACCATCAGGAATCAGTTTATTTCTTGAAACTTCTTTAACTAACATGTTTTGTATACCCAAATGTCGAGGAGCCAACTGCTGACTCATGCAATTTCTTGCCTTCTTCATATAGCATTATATGTGTTTAGAGACATTTCAAATAAAGTGGACAATCTCTCGTCACTATCACCAGTACGCAGTTTCACCAAGAAAATGCTTGAGGCAACACTTGCAGAAGGTATTTCTCCTGATAAACTTGGTATTTCAGACAAAAGTTCATGAAACTGAGCTGCTGTCATTCCTAGCCAATAATGGCAAAGGTACGGTGGCATCATATTAATATTGCTGAAATCCAGTTTTTAAGCTAACTCTCTTCATCATATTCAGCATTTGATCCATCTGAGTTGCAGTAAAGTCTCTGGTGTCAGAGCGCAACTGATCCCAGTAATCATTGTCCAAGTGGTATCTGCATATTATGCGAGCAGAGGGTGGAACATAAAAATTGTATCAGCGTTATAACATTTCCTTGATGCAGGCTGGCACCAATAAACATTCAACATTTTTACATCCAGAAAACATACAATGCCTTGAAGAAGATATAGCCCAGCTGTGAGTTTGTGATGTGACCATGACACTTTAGTTCCTAGGCTGTGGGACTATGATGGGTGGAAGTGGTAGAGGCACAGGTACATGTGATGCTCTATCATCAGTGTCATCATTCTGGGCCTCAATATGTCTCCCAGCTGCCATCCAACATGCCAAGCAAACTAGTCTGGTGAGGAGCCTGAAATAAAAGAATCTTTAGATATAAAAAATGATGATTAGTATGTATGTGTAACAAAAAACTATGAGAAGTATTTACTTAAATAATTTTTCAGTAGGTAGTATCAATCAATCTGTTGAACAGTGGTGGGTTTCGATGTGCTTATAGTTACTTAACTTGAATAAAATTATTTTATTTATGTACAACAGGGTTGAGTTAAGATCCAACTCAAACCTGGATATCCTACATCGCTTCCAATCAAAAATGCTACACATAATTGTTAATGCACCATGGTTTGTGACAAATGACCAACTTCACCATGATCTCAATATGCCAACAATCAAACAAGAAATCGGCAAAACTATGAAGCAATATGCAGAGAGACTGACAAAACATCCAAACTTCCTAGCTGCAGGGCTGATGAAAGTCAAAAAGTTGTTTGTAAGGCTAAAGAGGAGAGCACCGCAGTACTTTGCCAATTGAAACTGGAAGATGTGACATAAAAATGGATAAATCAGTGGATTTATACCATGCAAGCCCACACTTTGACTTTTAACTCTGCGCTAAATGTCCTAGGACAGATTGCAATTAAAAAAAGAAGATTAAAAAAAAACTAGTATGAAAACGGGAATGGCTAGAAATCAATATTTAACATTGTGCCCTTTGACACAACAGCAAGATTGGGCAAGTTGTTATTACTAAATTTAAAAAAGTACCAAATCAGGAAGTATCCATCTGATTATAATATTCCTCTCTGGGCGGTCTAGATGTGTACTAGACGAGTGTGAGTACGAAGAATAGAAACTCCGCAGGCAAAGCACACACTTCTGTGGCTTGGCCAAACATGGGTTGTGGAACTGCCACACCTCCATCAGGTAGGTACTCCTTGTAGCATCCGAAAGCACTCAAAGCATTCTAGTATTTCTAGTCTATTTTCAGGAGACACCTAAAAAACCTGCCAAATCATGACAATTCACCGAAACGAAACCTTAAAATACATTAGAGCACCACTTTAATAAACAAACCATCCATACTGTCAGAATCACAGACACAAGCATAGAGAAAATAATCACTAGGTAGGTACGTTTGACACAAGAATGATGTAGGTACCCCAGATCCAATCATAATATCACAAGGCAAGGCAGTGCCTTCCTTACCAAACTTACAGTGGGGTAAAGAACGAATCAATAGCTAACGATTTTTTATAAAGGACACACACATCCATGTCGAACTATGCATTCATTGAATACCTATAATCAAAGAGAATATTTTTATCACTACGTTTAACTATAATAAAATATGCCCAGCGTGTTCGATAAATTAAGTAACAGAATAAATATGACTAATATTAATATACATTAATATAATATATATCAGAATGTAATCAAATAATCAGACATACCTAATGTATTTGTATCTTAATACTAGTTATTATATCCTCTTTGCTTAGTACTATCACTTAATATTTTTTTTACTAAGTTAATAATCTATTATTTGAGAATCAAAGGGATAAAAAGCGTCATCTATCATAGCTTGCGTAAACTAGTAACTAAGATGTAATGGCGGGGCGGCAGCACTAGTAAAAAAAAGCGTCTTTAAGAACCGAATTTGAGGAGTCTACTAAGTGATTTATGGATTCCACAAAAGATGTCGTTGGTTTTATGATGAAGACAAAAGATCCAAATTTATTGTTACGGAGGTTTTAGCTGGATGAATGAGGTCGGAGCACAGAGCATAATAACGTATTAAACAGATCGCGTCATTTGATTGGATGATTATCAACCAAACACGTGAAAGGACGATAATATCAATTGCGAGATGTCAATTTGATATTTGACAGCACATTGACGGTCAGGGGAACTGGCGCCTGATCATAGAGCATAATATTAGATGGCCTGACTCTTGAACTGAACAAGCATTGTAGAAATGTCAAACAAGAAAATTATGAACCTTATTACAGAGCGATAAGGTTCAAAAATGTTTTTAGTGACAGTAATGTAATGCCAATCCGGCTAAATTTGATTCGGTAGTCAGGAGGCTAGGTGGGGAAACGAAGTGTTATTATTATGCTCTTCGGTCAGGGGTGCCATCATAACGGCACAGGAACCATGTACTAGCCCCTGACTCCCGAACCAAATTTCGCCGGATAGGCATCACATTATTGTCATCAAAAAATGTTTTGAACCGTATGTTTTGGAATAGGGTTCATAAATTTCTTGTTTGACATTTCTGCAATGCTTGTCCAATGAAATTCTGTTCAAGGCTCCTGAAATGGGTTATTCACAAACTTCGATCGCAAGTCATTGATTGAAATGTTTTGTAAATAAATACGCATAATTTTCCATGTGAAAAAGATTAGTCTTAGGTTTTGAGTTATCTCCGATAAAATATTTAAAAAGTTGTTCAGTCAGTTCAGAGGCCTGACTCTTGAACAGAATTGCATTGGACAATCATTGCAGAAATGTCAAACAAGAAATTTATAAACCTTATTCAGCCTAAGGTTTAAACATTTTTTTGGTGACAATTATGTGATACCAATCCGGCGAAATTAGATTCAAGAGTCAGGGGCCAGCAGTCAGGGATCGGTCAGTGTCAGTGTTCTCTGTCTGTAGTACTGTTGTCTTGTCTGTGGTTTAGTATGCGATTTAGCACACTACGCGGTAGGTTGTGTCAATACTCGGTTTTAGGAAGTTCTCCAAAATATTAAGTGTAATTACTTACAATCTAGCCTTTAGAATAAGAAGAAGGCTTAACATGAGGCCCCGTGTAGGCGGGCATGTCGGCCCGCCAACGCCACTCACACCCGAGGTAATTATCCATTAATCCTTTACTTGTTTTCAATGTCTTTACCAGCAAAGCCGGCGGCTTCGTTTATTGTTATGCTCACCAAAGATGACTTTCGCAAATCAAATCTGCTGTTACGTAATGGTATGACTGGGGATTCTTACCGTACATGTCAAAAGGTAGTTATCCTTGCCACGCGGTTGCAGTTATTACGTAAGGAAATTATATAAGGGTGTATTGAGGGATCAGTGAATGGGCGGGTCTTGGGAGTGGGTATCTGAGGTCGACTGAGTTCGCGGCTGAGCCAGCAGAAGTGTAAACACGCGTGGTATGGAGGTAAACAGACGCGCCGGCGTTCTCTCATCTGTCAAGATTATCCTAATAACAAAAACCTTTGTTCAATCAATTGCACTGTTGCATAATTATTATATAATTTAATTGCTTATAATGCAATCAATACAATTTGTAACAGTTCCAGTCAGTAGTTTGCTGTGGCATACAATACATTTAATCACAAAATAACAACCTTTACATAATGATATGTAACAGAACTGTTCAAGTTAGCCTTGAACTAGGTATTCATATTATAAATTCATATCGATTTTTGTAATCATGAGTTTTGATATTCATTACTCAAATAAATATTAGGGATACCATACAGCAAGATCATTAGACTCCAAACTAAACAGAGCTTGTACTATGGGTGACAGAGAATGATGAAGATACTTACATAATACTGAATACATGTAACACCCAGCCCAAACAAATACAAATATTCATCACATCAGTGTTTGCCCGGGAAGGTATCACACTATTGAACCTTGAGTTGGATCATTATTATACAAATAACCTAAATGTATTTAATAAAGTAGTTGATCCTTTAATTATAATAAATTAAATATTATAATCTATTATTAAAACATATTGAATAAATTCCATGACCCCAGAAAGGGCTTTGTCGTTTCTGTAGGATTAAGTCAGGAATATGATTCTCTCCATCAAATATTTCCACTATTGTTTACATTTAAAGACATCTTATTTAAATAATTTACTTTTCTAGCTACTAGGCTGGAAAAGCAACTAGCTGGCTACTTTATTGCCATTCAGTACAAATTTTCATGTGTATTTGTTTGTTTAAGTTATGTATTTATGAAAGAAAGTTAGGTCAGGCAGGCCCCTGTCACTTCTTGAACTTGCGCTTGAAAATTACTTTCCAGCTTCCGGAACATGGATTTGGCAGTTGATTATCAACAGCCACGTAGAGCATTTGTATGCAAATCTTGTGGTTCAACTGACGCAGTGATGTACTGTAGGTACTGACTACTGACATCAATATCGAAAGAGGTAGCCCTGGCAATATAAGCCTGAAACATGACAGCATGCATTTAGGATTAATAAAATTGTCATTTTTCTATTGATGTCATTTATCTGTTACGTTAGTAACTATTTAGTAATCTGTAGTTAGGTGAATAAACAAATGTGAATATTAGAGGAAGTCTGATCTTAAACTAAGCAGAGCACGAGACTATTACTTACGTAGGGTCGAGCATCTGGTGTCGTGTCGCGGCCACTCAGGCACGTGTGGTCGTCACAAAGTCGCCGCCACTCGCCACACTTTTGCGGCGGGTCTAATACCGAACTTATGGAAAATCGTTTAAGGCGCGAACTCACGCCAAAATCATAAATTCCGTCGTGAGGCCTATGGCCTACTCCTCCTTTTTTTTAACCGTTTGTTTAAAATGCGCACTATGCCCGGGGGAAGGCAGTGGGGGAGTGTGGGACTCTCCGCCGGCAAATCCGGCGGTATACCCACTGAAACGCACCCGAGTATACCCTCACCGCTTTGGAATAGGGCGACATGGAGCCTTACGGATTACCATGTCACCCCAGCGGTCGGCCCAGCCTTCATGCCGGGTCTCCTCACGCTGCGGGGGCGTACCCATATACTGGGACACCCCCAGACGGGAGCACCGTGCAATGAGGTGAAAGCCCCCTGGCTAACACCCCCCGGTGCTGTTTTTAGGGAGCAGGAGGAGGACGGGCGAACCGCCGTCTTCGTGCCCCCCGCCGTCTGCGTCGAAGAGGGGCCGCCAGAGGATCATCCTCTCGGGCCCTCTCCGCGATCTCCTACTGCGTCATCACCTCCTCGCAGAAGGAGACCACTGCCATCCATCTCACTCCCCAACATGGCATGAACTACGGCCGGGAGTGAAAGGTCACCACCAATAACCGCAACTAGAGTTCGGCGCTGATCCGCCCATGCTGCGCACACTTGAAGGGTGTGCTGGGCGGTATCCTCGTCTGCACCGCACTCATAGCACTGCGGTGTGAGCTCCCGCCGGGCGACTTTAAACAGGTACTTCCCGAAACATCCATGTCCGGAAAGCACCTGTACCAGCCGGTATGTCAGAGGCCCTTTTCTATGACACACCCACCGGTTGAGAACCGGCCGTATCGCTTCTATGCTATCGCGGCCATAGAGCGGGTCAGCCAGGTCCTCCGGCCACCTCCTCATCAGCGCTTGTTTCGCTCGTCTTCGGGGCGCCCTCTACTTGGTCAAGGTAGGGGCGCTCCCCCTGTGCTCTCGCTGCTGCCCTGCACTGGTAGCCAGCAGCGAGAACCTGTGCGTCCAGTTCCCATGGGGGCATACCCGCTAAAACGCAGTAGCCCCCGCGCAGATGGTCCGATATCCTCTAATAGCTCTCACCGCCATCACCCTTTGCAGGGCCCGCAAAAGTGACACATTGTGGGCGGTGAGAGCATTTGCCCAGACTAGCGCTCCGTAGAGCGCCATGCTGCGAATTATGCGGGCGTAAAGTTGCCGGCATGACTGTCCGGGGCCACGAAAATTTGGCAAGAGCCGGCCCAAGGCACCCGCTGCCCGGATAAGACGGGAGCGAGGCTGGCGAAGTGTGCCTGAAACTTCCACCGTCCATCCAAAATGAGGGCCAGATACTTCATCTGGGCCGCTACCCTCACGTTATCGCCGTTAAGGCGGACTGACGCCCCAGGAGGCGGCCCCTGCCGAGGTTCGTGAAATAGCAGGGCCTCGGTTTTGTTGAGGACCACCTCCAGCCCCAAGGCTTCGATGCGGCCGATCACGAGGCTGGCGCCGACTTCCGCCAGCCTCTGTACCTCAGGGAAACTGCTGCCCCTGGTTACGACTAGGGTGTCGTCCGTGTAGCAAATGACACGCATCCTCGGGAGGAGCGTGCCGCGGAGTACCATACTCCCCCTAAACGGATGGGTAAAAAAATCTGAAAAAATAAACTTTGACATAAATTTTGACATAAATGATCTTCATTCTGTACTTTTGAAATTTCTATAAGTACTAAAAAAAATCTTGAAAAGGGTCTTGCGATTGGGTCGAACGATTCACCGTATATGTGGTGCAGTGGCGGCCGTTCGTTCAAATTAGTTCTTCCAACATGGGTTGCCCGTTACCACAGATGCGAGAATGACATACAGCCACTCTCGAATACGCCTCAATTTAAATTATTAAAAATTGAGGTACCTACCTAAGTTAATTCTGGTTATTCTCCAGCACTAATTTAGTAGCGATAGTAGTAGATTCAAGCAATACTTGTATAAAAAAGATAATATTTTTTTAGGAAAAAAAAAAACTCTCTAGGAATACATCATTTAAGTGTTACAATAAACTAAAACATTGTAAATTGTACAATCATAAAACTCATACTGTTTCCTTTATTTACGCGAACACTACACATTGATATTAAACAAAGTAAAGTTATTTCATTTCTTAAATCTCATGTTATTAACGTAGGCTAAAATTGTTTGGCATATGTATTAAAATGTGTCAATATCCTGTTGTGGAATACTGTCCCAAGTCCTGCTAAGATGCAAGAAAAGCTGGTTTTCATGCACAATATCTTCAGGGAAATTCCTAAGAGCTCTTCTCTGAAGCATATCCCGGGCATGCTCAATAGGATTTAAGTCAGGGGATTGTGCAGGCCAGTCTTAAGCTTGGATATCATGCTGTTGTAACCAACTTGTAACGATACGCGCCGTATGTGGACGGGCATTGTCGTGCATTAGCTGGAAATTTTGTCCCATTTGCCTGTGGGGCAAGATTACAGGCTCAAGCACCTCATCTCGGTATTTTAGAGCAGTCATATTGCCTTGTATCCAAACGAGGTCCGTTCTACCGCCGAGACGAATTCCTGCCCAAACCATAATCGTGCCACCTTGATATGTATGAACTTGTTGTGGGTGCTGCAGTCGATTCCAACGTCCAGGTTCTCTCCGAACGCGTACTCTTCGCGAATCAGGATGAAATCCACATCTGGATTCATCAGTGAAAAGCAGAAGTGACCATTGTGAATGGTTCCAGTTTTCGTGTGCAATAGCCCATTGTAATCTTCTTCCTCGATTGCCTCTCCTTAGCGCTGGTACCCGAAGTGGCCTACGAGCACGTAGGTGGACTTCATGCAGTCGTCTTCTCAAAGTTACCAGCAAACCATACTCTCTCTGTAGCCTTTGAACCAATTGCATCGCCGTTACATTTGGTTGACTTCGTGCAGCATTTACTATGAATCGGTCCTGTACATGTGTTGTAATGCATTGAGGTCCTCGATTCCGTTCCACCACTTCCCCCGTGATACGATAACGTTACCAAAGCCTGGATATAACTCTCTGACTGGTCCTCATGGCTTCAGAAACCGCAATTTGGGTAGCACCAGCTTGAATCATGCCCACTGCTCTTAATATTTCGTTCCTGGTCAAGTGTCTACGTAGCATGATTAAATGAACACCGGAGATGCGTTTGACAAAGATTTATAGAAATTTATGGAGTTTAAATCAAGTTAGAAGTTCGTGAAGATTTACTTCTTTGGAAGAAATTCAATGAATGCGAATTCCATCTTAAAACAAAACTTTTTATGTACAAATTTGAATTTGAAGAAGGAACTTAATAATGTTTTTATAATCTGTCGTTAATAGTTTTTTCGTAATACTTTTTAAGTAATTAAAAAAAGTTTTATATATCCCTAGACCATCTTGTTGTGTGTATTATAATAATGAATGTAACTACATGTTTAAGTATAAGAAAACAAGTGACAAAACGCATAACATTATGTTTTTTTCATAGCCACATTCTAAGAGGGCAAGTGCGCCATACATTTATTTTGTAAATACCGTCATCCCTTATAAATCAGTGATCGGAGTAGGTAGATTGAATTGTGGTCATTGATCTGAAATGCACATATTAATATTATATCCGGAATTCAGGAATTGGTTGATTTTTAAGTGGTTTTTTTCTGGAATTTAGTTAGGAAATTTATGAAAATGAGCTATATTATATTACTAATTCTTTTGAACGCGGCGTAGCAATTACTTAAACGAGTGGCTTTTTACAATAAATGTAAGGTGTTCTAAGACCTGATCTAATATTTCTGATTCTGATTAACGAGACATAACTTATACATTACATAATTTTCAAATCGCATAATAGTCCAAAGGCATATTATTATATAGCGTAACAGTCTAAATTAATATCATTACATAACATTAATAGTGAAGTTATTACTTAAGGCATTTTATAGTTAATCCTATTAACTTAAAGCATAATGGCAAAATTGTCAAAATCCCTAAAACCAATTTCACTTGGTTTGTTAGGGTAGGTCAATTTGACCGAAATAGGTAGTTTAAAACTGCGACCCATCACACGATCCAGAAGGCAGCGGCCTGCGAGTGCCAGAGCCAAATTATACTTATTTTACTTGGTTGTTTAGAGTAGGTTAACTAAACGAAAATAGAAAAATCTGAGCATAATATTCATTATCATAATATCATGTTAACCCAAGATTCGTTTTAATTATTATGCTTTCAAAAATATAAATCCAGTAATTATTAGTTTTGATTATTATATGCTTTCAAACATTATTCATTATAATTATTCTGCTTTTCGAGTTTATGCATTTTAATACATATGCCAAACAATTTTAGCCTATGTTAATAACATGAGATTTAAGAAATGAAATAACTTTCCTTTGTTTCATATCAATGTGTAGTGTTCGCGTAAATACAGGAAACAGTATGAGTTTTATGATTGTAAAATCTACAATGTTTTAGTTTATTGTAACACTTAAATGATGTATTCCTGGAGAGTTTATTTTTTTTCCTAAAAAAAAATATTATCTTTCTCATACAAGTATTGCTTGAATCTACTACTATCGCTACTACATTTGTGAATCGCGTATTGGAGTCAAAATGGAACTCGTGGTAATTTACTGCTATGCAATAAGATCAGCCCAACAGAAAAGTGTTAATTTCAGATTTCGTTACTTAAATTTAATGACAATATTATCTTCTACTCTTCAATTGAGCCACGAATCATTCAAAAGAATAACTACTTAGCGTTAGTGTGATTATTTCGTAAATTTTCAACCGACTTCAAAAAAAGTAGGAGGTTTTCAATTCGACTGTATGTTTTTTTATGTTTGTCACCTTTTAACTTTCGACTGGGGGAAACGATTTTGATCATTATTTTTTTATTTTAAAACCTGGTGCATCCCGAGTGGTCCCATTTTAATTTGGTCTAGTTCTGACAGTGGAATCTATGAGAAAATCATATACTTAAGTCTTGAATCTAGATAGACAAAATGCGCGACAAATGGACGAATAAATCAATATGACGCCAACCGATTTTGATAATTCTTTTTTTATTTGAAAGCTGATGCTGCCCGTGTGGTCCCATTTTCATTTGGTCCAATTCTGACAGTGGCATCCATGGGAAATCCATATGAATCTTAAATCATAACAATAAACCTCAGTGCGCGTGCACTCCGGTAGAGAACGTTAACACACAGATGTATATAGGCCTGACTATTGATAGCGTATTTAATTGTAGGCAGCAAACAGAACTAGTTTGGACAAAATTAAGATCGATACTCGGTAGGCTGGCTGTACTTAAAGATAAATTACCCTATAAGATAGGTACTTTGGCTTCTTTACATGTATTTGGCAGATTCATATATTAGTTATGGATTAAGTAAGCAACTATGGCTTAATATACAGTACTTACATAAACGATATTTACAAATTACAGCGAATAATTCTTAAGACTATAGTACCGAAACACTTAGTAAACATTTAAAAATAACGACAAAGCCCTGTTTGATTACTGTAAAGTAACTAATATACAGGGTAGCCAGAAAAGTGAAGTCCAAAAATTTACTGAAAACGTTACTGAAAATTACTACAAAATTTACCAAAAGTTGAGAATTTATGTTAAGTGAGTTAGCATTAAAATTTTCAACTTAAAATTAAAAATCTAAACTGATAATTTCTTAGTTTCTAAGTAGCTTCAGAAAATGCGCTAGAATCTAAGCTTTCATAATAATAAAAAGTAGTACTTCATAGGGTATTTTTCGCTGAAATCAGCCATCAAAGACAGCGAGGTGGAAATTTTTGGAATTTGTACATTTTTAAAATACAATAACAATGAACGGCACTGAAACACTTTATCACACATTTCACACAATAGAAGTCGGAATTCCGCAAAGCGTCGTATGAGGGGGGGGGGGGGGGGGAGTGCGACTGGCCAATCGGCGCTGCGCTCGCGCCCCGCGCAGCCCTCTAGCCCCTCTAAGCCATGAACAAAAATCACGTTAGTCGTTCTCACCTTGTGTTTACTGCTACTCGTGTCACCATTTTGTCTCCACTACTACACTCGCTTTGCCCACGAACTCCGCTGCTTTTGATTGCCACTGCTCGTTTATTGGACTCTATTTCGCATTGTGATTTGAACGACTGTATCGTGACCAACTTCGACGCCGAGGTGGACCACAACCGGAGCGATATCCTGACCATCGTGTTTTTATTAATACGCACAACACCCTAATGGCAGGTCGCATTCCTGGTAGAGATGGGCCACGTGGAGGAGTCCCTAGAGTTGATCCGGATCGCAGAGAAATGGTGCTTGAAGAAATTCAACAAAATCCATCCACAAGTACGAGAAGTTTGGATCGGGCTTTGGATATTCCAAGGGCGTCTATTCAAAACATACTTCACGAAGAAGGATACCACGCGTTCCACATTCAACGAGTCCAATCTTTACTGCCAGCAGATCACCAATTGCGGGTTGATTTTTGTCAAACAATGTTTAGGAGAGAGCAAGAGGATCCTGGATTTTTTAATAAAATCTTGTGGACTGATGAGTCACGGTTTAAACGTGTTGGAATCTTCAATATTCATATTTTGCACACGTGGGCGACCGAAAATCCACACGATGCGAGAGCTTCCACATTCCAACATCGTTTCAGTGTAAACATGTGGTCTGGGATCCTCAATGGTGAACTAATTGGTCCGTTTGAACTGCCGTCGAGACTTAATAGAGAAACGTACAAAAATTTCTTAGAAAACGATCTACCATTGTTGCTCGGAGACGTCAATTTGGAACTCAGGCGAACTATGGTGTTTCAAAATGCCCCATGTCATTACGCAACGCAAGTCCGACGTTATCTTAACGAAACGTAACCTAACAGATGGATCGGACGCAACGGACCAATCAGATGGCCACCACGCTCTCCTGACCTCAATCCCATTGATTATTTCATCTGGAGCTACTACAAAGAAATCGCATACGCCCGAGAATGCTCGAGCGAAGAAGAGCTTAGAGGGAAGATTGAAGAAGCCGAAAGAGTGGTTAGAACAAATCGTGAAGCTTTCAGACATTTAAAGGATAATTTCTTACGCAGGTGTCGTTTGTGCATTTCTGTGGGAGGGGGGCATTTTGAAAACCTATTGTAAATAAAATTAATTTTATTACAATCATCTTTGTTTTATTGAATCAATCCATCCAATGTACCAAACCTGATAAGCTATTTTCCAGTATTTTCAATCATTAATTTTTGACTTTATTATTAATAAAATTCAAAAAAAATCTACCTCGCTTCGTCTTTGATGGCTGATTTCAGCGAAAAATACCCTATGAAGTACTACTTTTTTATCATTATTATGAAAGCTTAGATTTTAGCGCCTTTTCTGAAGCTACTTAGAAACTAAGAAAAAGTTTCGATTTTTAATTTTAAGTTAAAAATTTGAAAGATTACTCACTTAATATAAATTCTCAACTTTAGGTAAATTTTGTAGTAACTTTCATTAACGTTATGAAGCTGGTTATTTTATGCATAAATGCACAGTTCATAGTGATTTAGCCGCAAGAAAACTCTACTTTTTTTTTTTGAAATTTTTCAAACGGATCTGGTCGCAATTTAGGAAAAGTTCATAAAAAATTCGTAACTTGAAAACTACAAAAAATCGCAGAACATACATAGGGGTGTTTCAGATACCTCTCAACACGAGGCACTTAAAAAAAAATTTTGAACGTCACTTTTCTGGCCACCCAGTATATGACAAAATAAAATATTGCCTTCTTACAGAATTTAATAATCCTGATTATACTGGGTGTCCCAAAAAGAAGTGTCAAGCGGAAGCCCACAGAAAGAGCACCCCTTGGGGTACCCGAATCACCCCCATGTATGTTCCGCGATTGTTCATAGTTTTCGTGTTATAATTTTTTTTCTGAATTTCTGAGAATTTCGGACCTAAAAGTTAAATTTTTTTATTTTTTAAAAGTAAGTCTTTATTCATCAACCGTACATTTTTGGTTTTATACCAACATTTTCATCATTTTGGTCAAAGTTATGAAACTGATTATTTTATGCATCAAAGTACAATTAAGGATGATTCAGTTGGGTAAAAAAAAATTTGAAAAGTCTTCTACTTTTTAAAAAATAAAAAATAAAACCTTTAGGTCCTTAAATTCTCGGAAATTCAGAAAAAAAATCATAACTATGAACAATCGCGGAACATACATAGGGGTGATTCGGGTACCCCAAGGGGTGCTCTATCTGTGGGCTTCCGCTTGACACTTCTTTTTGGGACATCCTGTATATAGAAATATGTAAGGCCTACTTCTTTAAGAGTTTTATCGTACACTGACAAGTACCGCCTACCAAAAATAACCAATGTATATGGCTCAAGGGCACTCAACTATCTAATACCTAAATACTGAAATGAATTACCAGCTGATTTACAGTGTAATTATCTGAATTCAACTAATTACAAAGGTCAATACAAAAGATTTTACTTGTCTAATCCAAGTTTAAGTGAATTTTGATGTGAATATATTAGATTATTATGCCTATCACCAATATAGTATTCACCAATATAGTATAATATGTATTGTATAAGAACGTCTCACTCCTACAGATAAACCTATAAGGTTTTTGTATGGGGATTGTAAGTCATCCATTGTTTTCAATAATAAATAAATAAATAATAATAATAATAATAAGCCCGCAGGGCAGTTCTATGAGCTGTTGGTGCGTAGCGACACCACGGGCTACCACCATCCCGACGCTAACCAGCAGGGCAGCTTGTGGCGAGCTGTTGGTGTGTAGCGACACCACGGACCCGAGTTCCCCCGAGAGTCGGCCAGGCCCTCCGCCTCCTCGGCTTGCCTTAGCCGGCCGGCCGGAGTGGACCCAAAAGGGGGCCGCAGGACTCTCACCTCTGGCTTGCCTTAGCTGGCCGTCCAGAGTGGGGCGTTAGAGCTGAATGCTCGCAGGGTGGAAGTGAAATATGCCTAAGTCGCGAGTTGGGGAGGTGGTTTATCCACTTCGTAGAAAGCGGTGCACACCTCTCCACACCCTGAGCCGTTCACGGCCATGTGGCCGCCTTTGCCGGCCTTTTGCGTCGTCACATTTCGGGTGGCCCATAAAGTGAATGGCTAGTCACCGTCTGCCAGGAATAAACCTTTTTGAGACATTTTTTATGGCAGATGTCTGCTGTCTCAGGCAATAGCCCAATTACCAGTCCACTGATTTTACACCTCCATAGACCGGTTTTAAATGTTTTTCATACTGTAAAATAGTTCATGCATCTGCCGGGTGTTGACTTTGGGTGATTTTCAATATTCATCTAGAGACAAAACCCGGCAGATGTACCCATTGCAAATTAGAGTAAATGGTACCAAAAGGCCTCTACGTGTTGGCTTCGGCCCCACGCAAGCCTCAAAGGACCGGGTCCCAATGGGCCTGAGAATTTTTCAAGTACCAACATAATAATAATAATCTAGAAAAACTATATGCGCGACAAATGGACGAATAACTCAATCACGCCAACCGATTTCGATGCTTCTTTTTTTATTGGAAAGGATATACTTCAAGGGTAGTTTGATGAGAGTTTAGATTAAGGGATCCATGACAAAGTAACGGAATTCTTTCAATCCTTAGGAGCAATTGGACGATACTTTTTCGATGTATAAAATAAATAAGCACTGAAAATCAAGAAATAAACAAAAAATTTAACAAAAAAAAATCAACTTCAAAAAAAGCTATTCCAAACAAAGCACCAAAAAGTAAAGAAATAATTGCGTATTCTTCTTAATCTTATACGATAGCCAATGTAGGTTTGTAACTACCTACATAAATACGGAAACGTGAGATGTAAAAAAAAGGTACATTGCTAGGTATATTGTAGTGTTTTCTTGGCTGACACCGACTCCAACAATAACAATAATTGTACCTACATTATACTATTGTACGATTCAAAGTACTCGTTCCGACAGATGAACCTAAATAAATTATTATTCATTCACACATTCTTATTCGCTGCCCTAAATGTGGAGATTTTAAATAAATCAACACAAAACAGCAATACGTAAATAAATGCCCACAAATGACGGATGGACGTAATGACAGCCTATTTTTTATACTCAACAATGTTGCCAATTTTATCTTGATAAAAGTCGATATGTTTTTATTCGGTTTTAAAATAATTAATGTCAAAAATCGTTGATTTAAATTAGTATTGAAGTAGGCAAAGTAAATGACACGTGCATTTCAAGTTTTAACTTACATTCTTATTTCATTTTGCTTATTGGTCATTTTTAAAGAAACAAATATCGATTGACATTCTCGATATATGTATTTATAAATTATGGCAACATTATTTAAGGAATCAAAACTAAATCCAGTTATCTTCAAACAATTTCAATCTTTTTGAATTTTAAAAGATGTCCCTGGTTCGCAAAACAAATTTCGAATGTAGGAAGGCTATAAAAATAAAGAAAATGATTTTGATATAGGTAGTAGTCATCACGAAAAGAGAGACAAACCTGTACCACATATGGACATTCACCTTGGTTCTTTTGACGTCGTCAGATGTAGAAAGGTCTTTTTCCACATATAAAATATGTATTTTAGATATAAAAAGAAATAGATTAAAATTGGATAATATAGATTTTTTTAAAAAAATTTTTTTAATTTTGTTGTGACGATTACGAGGATGCTAACTTTGCTAAAGAAGATTAAAATGATGTTTATTGGTTTATTTAAATGTTAATGTAAATATAGCTTATTTAACAAGAAACAATGATGATTTTTATCTCCACTGTTTTAATTTTAACCTTACATGTCAATAACCACTATCAAAAAGATGATACTAGGGTTTTTGCAACAGTTGTGCCCATAACTAAAGGCTAAAATTGAAATGTTTGAAAGTTAAGGAACCTTTGTTCGGCCTTCGATTCTTTTTTTAATAAGAGATAGAATAAAGAGATAATTAAAAATTGTCTGAATACTTTGCTTGAAAGCCTTATTTTCAATTCAGAATAAAGTAGTAACCAATGTGAACAATATTCAATTGTTATTCAAATTCAAAAATTGCATCTGGAAACACCGGAAATACTTTCCGGAAAAAAGTCTTATCCATATTATTTTTTCTATGACCATTTATGATACAATAAATAAGCTACCTACTCCGATCACTGTCATAATGCTCGATTCTATAAATTTAATTATTCCCCTTTCTTTAACAACACTGTATTAACGTCCACATATAACATTTAATGTTTTTTACCTCCATTTTAGTCTTTCAGCTTTCAATCAATCAATTGCACGCGCAATCGTCACAACTTGCACCGAAAACGAACGAATGCGCCCCTTGTAATCTCCGCGTTCGCCGCGCTCTCGCGCGTTTCATTCATACAAAGCAGACTCTTTCAAATAATAAGTTTCCGTAGATGAAAATGACACAAATAAGAAATAGTGTTCTATTACAACATAATAAACGAAAACACGTAAACTTTAATAACTTGATTTTCTTTTGTTGGCTTGTATAGACAATAATGATAAGAAATTTAATATCTACTAATATCGTGGATAAATTCGACACAAAATACTTTGTACAACAGATGTTAGTATTCTAAAACGCATAACACCTATTTTACCGACTGTAATATTTTTTTAGAGCTCGTCGAGCGACATGTGAGGTATTAGTTAAATGTCAGGGTTCCCGTGGACAGAGATGACCCAAAATGCCTCTGTAGATCGGTTACTACTTCGTTATCATCATGAAAGTAAAATTGTTATCTCTAATTTTATTTTAATCAATACTGACCGAAAGTACAAATACCTAAATATATACCTATGCGACTGCCTAGGATGACACAAATTAATGTATTAGGTTGTACAAACGATCCCGAAACTATATGCCAAAAAGAAAAAACTTTACTATTTTCGAAACCTCAAAACCCAGCGCTACGGGTCTATATTTACCTTGAAGAACTGTACTCTTTTTCTCGGTCGCAGTCAGATAATTAACCGTTAATAACCGCATTTTATCGGTAGTTAACCATAAATTTGGTTAAGTAACGGTAGCTAACGGGTTTTTTACAACAATAGAAGAGACGTAGCAAATAATGGTAGCTATACCATGCTGCTTATCGTCCGAACAGCATGACGCTGCCGATTGAATAAAGTAGAACTGACCGTTTGTGTGGGCTTGGTTTGGCATGATTCCTGACTATTCACGGCCACACACGGTCAGTTCTGCTTATGCCCATTATGGTATAGCTACCATAATGGGCGGTAATGGGGTCTCACAACCCTTGATCACTGGGGGGAAAAAGTAGTTTCAAGCGGTAGTCCAGTTCTCGAACATCACAATACTCCATTCATTATAACATTAGAAATAAGAGGCTCATCAAGCAGGGGTGCTAAAATGAATAACAATTTGCATTTGACGTTGCAATGCCGGATGACATACCTGAGTATAACCTGGCAAAATTGAAAACCCTATCCGCCACTAGTATCTCTCATGGGATTATGTAACATTATAGATTTGGTAGAGTTATAGTGACAGTGAAAATGTGTTGGCATACTCAACAACCCCTGCTTCTTTTAGGTTTTGAACATCGACAATATAAGTGAATTTTTATTTTTTAGCATTAAACAATGCTACTGTGTTTTCTACACAACGATAGAAACTAGAAAAAGTTAAAGGCGCTTGCCTATAACATTGATGAAACAACGTTGGCTTACAACGTAAAATACACTAGGTAGATAAATTCGCCAGGTCTGTTAACGGCCTCGGTAGCTCAGTTGGAAGAGCAGTCACCCGGATTGTGAAAGGTCGCGGGTTCGAATCCTGCTTGAGCCACAGGACCAGGTCGAATCGACAATATAGTTTAATGCAAGACAAAATAATTTATTTAAACAAAAGCCCAGAACTTCTGAAGTTACTCTACTTTAAATGAGAACAATCAAGTGTGACAGCTGCTATATAAGTAGATTTCATTAAATTCGGCATAAATCTTAAAAGTAATAATGTTTATTGAACTTTAACTATATACGTACTGTAACCCTAAAAAGAACCTTTTTTACTTCTGTCTAATGCACAATGAATGGAGTATAAATAGGTCTAACTGAATTACCCCCCAACTATGTTCCGCGATTTATGGTAGTTTTTTTTTTCATTAACATTTATACAACTGAACAATTCTCTAGAAAAAAAATATGATACTTACTGAAAAAGTAAGTAAAGGGTTCCCTAAGTTCTTAATGCCATTTATAAATAGAAATCACGTTAACTTGATCCTTCAAATTTTTTTCAAAAACTTTACTATTCTATCCATTCTATCACTGTGGCCAGTAACCAAAAACGTGAATCCAAAAATTTACGAATACTCGTATAAAAACATAGCTCTAAAACTACCAATATTCGCGGAACTTTCACGGGGATAATTCGGGTAGCCCTCGTGAATGATGTTCTACCAACCGCTTGACACTACTTTTTGAGACATCCTGTAGAGTGTCTATCAAGTCCCAAGCAATTGATTATAGAACAATGTAGGTATTGCGCTATAATGTTTTTTAACATTGGGCAATGATATAAATTATGTCATCTTGATTTGAAGGTTATGATTCTCTACTGAACAGTACTTTCTCATTTTCCCCAACCTTTACTAAACCTAACACAAAATTGTAAGTTCCTAATCATCATGTCCAAAGTTAGGGCCGTGCAAACCGGCAAACAAAAAACTCCGTAAGTTCACGTCACAATACTGTTCAAGTTTTTTAATAATCGCGACGCATTGCAATAGTTCGATTACGGTAACAGACACTATAAGTAGGTGGTGCACAGTGCAGAGGCATGAGCTACAGAGTCAGTATGCCAGTAGGTCGCGTTATATAACCGCACCGCTTACTTCGCTTTGCGTAAGAACCGTTGCAAGCAATAGCACGGCAACAATATGATTTATGTTTTTTCTATGGTACTTTTGTTGCCAATTGTTAATATTTGACAATTTTGTCTAATTTTTCGTAAATTGTAATAAGAGAAGAATACGCTGTTTTATCGATCCTAATAATAGCGAGTAAGTTCCTTCTGTCGCTGAAAGGTTTTGATCAACCTATGCCTACCAAAGCAAGAGACCTAATGATAGTCCATTTCACGACCCATGGGTACTGTGACACTTGGAGGTTATTCATTTCACGCATGATGTATTCTAAGAAATTACAAACTGAAAATCTATAAAGGAGACTTAAAACCAAATACATACTTAAAATATGTTTTAATTTACATTTTAAATAAAATACTGCCTTGCGGTTTCCGAAATTATTGAAATTGAAATTTTAAAAACATAAATATACATTTTTTATGATTTCGGTTCGGTTTCGTGGCAGAGACTGACACAAAGAAATCAGTTAAAATCAATACATTTTTCAATTAGGTTGGGGAAAAAGTCTTTTCGCATATAGTGTGTATGAACTTGTAATAAAATCTCTTTGGCTATACTATTTGTATCTGGCTGGTTTTGGTATCATTAAAAGTTTAAATTTTAAAGAACATTGATTCAAATTAGGAAAATGTGTGATTTTCATTTGTTTTTCTTACTGTCAAGATGAGTGAATCTAATGAAGAAATTAGATACCTTTTAAAATTTTACTACAAAAAAGGTAAAAATGCAACGCATAACATCACGAGAGGACTGCTAAAACCATTTGTGGCGGTATTTTGATCAGGAGCCTCAAAATTCCTATAGCAATGGGATAATGTCCCTACCTACAAGATGGCAAAAAGTAATCGAACAAAATGGCACCTACATACTTTAGTTAAATGTAAATAAACTATATTAAAAAATCTTTTGAATTTTTTAAAGAAATGCGAAGAGACTTTTTCCCCAACCTATTAATGTATGAGGAATTATTGAAGTAGCAAACTTTTGGCACAATGTGTTTTGTGGGCCTACACATGGGAATTCTCTTTTCGAAAGAAGACGGGTGCCAATTTCGCTTGTTTAGAGATCGTTATATACAGGGTGACAGTGTAAACAGACCTATTCCTTGAAATGGGTGATAGAAGACGTCATTTGCAATAAATTGACCCCCATCAACTTGGGGTTCAAAATTTATAGTTAACGAGATATTTGCGTTTAAATATTTTATCTTAAGTTTCCGACTTGTCTCCGAAAACCAATTGCTTTAAAAAAACTAATGAAGTTTGGGCACTTAACTGATACTTTTCAGAAAGCTAATTTGCTAGCAAATGTTTTATTAAAAAGGTCAAGCCTTAAATCTTAAATGTTTCAGAAATAAACGGCATTACATGGCGACATTTACGAAATTTCGTAATTTTTACCTGAAAACCACCAATTTCTTAAAAAAAATATATGAAAGCAAGCGTAAAAAATATTAGGAAAACTACCTGGTTCTATGGCCTTTCTAAAAGGTATAATTGTTATCAGTTTCTTTAATGGTTTGCTATAAAATGAATACGATAGAGGTTTTTACGCGATCGGCAACGCGCGAAAGTGCGAAGCGCGCATGTATATAATTCAGGTATTGTATACAAAGCCTATGAAATATTACGAATATGATTATCCATTACATACTTTGCCTAGGCAATGTATACAATGCCTAGGTATTGTATAGAAAAGATGTTGATTTATTACTTGACTGATTTTATATTTATTACTTAGTTGATTGACTTTTTGTAGACCTTTAATTATCAAGTTCTATGGAGATATTCAAACAACGTAAAGCATAAATAACTTTTGCTTGTTTTTTCGTTTTGTTTAATATCACATACAGAAAATCTTTTTAAACCGAAAGTGTTTCGCTCTGCAAGACGTGGGTTTATTAAGTTACGAAAAGCGAAGCGACGAGCATGTTAGGTTGACATAAACCAGCCGCATGAGCGAGCGAGCGAAGCGAGCTTGCCGCGGCAGCGGCCGACGAGTGCCTGTTAGAATCGAACTGGCCTCATTTTATACTTTGATATCGGCTGCGTATCCGGCATGGTATACAACGCCTAGGCAAATTATAAAATGAATATAATAATACAGAATATTTCATACATTGCTTGAAGGCTTTAGGCATTGTGTACAATGCCGGATTATACACATTGCCGGTGACATATACATTTCACTCAAACAGAGCTCCTTTAGTATCCTACAAATGTCCAGCGTAATACAATTTAAGTCTTTGTGACTTAAATTGTATTAAAGCTAAGTTAATGAAGCGAGGTTATTATAGTGTTGAGGATTTCTTAAATGATAAGAATTTGTGGTCATCTTAGGTATAATCTGCTCCTCTGCACACTTTTTTGTTATGACTTTACTCTGACAGTTAAATTTTTGTGTTAAAAAACAAGATTGAAAAGAGTAACCATCGAGTTTCTTGCCGGAGTCTTCTCGATCAGAAACAACCTCCGAACCGGTGGTAGAGTCACATTATGTTTAATTATGATATTTACTATCATAGTATTATTTTATGTAAGTTTATTTTAGTATATTTTTGCTTTAATTTTTTTTTTGTAACTATATGACTTGTCATAAGTACTTTCTATAAGTCTATATGAATAAAGATATTTTTTACTTTTACTTTTACAAAAGGTTATTCTGGACTAAGCAGAAGTCGTTGTGTCATTTTTGTCATTCTCGATCTATTAAAGTCGGGGACGGAATGTTCTCGTTAATGTACGTCGGGTTATGTACACTTGTATAGGGCTTAGACTGCAATTTAAATCTCAATAGAATCGAACATATTATGGTCCATACAAATTATGTCATTATACGCTATTCAACTACAATTAGATAGGCATTTGCCGCAAGAAACTTTTTACTGAAATACACATTTGCAGGCTTGGCTAATAAAAGCAAAGTAAAAAATACATTTATTCATATAAACTTTTTAATTTCACTCTAGACATCAATTTATTACTAGGCAAAAATATACTAGATAAAAATAAACGTAAATAAAATAATAGAACACTATGGCGGGTGGAGTGAGGTCATCTTGACGGGCAAGATAAAAAAATAAAAGAGAGAATAGTTACAAAAAATGTGCAAAGGAGCAGATAATAATGGCCACAAAATCTTGTCATTTAAAAAATCCTTTACTTACACTATAATAACCTCGCTTCAATAATTTAGCTTCACTTAGTGACTCAAAGTTGTGAAGAGGCAATGCAACAAGAGTTTGTTAAATCTTCTTTCCTACCTTTTGCAGTCTTAGCCTGACAGTCTCTTTTCTGTATTACCTAAAACAACTGAGAAAACTGGAAAGTAAAATCTAACTAATCGAACACTAACTAATCGGCGAAGTATAAGGGTCTGAGAGTTCTGCTAACAGTCGACTAGCTTCTGACTGACTACCTACCCAATTTCGAATATAATCGAGAGCGTATGTGATTTTATTTTGCAAATACTATAAGTAGGTGTTACATTATTATTTTATAAATGTTGATGCGCGCGTTGATGTCTTTTTGTATTTCTCTTTACTACTCTGAATTCCCCATTCTTCCTTTTCATTATCTGTTGGAAATTATGGTTGATAACAATTCGTCACCCCTGTGTCTGATTTAAGTATGTCTCCCTAAACCGGTTCAACGCCTAAATCACAAAAGATCATAATGTTCTCTTTAATATTTTCTTACATGCACTTCTTATAGCATAAGTATGAATAGCAATACACTGCAGTGTTCAAAGGGATTTGAACATTTGTGGCATAGCTACCTAGCCGCCATTTTGTTTTTTTCTCGATGTTTCCGCGCACAATGAAAGTGGTATATTAGGTAAGAGGACACATAAATAATCAAAAAATGTCTGGTGTTATGCTACCCTAAAGTGTCACGTTTCCGAGTTATTTGAAGGTAAAGATCGATATGAAAAAGGTAATATTCATTCACTAAAAATCTACTAAGTAACAGGCTTTTCGTGTTATTTTGATGACAAAATAACAGATATTGGGACATTGTGGCAAGTGGCTATGCCAGCCTCCATACAAACGTGTTCAAATCTTTCTATTGGTCTATCTAGATGAGCTGCCCCAACAGACTTCGTTCTGTCAAATGTTTGACAGCTGGTGTCCATTATCTTAACCCGCCCACTTTTCTCAGACTTGATTTACATATACTATTATTTTTACTGAATTTTATGTTCAATCATAATAAAAATAGCCGAAATCAATCCTGAATAGTGAAAAATTTTTCACGTTTGGAGCAGTAGTTTCGGCGCCTGTTCAATACAAACAAACAATCACATCTTTCCTTTTCATACATTAGTATAGACTAGGCAGTCATTTGATTCCAATCGGTCTATGATCGTACCATCCATCATTGACCACATACAGTATTTGTCTGCCCAGTATATGCCTATTCAGTCTTGTCTTGAAGAGGCCCAGGTCGTATTGTTAAAACCAACCATTCCTTTAACCAAATGACAATAGTCAAATGTATTTTTTTGTTGCAAAATTAAGTATTCATTTTATCAAGTGGTCTGAAAAATTAGCTGCTAAATTCGGCCTAGATTTTTTACGGATTTGTCCAAAGTCCCAAGCTTGAAATCATCACTAGCCTGCTTTTTGCAAGTAAAGAGTATTCATCACGTTATATACGCTTTCCACAAATAATAACGAACGATGTAATGATTTTAATGATGGAGGCCAGTGTCCACCAGTGGGACTACTGGGACTGTACACATGATTACAGGGTAACTCGACCTGGATCCGTTGAGAGGTTGTGCTTGTCATCATACTTGATGACTTTGACTATGAAACACCATACCCTTAACTCATTCTTTTCAAGGTATATGATAATTTCTCATAAAAATCTTAATAGTCCAATGACTATTAAGATTTTTATGAGAATTTATCATTTCTTTTTCTATTGTCCATTTATTTTGTTATTTATGCCCTTAAATTATTTGGTTTTATTGTTAAGTTAATTAGTTGTTTTATTAGCTTCAGCACCAGAATTTGCATGGAACAAAGAGGTAACAATTTCGGGACTTTTATAAGGATTTAATTTTATGTTAAAAATAATACCCGGTTACGTTGTAGATGTGTTTTAAAATAGCTTTCAATTGTTGCTGCACTAACAAAGGTATTACAAAGCAACATTTCTTCGTACTTGGCAAGAATCGTCTTAGGTCCTGACGTCATAACTTCTTGAAACATTAATGGGCAAAACTTACGAAATTATTGCGGTGACGTTGTTTGGCACAGTTGGTTTTTGGTGTAATATTTTTCAACGTTAGCTTGTTGTTGCCTGAAATAGCCAGTCATTGTTTTAAATTCTAAATTTGAACGTGAAATGTTCATTGTAGAGTTTTATAACTAAAAGTCCTGCTTTACTTTACGTGACGTTGATACGTCTAAAACAATATTTTATTACGTAACGCGTCGTCACATGGTGCGTTTGCCAGATAGTTGTTGTTTTTGGTGCTGTATAGGGTCTGCTCATTGCTACTTAGTGTCAGTACAGACGGGCTTCATTCGATCCATGTAAGTAGCCTGCATCCCTGGTGCATACGTTAGAACCGCACGTAGAATGTGTGAAAAATCGTGGCGTTTAGCTTCACATGGACTGCACTCTCAGTTGATCCGTTACAACATGTACGTATAAAGCGGTTTGAGTAACTTTGTATGGACCCGTGACGTCATTTTTTTATAAGCGGCCAGCAATCATTTTATCAAGGTTTTTTAGCATCCTATATATAGAAACTCTATACTCTACATCTACTATAAGATCTGAGTGGTCAGAATTGTTCGAGCCGAGATAATATGATTTCTCAGCATAATTTTTTGCCTTAGTGCCACTAAAATAATAGTTCTAAAATGTTACTTTATAGAGTTAATGTCACCTAACAGCTGTTCAAAAGGATACAGAAACAGGATAGAAAGGGGTTCTTTTTAAGATGTACTTGTTAGGTAAGCTTTCCGCCCGCGGCTTCGCCCGCGTTTCGTTTTATATGATGGCCAAATTACATAAAATCTATAGAAGTTGTAGCCAATGTGTCCTTTCATAATAATAAGGTTTGGTTTATTTATCCTGTAAAGCTATCCCAGCGCTATTTTGAAACCGTATGAGAGGGCGATAGAGAGTACCTTTCTTGAGGTACTTCTTCGTGCTCTCTATCGCTCTCTCATTCGTCCGGCTTCATGTCCAATTCCTCCCTGGAACAATTCTCCTTTCCCAGTAAGAAAGTCGTGGAGTAAATAGGGCTTCAAAATGGCGCTGCGATAGCTTTACAGAAAAAATATTCACCAGGCTCACACTTAAACAATGCAAGGGCACATCAACATTTAAAAACAATAACAAAGCCATATTTACACCTACCAACAAAAACAAAAATATGAAATACAAAACAAAAACTTAATCAACAATCTTAAAAATACACATTATAATTCGAAAAATTCTTGTAGAGTATAAAAACATTTACTTGTTAAATATTCCTTTAGGGTCTTGAAGAAAGTTTGGTTATTTTCAATATTTTTTATATTTATCGGTAATTCATTAAATATTTTGACTGACATGCAGGGAGCTGCCGAGCTGACTAGCTTTAAATTCACAGACGGGTTAGCCAGTTTGCTTTTATTGCGCAAGTTGTGGGGTTTGGAGAAGAAATCATTCGCTTGTGGATATTGGTTTAAGTGCGTTTTAACATAATTGCTTATTTGTAAGATATACATGGATGTCAAAGTCAAGATGTCACTAAGAGCAGTTTTATGGTCTGTTGATTCATTTAGTTCATAAAGAGCGTAAGTGAAGCTAGATAATTTAGAAGCAACCTTTTCTGTGTGTTGGCTCCAGGAGATGTTACTGTCAAAATGGACTCCCAGAATGGTACTGGATTCTACGGTTCTAAATAAGTTATTTTTATATGCCACTTTTATGTTCAAAGGAGATTTTTGACGAGGTTTAAACTGCATTACTTTTGTTTTGGATAGATTCAATTGAAGTTGTGGATTTTTAACCAATCTTCTATATAAAATACGTTTTCGTTGGTTAGGTAGAGAGTCAATCGAGGCATCAAGTTTTTTTGTGCAATGAGGCATAAATAATTGAAGAGCGTAAGCGTACTTATGTCTATCGCACAAACAATGCGTCTTAACTGCAATGAAGCAGATGGCTGGTTGTTTATATGCTGAGCCGACCCTGTTTACTGACCTTATGCCAAAGTTAAACCCCTACAAATGGATGCTGTCCTGTCACATGTCAGTGTGGTCAGTAGGTACGAAAGGGACAGCTACGCATTATTGGGTTGGTCAACTTCAATTATCGTCTCAGAACTCGGGCGTTACTTATTCAGAAGAATGGACTTCAGACTTCGGTTCTTCAGACTACGGATTCTACAGATGATCTCTTTCTGATTTAATCTTGTGATTTGAGATTAGCAAATAGTGATAGTGTACTCAATATTAATGACTTATTTGCTTTGAGAAATATTTATTTGCTTATGCAATTCAAGGTATAATTGCTTTCAATTGTTAGGACTGTTTTAAATAAACTTGTAAACAAAATGTGAAACTGTAATTGAAATCAGGAACTTGCTGCCGCACTGTATGATGTGGCGTAGAGTGCATATCATAATGTGTTAATTTCGCTGATGTGTTAAATACTCAAGTGGGATAATCATTCTTGGAATTAAATTAACACGTGCAATGTTATATTATATAAGCCTCCTCTGGTTACCTATGTTAGCAATCCATAAACTACAAAAACAATTGGTACACTTTTGTGATATTCACATGTTAAAAAGACTATAAAATTATTATTGTGAAACATGTGTTTCCTTTGTGGCTTAAAAATACCCGGCATAATTCTCGAGATTCAAATTCTTACTTTTCCAGGTCAGGCAAAACTAAATTCTAAATGTTGCTAGGTTTCACAAATATTTATTTATTTTACTTAGTAGAAGAAAAGCGAACACTAGCCCAACATTAGGATAGGATACCAATTTAGATCAGATTCCAAGTTGATCAAATTGGCAGATTTATTGCCAATTGTAAACTATCAAAGACTCCTAAGATGTTTAACAATTTAATACGGCCCATACGTCTACTCGATACAAAAGCTTAATCAAGTCTCTTCGTTAATTCAACAAACTCTTACTCAGCTAATTACAAAGGTAATGCTAGAACCTAAATACGGGACGCTATTACTTTAATAGGTTTAAAGTAAAAAAGGCGGCTGAATATAGGGATGGAGAAACACGACGCGTTATTGTCATATGAGTGTCAGAACGTCTAAACGCTGATGCCCAGCTAAAGACAAGAATCTTGTCCCAAGATGGTCTTTGTTCCATGCTTGCCGTCGGTACACGAGGCTTCGATTGCTAACACAATGTGCATTTTCTACAAGTTGTACACACAGCCCAACACCACCGAGTGATATTTTAATGACTGTACCAAAATTCGATTCAGTATCGCTTATTTATTAACAGGATAAAATTAGGTGCGCCTGGGCCGAATGAGAAATGCTTACTAAACACTGTTGTTGAATAAATATTTGTTTCCAACAGGTAGACCGCTTCGAACTGATGCCATGGAGGCCGTCCCCACCGCCTGAGGATGGCGCAGCAGATGCGCTCACGCATGTAAGTCAGTAAGCTGCTTATACTAGGGTATTCTACTATGTTTGAAAAAGTACTACAAAATGTTGATTTTCCTAATAAAAGCCACGAAAAAGTATATTTTGGCAAAATGAACACGCTCTCTTGCCATACAATTAAATTGGATTTTAAACTTTTGTTATTACTGCTATTACGCTTGCAGCCATTTTGGTGACGTATCATTGGTAAAAGCAACAGTCGTTTACCGTCGGTATATCAAGCTGTTTACACTGAACTGACAGCTTTTGCCTATATGACGTCCCACCATGGTGGCTCGTGTTTTAGGTCACGTGATATACAGATGAAAAATTACGACTTCTCATTTTATTATAATAAAACAATAATTTGCTTCTATGACTCAAAATCAGAATACTTAACTATATTTCTATATAAAAAGTACATTTTATTTTTTATCAAACTTCATATTTTTTTTCCACTACGGAAAAAACCACCATCATTACCATCTAGTTGAATATTTACCGAAGCGAGAAGAAACACACGGAGAAGAAACCATTGAAAGGATTAACGTGTAATGTAATCACAAAAAACACGCCTGAAATGTTGGTATAAAAATCCATAATTGTCCTCTATAGCTTGAATTTAGAGTAAAACCACGCTAGCAATGTTTGTATGGGATCTTCCCTCGCGTGGCGGCCCACCTGACTTGCCACCTTTGTCTCGGTAATGTTATCTGGACCGAATTTATTTTTCGAAAATTACTCTTCCTGTACTTTTACCTTTTTCCTTACATTTTAATCTTTATACATTTCAATATATGACTCAGCCGAACGCCTACGTTTTGTTCAAACATACCTCTGCAATTACTTATTTGTAGCGATTTCAATAATCCACTATTAAATAATCGAGTGTTAATGTGTTTACAATACATATATATACATAGTGTGATGATGAAGATTAACAGGAGAATTCTCCAAATAAAAAATCTGATAAAGTAGGAATTTCTATTCACTAGAATGTTTCATCAATTCATCATGCTACATCCTAGCAGTAACAATGGTATGTCGATCGCTCGTTATGTTCCATAAAACTCACTTCACCTGATTTTCTGTATTGATGCACTTAAACAATCATTGCAATGTTAGAAAGAAACAAGACAAAAGTTGATGGTTGACAAATTGACACTGACGTATAAGAAAAACAACCTCAGCTTTTTTTGTTGCCTAAAGTTGTGGTAAAAAGTCCGTGATTATAATAACACTCAAACTCCATAACAAAATGAAAATAATCTCAAATGACACACCACATAACCTCAAAACGTCAAAGAAAACGCAAAGATAAATTTTATCCAGCCCCTCAAGAAGCAGATAACCAGATAACTTTATTCCTCAGTTAGCGGCTTTTTTCAACAGATAACATCTATCTGACCATTGAAAACTTGTTAACCTTCGAATTAACTTTATTCTACAGATAAATTTCATTATCTGAGGATTGTAAGATCGACCCTAAATAAAATAAACCAAACAATTGTATGTTCTAGCTCCAGTAGTTAGGACAGTGTGCTGACAATTTATGTCAGTAAACTGACTCCAGTTTCATCTTTCAAAGTGAAATTCCTATCAAAAGCACGAAAGATTTACTCGTACATGCATATATTAATTGAGTAAATAAGTTGTATTTACATTACCTACAGTTGCTAGCAGAACAAACACAAACATATTGAAGAGGTTGCCGTCGTTTGTGACTGAAGAAATAAATTTTCTTACCAGCTCAAATATGTTTTGATTGAGCTGTGTTTTATCAAGTTTGACCTAAAAATTAAACCAAAGTAAAACGAATGACCATCACCAATGCAGAAATAAATTTATTTGCATACAAACAGCCAAACTGCCTATAGACCTTCGTCAAACTTCGTCGATTACTTCTATGCTAAATATTCAATGGATTTTATCTAAGCAATTTCATTGAACTACTGCTCCAGAAAGTTGATACCTCAAACGTCAACGTACCCATCCTATGTAAAAAGATTATTATTGAGGCTCCAATCCCTGCTTCAATTCACCTGGACTCTGGGCCTTATTACAATTTCCGTAGAAATTGTCAAGTTCATCCCCCTAAACTGCGTAGCGAGCAGTTTCGTAATATGATCTTTCATTTCCAGACAGTCTGCGGTTACTGGCACTAACGCAATCTTCTAGGCTGGTAATTACTCTCCTCAGTTTAGAGAATGAACCACGGATATAAGGGATTGTTATGATGAGTAATGAATGAGGCCCCTTGTCAAAAACACATTCTTCGTATTAACTCACTGTTCTTTCTTTTTCTCGCAAAAGTTAGAACAATAGTATTGAGTTTTTATTTGTTTTAATTGTATGTGGTTGACTGTATATAACATAATATTATAATAGTAGATGGCGTTGGTGATTGTTGCACTGTTTCTTGGCTACACAGTTACACTCTGGTTAGGAATCTATCCTTTTTTTTAAGTTCTTAACCTTGCCTCAAATACAACGTACAAATTGTCCCTTTGTTGTACACTAGTTATATTGTAGTGTTTGGAAATTCAGAAGATCAGACCACAAAGTACTCAAACTATAAATGGTACCAGCTGGGTTCGGTGACCTCTATACTATCTCTTGTTATCACACTTACACAATCGTCGCATGAAATTAGTAGCATAAAAAATACCTACCTGTTTTGCACATATAGTAATATTCATAAATAATTCAGTGTCACATTCGCGTTAGCCTTATCGGTAGAGGGTCCGCTTGTAGCGCCGAAGGTCGTAGACTCGATCTCCCCCAGGACGAACAAAATTGTGACAAGCGTATAATGTGTTTTTTGGGTTGAGGCTTGTTTTATATTAAAGTATGTGTTCCGAAATATATTACTTGACGATGTGTATGTATGAGTCTTTACCATATTACCAGGTTTACTCAGTGAGGCGTCGGGTCCTTGTGTGAGCTGTCCTAGATATATTTATTTATTACTTCACTGAACTTTGTTTCCCTGGAATAACTAAAAATATGAGGATTAACTATTAAATTGCGTTTCATAACTTTCATATCTTGTTGACGACACGATTGGCGTTGTGCGCTGTAGCACGGTTTCTCGCCTCGATTTCCTTAGTGTCCCGGGTTCGATTCCCGGTCAGGTAAATTCAGGAAATGATCTTTTCTGAATTGACTCGGGTCTGGGTGTGCTGGGAGACGCCCCTGGCTGATTTCCTTGTGTGGTACCTCGTAACACAGGGATACTAATCCCTACTTCGAGACCATTACAAGAGGTGTGTTGTCTGGCGCATATTTTTATATATTTTATATTTATATCTGCTTCAGCCTTCTTCTGATAAAGATATTATTTTTTACAATATCTAGTAGTTATCTGTAACCGTTAAAGTTTTTATAAATAGGTGATTCTACGTTAGGAGCTCGCATCAACGTCTCATATGAAAAAAAAATTTCTCCGAGAAATATAAACCAGAGAACATATTTCATTAAAACTTATTGTCTTCTTTTGTGGTAGTAAACTTCATACATTTAATTGCTTGGTTTTGCTACAATTGCACAATAAGATAGATAAAATGTCTCTTCCCTGGTCTGTCCCTTGACAGTATTGTAACGATGCCGTTTTGTTTCAGTCACATGGACGTGAGAACCTCCACGATGGCTGGAAACTCCATAGTATAACTTACTGGCCATCAATAGTATTCTGTACCTGTCCTTTCAAAATTTAATTTATCGGTCCACGTTCCTTGGTCAGCATTTTGAGTCATTCCTATTAAAACCATCGTACTGAACAGAGCTTGCGAGCATTTTACCAGATAACCAGTTTTAATTACATACGTAATGGTGATTATTAAAAATAACTAATTGTAAATAGTTATATATAATGTAACAGGAACCCGTGTATCGGGTTTTTATTTCCTACCTATACTTTTACCCTATATAATTAACAAGTCACTGATTAGCCGATCTTTTATTCACTATTCCATAACTACATCTACTCCTAAATATTGTGTAACGAATCCCGGCACTCCGGCTCCTGTATGCTGGCCTGCAACGAGGATTTCGCCACAGTATTATCAGTAAATCAGTCACTTTAAGGTGCTTCTCAATAAATTAAAATGAGGTTAAAATTATTAATCTGTGCACTAGAATAACACCTTTTTCATGAAAAAAATTAAGGAATCTTGTCCCGCGCATTTTAAGTCCCCTACCCTGGTTTCTTCATTAAATAATTTGTAGCTGGTAACTCAAACCTGAGCACACTCTAGTGACTCACGTGAAGTTACCACTGGTATACATCACGCGAGCGGTCAGTGCGGTTTGGTTTGCTGCCATTTTGACCATGCAGTGAACGCTGTCTCTCCACAACCTTAATTTTGTGATTTATTATGTAAATAAATGTGTTCATTGTTAGTTAACTGTAATTATATGCCTTAGTTAACATGTTTGCGTGTGATTTCTAAAAGATAAATACTTTATAGGTAATTTCCACCTTAACTTGAAAAAACGCTCCCCTGCCATATTTCCCCTGCCACGAAAGATGCCAGGGTAGATACAAAGGGTACAGGTGAGATACAATTTGTGAGCTAAGAAGTATGTAGGTGAACGGTAGTTGAGTGACGGTTTGCTATGTAAATAATTACCTTCTTGACATATAACATCGGAGTCATCCCGTGATCACGACTGCTGTAAAGAATCGTCGGGTTAGAAAATGTAAAATTCCGCGAGTAGAATCCGTAAAGTTGTTTCATTTCAATGTGTAGTATTCGCGTAAATATAAGAAAACAATAAATATGTAGATGGCTTCAACAGCCAGCACCGTAATGGGATAGTATACTTATTACTTACCCACCTTTTTAACCGCATTCTATTCACCGGGAAGATAACTGACCAATGGAGACTGAGTATTATCATGCCGGTCTTCGGAGGCAAGGGCTCGGTGCACTCTTGGCAGCAACTAGCGCGGCATAAAGGTGATGCCCACACCATGAAGCTCCTCGAGCGCATTGTAGACTCTCGGATTCGACAGGAGTGTACAATTTCGGAGTGCCAGTATGTATTTTGACCGGGTTGCGTACATCGGGTAAATAAGTGGAAGAAGTCACTTGAGAACGGCGACATCACAAATGCCCAGTCCGTCCGCATAGGATCTGTGCTAAGCGCGTCCGGAGACATCGACAGCTACGTCATAGCCCGAATTTCCGCGGCTTGGGCCAAATGGCGTGATGTGACTAATAGTGTCATTTGTGACCACAAGATGCCAATCAAGCTGAAGGAGCAGGTCTATAAAACCATTATTAGGCCTGTCCTTCTATATGACGCGTCACGGAAATGAAGATGTTGCGGTGGATGTGCGGAGGGTCACGCAAAGATTGCGTGCGGAACACCCACATCCGCGTCAGCCCTCGTGTTCGTGACATCGCAGACAAGCTGCAGGAGTGCCGTCTTCGTTAGTATGGTCATGTCTCACGAAGATCGGCAAACTACGTGAGTAACAAATCCATGCCACCTCCGCCAGGTACCAGTACTAGGAGGGCGACCCAGGAAGCGGTGGCTCGACGTCGTCAAAGGTGACATGCGGGCCTACAGACTCACCACTGAGGATGCACAAGACCGCACGAAGTGGGCCAAGAATGTAAGAAAGGCTTCCCAGGGTCCAGACCCCACCGAGGGTTCACAACCACACTCCAGTGAGGTTTCGCAACCGGGATAGTCCGCAAGGATGATGATGATAATGATGATGCTACCAATGGATATGATAAGAACGCATAACACTCTTACTTCTAGTAAGAGTAACGCATAACACTCTTACTTCTAGTAAGAGTGTTATGCGCCAAGAAGTTGAAATAATTTTTGTTAATTTTTTATTTTGTAACAAGATTTTTAAGCGATATGCTACCAATTAATATGATAATTATATCTGACAATATTAAGTAAAGCCTGTTTGCGAAAAAAGTCTGATTACCAATTAGTACAAACAAGTTGAATTAAAGTTGATTATTTAAAATACAGAATATTTCATTCACAAAACCGTACATGTAATCCCTCCCCTGTTCAAATTGTACCCTACCCTGTACACATGTCTCTCCCCTGTACAAGATATCTCCCCTGGTATCTTTTAAAACAAGCAAATAACGATTAAATACTTGGCCGTTTTAAAAGTAATTCACAAGTACCTGCACAAATTTAAATATACTATTTGTAAATTATAGTTAGCATTTTTTGTTATGCCGCCATCTCATACAACCAAAGACCTCTTAACGTAGAAACACCCAAATATCTATCGTATTTATAGTTCTTTGTTTTGTCAGAAAATACTATGAAATAAGTTCTGGATTCACTTAAACATTTTCCTCAATATTCTAGCATATAACCTGCACTGGTTATGGAAAAAAAGTCTGTACATCGATATAGTTGTTGTTTGTCTACTTAAATCTAGATCAGCTATGCGCAATGTTTGCATTACCGAATGCACGTGTAATTGAATTCAAGATCCTTATACCGAGATAGAAACCTGCAAAGCTCAAACATTAATGTGAGAGCAGACTATCATAGCCTGGAGTCGACATTGTTAATTGTTTTAATAAAGCAACGGAGGGCGTCTGGAGTTACCTAGCTAGACGTTGTAGTCTGGGCCTGAACGTACACCGGGCGGCGGGCAGCCACAGGCAGTGCCGTCCGGTCGGTCGCCGCGGTAGGCCGCGTGTCGTGCTCTCTCCCCGCCGCGCTAGCGTGTTGCCGGCAACCGCACCTCGACCGGTTCCACCATCACTAGGCCAAGTTCACTATTGCTGATACCGCAACAGTTCGCCAACTAAATCAGACGATTCTATCTTATCTTCTTAGGTACGTAAGGGTCTAAGAATGTTGAATCTCATCGTCTTTGTTAACATTTCTAAAGCAGTGTTTTTTGTTATTAACATGAAATTGATAAAATACTATTAAAACTAATTGTTACCTAGTCCTAGGATAAAGAGAAGGACCTCGTTCAATACGTTATTCGTATCGATCGGTATATGTCTGGCATGAGAGGGATGACTAGACTGAATTTTGACATGGCGTCTATATCGCTCCCTTTTCGATTCAGCGGATGCATCGATGCAAAATGGACAGGGTTAATGAGAGCGCGTTGAGCAGTAACCGCACCCTGCAATTGGTTTGCATCGAGACCACGACGACGCTCGGTACACGAAGGACGAATTCCTAGTCCAGTAACTTTAATAACAGTGATTAATAACATCATTAGCATTCACAATCTTTGTTAAGTAAAGTGAACGTTCGGTTATTATTTTATTTATCAATGCTATCGGTCGTGATCTCAGCCGAGAGGTAGTAGGGCGACGTCCTCTCGTACGGGGATATCAGTACTATAATTATAATAGTTTCAGATATCCACGAGCCAAACTTACAGATAATAATTATTTGACAACATTCAAAGTCATGCTATCACGTTTGTGGGAGAGGTCACGTTTTATATAACATGTAGACGACTCATACCTACTGTTTATGTAATGCTTACATTATTAAAGTAATATCTGTATAGCTGTTTACTGTTTAAGCAAAGTGTATTGTTGATGTGGTGTAAGATAGCATCTCTCCTTTGTCTACAGGTAGTGCCGTCGCCTCCTCCCCCACGGAATGCGAGCCCCCAGTTTGCCGACTCGTCCTGCGTTCTGACTAGTTACATCTTTTCGCTTGACCGGGAAGGTGTCACGTGTCCTTTGCTGCAGTACCAGCAACCGCTCCAAATGCCGCTGGAACCGCGCTTCTCTTCGAGGAGATCCCTCAAAGGGACGCACCGAAGGATGCAACATCCTTACAGGCTCTCGGGAATCAGTGAACCAATGCACAGGTACATTCCTATTTTGTCTCCACTCGAAGAGGAGGAGATTGTAGAACAAAGATTCAATTTAGAAATACAAGAACTAACAAGAACGCAGGAAAATCCAACCCCCGGTTCCCTGGAGGGACAGAGGGTACCGTACGATAATTGTGTAAGACGCAGAGGAGATAGCCAATGGCCGCAACAGGACGAGCCTGATATCACCATAACTTCAAATGTCCGACTTCAGACTGACAATACTGAAACTGGCTACAGTTCAGGGCATATTTCGGCGCAGACACAATCTAGTTCTTCTTATACGCTTGAATCATCAGAGAATGATTTTGAATCATCATCAACGCAAACCAATGCCCATAGTCCTGAAGAATATGTTCCAGAAAATGTAGCCGCCTATATTGATGTAGAGACTGATACTCACCCGCCTAACGATTCACCTGTTACTGATATCAGAGAAGATTCCTTTCAGGCTTCGCATAGTGAGAACGCTCAATCCGATGTTTCACAGTGTTATTATAGTCAGGAGCTAAGTGTAGGAAGCGAAGAAGTAGAAAGCGCATTCCAGACGACCATGAACTACTCACTGAAGGTGGAGAACCCTGCACATGAGGAGCCGGTCCCGTGGTACGAACGCGTGACCACGATGCCGACGCTGCCACCTGCTACACTCCGAGCGCGTCTGATCGCAAACAGAGTGATTAGGCATGCGCGGAACAATAAGACCCTCAGTGAGAAAGACCTGAATTGCCCCGACTGTGATTTTATTCCCGTACTGCCGGTCACTGGGGTCTGCGGCCATACGCGATGCAGCAGGTACGTAATTTATTAACATTAATTTTACCTTTCGGATTATTTCATATTTGCATAGTTCTGTACCTAACTGATCTAGAAGAAGCTTTTGCCAATTTAGGAATATATAAAATCCGTCGTAATATGCTTGTGTGAGAAATCTTAATAATTGTATGTTTCTTGCAGATGCATTGAAAACAATGGCAATTGCCCTTGTGGAGCGCCACCACCCTTAGATCTCCATGTCAACACTGTCATCCAATACCTTATAGGAAAAATGCTGCCAAATCGTCCGAAACCGAGGTAAATAATATTTATAGCACGATATGACAATATATTAAACAAAACAATCTCGAACGAAATGGTGTCCTCTTTTTGTGCATTGCAGTTTGGAATCATTTTCCTATTACTCAAGACGCTGAATTTATTTCCGCTGTCTGACCCGAGTCTGCATCTAAATAAACAATGTTACAAAATGTGAATTTTTAAGCTCTTTGAATTTTGAAACTTCAGGAGACCTTTTTTTGGCTACCAAATATATTTCAATATTGTGAACAGCAGTCTAAGCTATTACTAACGTAATCAAATTAAAATGGAACTGGTATTGAGACATCATTTCAAAGTATTTTATCAGATACGTAACATATATTTTACCTCATGACAGATGCTACGTGGGGAATGTAGACCACCCCATGATGTGTGACATTGCAGTGATAACACTGCCAGTGGAAAAATTGGGTAAGCTCTTTTTTAAATTTATTAAATGTGTTTTTAATATTCGGGATGACTACAAACTAGGTGTGAACACCCGCACTTATGATTCAATAGTAGGCACAGCGACTTTGTATATTTTTGAGTACTAGTGTGCGAATCCACTATCCCATGATGTCCGTGTTTCTAGTGTTATTCTTACTTATTTTGTGCCAGTTTGATCCATTTCTGCTTTAATTTAATTTTGCAATGATACTCTTATAAAAGTCGCTGAACAAGTGATACCTCACTATCATAGTGGTAACGTACTCGTACTATGTCATCTTTTATATATGTTTGGCGGTTTATGCTAACTGTATAAGTGTATTGTCTGCATGTGCATATTGAAAATCATTGCCACGCTATATCTGATATTTGTCTACAATATTCATTTAGTGTAATATCTACGTCTGTTATAAAGACGTTGATTACGTCGCTGCTTTCGTAATGTCTTTGTTGCTCTAACTCTTGACATACAATTAATGCTAGCGATTTATATCACTCATCATGTCATTTAGCAACTTATCATAATTTAATTACCTACCTCGTTCGTAAGGCGCCTATTAGCCGCTCGTGTAGACCTTGCTCAATGCCAACAGTCACTGGAGGCAACTTTAGCGGTAACCTAATTGCATCAAACTTTCCGAAACTTGCTTGGCGTTTCCGACGATGTTCCAATTTTAAAAAGATAAAATCAGTCATTAAAATTGGTCCTACAAAATGATAGATAGATAGATAGATTATTTATTTCTCATTACAAAAATACACATTATATTATGTTTGTTCATGGTCAATTAAAGGATTTTCACAATGAGATCGTCAAAGAAAATAAATCAGAATGAAATATAACAAAATATGGAACAATAACACAATAATTCAAATTAAATACAAAAAGTCCTAGGAATAAAAAAAATAAGGCAATCACAAAATATAATATAAAATAAGATGTCATCAATATCAAGTCAAAGGGAAAAATAAACAATGTCAAATAATGTTACACAAACTATAAATTAAATAAACAATTTACAATCAATCTAAAATGTCGTTTTAGGCTGCAGTGAAATCCTTTTTCCAGAATTCCACTGCAGAATATAATTGATTTTTCAATAAAAGGCTCTTTAGCTGGCGTCCAAATGCCTTGTCCGATGGTTCGCTTTTCAGTGTTGTGGGCAGTTTTTCATAATATGTCGGACCAATGACTCGCGGGTTGTTCTCTGAAAGCGCCATGCATCGAGGAACCGATTTCAGACGGCCTGCAAGGTGATGCGAAGTATTTTTTCTGAATTTGCAATTATTTTGCTGAGCGTGCTTTTTTGTTTGTTAGATGCACCTATTATATTGTTCATAACTGGTTAGACATATTTTTTATGAAAAAAATATGATGATACGAGATTAATGGTGGTTTTATCTTATTTCGTTCGTTCGTGGTTCATAGCGACCGCTAGGATACTACCTACACTTACTTAAACTTGATGTTTTGTTAAATAAAATGTATATATACTATTTTTAAAATTTGGGCATCTTAATAAAAATACCTTTAAACCTTATTAGCATTTATCTTCTACCGTTAAAATAATTTAAAGTAACAATATTAAATAAAGTAATGAGTAACAGTATGAAGAAGTATTAGCTCTTTAATTATTAACGGTACCAATTATATTTATACAACTGTCACTAATTAAGGTCAATAATCTGTTAAAGAATAATAATATAATACCCGAAGGTGGCATACTCTAATCCCCTTCGGTTGGTCTCAATAAGTGCCATTAGATAATGCCTCATTAAGGTTGGGTGCAATGTGGATACATAACTTAATGTACATCCCTGTCGTGAATCCTCTAGTTGAGTGAGAGCCTCCTAGTAGCGATAAATATAGCGATAGATGCATAACTATTGATCCTCTTTTGTTTTGAACAGAACACACTCATTAAATCGAAATAAAGCTAAATTCAGTCAAACCTGCAAATGCTGCTAAAGGCATGAAAATTGTGACGATTGATCTTTAGGCCATACAAATCAATTTGACCCGTAGCACGGAAAAAAAGAAAAATTAAGGAAGGAGTTATGGAGTCATCTTTTTTTGTACGGGAAAAATTGTTTTTGCTCTTAAACCTTTCGTGTGTGGTATCTAATGTAAGGGCTTACTGAGCCAATTCTAAAAATATATCACATCATTACATTCTAGTCACATGTATTAAATTAAATTTAAAATAATTTTCGAAATATACCAAGTTTGGGCTCCTCCGGATCTGATACGGTTGAATATTTTTTTGTAAAATATGCTTCAATTGGTACTTAAGCCTCCAACAGCCTCCTCACGCTGCGGGGCGTACCGGTATACCAGGCACACCCCCAGACGGGTGCACCGTGCAATGGGGTGAAAGCCCCCGGCTAACACCCCAGTGCTGCTTAGAGGAGGACGGGAAAACCGCTGTCTTCTTGCCCCCGTCTACTTCACTAACCCCACCGATTAAGTAAAACTCAAATAATAAAATACAAATACAAACAAAATGAATTCGCTTGACAAACAAAACTCAAATTTCCATCAAAAATAAATTTTATGTAATTTTTAAGTCATCTTAACATATCTCCATTTCGTATGTTTGACTCTGCTACAAGGATAGCTGAGTAGGCCCTCTTTTCCATTGGGCACTTTCCGCACGTGGCCAGGGCCCCGCAATCCTGCCCCTAATAAGAGTTCAGTAAAAAAATTATACAGTTAAAAGGCCCCATTACGCTATTGAGCCCAGGGCCCCCAATAGTTTGAGACGGTCCTGCAAGATGTACTTTTTTGGAATCACAATGCTCTAGCTAGACTCTAGGCAATGTTCAGTTCGCTCTTTAGATCTTGGTCTCAATTAATTAAAAGAGGTTCAACGATTGTGATTTATACAATGTAACGGCTCGTCGCTCGGCGGTGGGCGTTAGCGGGTATAATCGCATCGACAAGGCTATTATGTAAATCGGCCGTTTGTTTGCTACATTGCGGTTATGTAAGTACATTGTCGGTGCAGCGGAGAGCGCTGGGTCGCAGGTTACGTTACCGGCGGAATATAGGACGGCGCGCGCGAGCGGAGCGCGCTTCTATAGCGACACTGAACTACATTATACTTATTCACTACTTACATAAAACACGGAACGCCAAAGACAAAGCACAATATTCAATCTTAACTAAAGTTAACCTAAACATTACTTTTAAGACAATAAACGCAGAAGAAATACCACAATATAAACACTACACTTACATGTTTCCGAACGCTAAAAAAGGAGGAGGAGCTTAAGAAACGATGCCTATATATAATAGATGCTTAATCATTATGTAAAATCCAAGGCAAGTCGATAGCGATAGTTTAACAGAAATGAGTAGCCGTAACATACAGGACAATTTGGCGCACGGTTTTTATTTTAGTGTTTTGTTAAGAAACCCTAAAATGCCATTTTAATTTGTTACAGAACTTATGGCCGACCAGAATTATCATTATCTGACCTTGCTATCTATCCATTCATCACTTAAGTATTCCAATTATGTAATACTGAATATTTTATTGTTGTATATGCATTTAAGTTTATCAATCATCATCACGTAAATAGTGATAAGAGCATCACGTAATCAATAATATTATGTATTGAAAATATCTTTGTTATTAGTATAAATTACTCATGAGTGGATTTCCATATTTACGGTAACGGGGAAACGGGAGTTTGCGAGTACAATTTAGATTAAGACTGTTCTAAAAATAGTATCTCTATCCCGGGTTGTTGTAGATTAGCTAACCGCGATCCTTTTAGGCTGCCAATGTTGTTTTAGTCGTAGTATAGTGAGTGAGTAGGCTTAGATTGTACTCGTTCATTGAGTCACCCGACATAGCAGCTGCGACTACAACCCGTACAGCCACAGATTATTTCGCAATGTCTTTTTAATGTACTTTAATTGCTTAAGTAGTAACTACAGAAGAAAGAATGAGTGGGAGTCACTGATGAGAGTGAACACTCAATGCAGTAAGTTGCACGGTTACTCGGTCGTCTCGGTTTAATGTGTCATTTAAATTAGTCCATATCCACGTGCAATAAAAATGTTATGCTTAATAAATCCACTTATACAATTTATTTTGATTATTTTCTGTGTCTCCGTTTTTCTGCAGCAAAAGTAAATGATGATTGAACAAACTTCCAATTTGTTTTTATGAATGAAAGTACGTAAAAAAAATGATCACAAGCAGGATATATCCATTATCATGAATTAATAGTCTCATTTATATTGTAAAAATCATACATTTTGGCACGTTATATTATAAATAAATATCTGGGACAATTCACACCAAGATCATCTGACCCCAAACTAAGCAGAGCTTGTACTATGGGCGTCAGAGTCTGATAAACACACTTAAATATTTCTAAATACATACTTAAATAGATAATAACACCCAGACACACAACAAACACAAATGTTCGTCACATAAAACATTTATGTGACGAACATCGAAACACCCATGGGTGGGGCTCGAACCCACGACCTCCGGCGTCAAAGGCAGGATCGCTGCCATTGCGCCAACAGGCCAGTCAGTTATTATTATCAGTTACTTCTGCTGTTGACTGTACGTACATAGGTTTTGTCGATGATTGTTTCTTAACTTTTCGTAACACTGGAAAACGGCCTTCTGTTATGTATTATCGATGAGGCCATCCGTTAATTACGTCACGCGAATTTCATGGTTTACTCCACCTCCGAAGAATTACACTAAAATTGCCTTTCATTCGTTACGTTACATTTTCAACGACATGTTATATTGTTAAATAAACATAGTCTTGTGTTATTACTGACCCCTGTCACCATATTCCCGATTTACTATTAAGGTGTGACATAATTTGTCAGTGGTTTCCTTTTGACAAAGTTACATGTCTAATCGGTCATATCATAATATCTGTGTTGTATAAGCGTGGGTATTTATTACTTGCTAATAAGTGCTTCTCCTAGAGGGGTTAGTTTATTTGCCCTATGGAAACAAACAATTTAGCTTGCAAGATTGTTGTGGTTTGGTGGGTTGCAAGTACCAATGCAACAATAGGAGTTTGTCAAACGATAATTGAGCCAGCGTCTCAACTCGTGCCCGGCCGATGTGGAGCGCGGAGGACTTTGTTCTCGACTTCGAGTAGACATCTTTATATAACGTCGCTCTTATATGACCGAGGTAGGTCGTGTGCAACTAACCGTCAAATCGGTGTAACCCCTCGATGAAGCGAATTAGATTAGATAGCTATCAGCTATTGTATTATAGGATAATTAATTCTACTCTCGAGTTCGTTTAATGAATTTATCATTGTAAAGTTTTTAGAAATAGTGAAACTCATAAATACTAACTTCTCCTATGTTAATGACCTATGTCTATTATATTTCTAGCTATCAATAAAAAGGCACAAAACGGAACGGAATAAGTACAGTAGTTAACATTTGAGATTAATAAGATTTTCAATAAAATAAAAGAATAAAATAATGCAATCAGCCATTTTGTCCGAAACACGAATCACAGCCATAGACGTCACGCTTAGGTAAATAAACAAACTTCACTGTCATAACATAGATAATAATGCATAGACACAATGAAACGATGCCACGTTCGTTTACCTAGGCGTGACGTCATCCAGACCATGACATTCTGTACAGCAGCTTTTTTACCTAAATTATTACCATTCATTACCATAATAATTTAGTTTATTAACATCACGTTTATACTTCATTGTTTTTGGTTTTCAATGTAACTATTGGTGCTTCAATTCCCACAAACTAAAATTACTTCCCTTCTATAAATTAATAATATATCCCAGAACTTATATGATCCGTTCATTTATACTTTTTGTTTCCCGTGCTCCCGTGCTTTTATGTTATGCCTTAATTACGATTACACAATGGACTGTTACCAGAACCAGTCACCGCAGAAAAACGTGAACCGCCAAAACAATTTTTGAAATCAATTGATGTAGATTTCTATTCTAGAGCATTTTCGGAGATGAGATCGCGAATGGAACTGGTTTGAGGGGACGTGGTTGATCATGAAAGGCTTAGGTCGTTGTCAACGGTCGATAGGCGAACTTGAATAATAGCGTGACACAACACAACGCATGCGCAAGACACGAACGCTAGCGGAAACACAGATAAAAATAAATATTTTAAATTATGTTATTTAAAATTATCGACACTACATAAACAAAAACTCTTCAATCTTTTATGATCATGCCGGGTGATTATCAAGAGAGTTACAAAAACGATATGGCTCAGCTCAGTGGGTTACCTATTGAAACGCATTAGGTTTTTTGCCATAAACTAACAATGCATACTGTTAATGGCCATAATAGTCATCCTACTTCCTACTAATATTATAAATGCTAAAGTTTGTGAGGATGTAAGTATGTATGTTTGTTACTTTTTCACCCAATTTTTATTTGCCATAATATTCAAAAGACATACTATTCTAAAAGCATACATGAAATAAGCATACCTAACTCAAAAAATCCCTCAACTCTTAAGGAAAAACACTTATTTACCATAATAAGCAAGCAAGCATGCTTGCATGCACGCATAATACTAAATAGCGAGGTTTATGGCCCTTCGGCGGCCGCGGCCGCGGCAAGCTAACTTCGCTCGCTCGGCTCGCGCGTTGTTTGGTCGCAGTTCTAACCTAACCTAACCAATAAACGATATAAAAAAATTGTTTTTCTTTCATGAAGTCAAAGAAACGAAACATCACAGGCCTGTAAATATAAATATATGAATGGAGTTAAAAAACTCGAGAGACTTCTTTTTTAACTCTACTTCCAAAACTCCTAATACTTAAATTATAATTTTGATTTCTCTATTGAAGGCGTTAAATGATTTAATTCGCTAAGAAGTAAATATGACGTCGAAGGTTCAAGTTCGCGTGTTGCAAGTCACTCAGAACATAACTGATTTGAGCTCTTGCCTTGAGTCCGCCGTTACGCAATATAACGCAGACTCTGACTTCATTCTGTTATGTTATGTAACGTGATTATGTAGCGGCGCGTACAAATGCCAGATACTTGATGGGATTCTATGTCAACATTAGGCGTATTATGGAGCACTTACTAGTCATATTATTGATTTGTTCCTTAAAAAAAAAATGCCAATATCTATTATATGTAGGGATTGTGTACTTGTTTTGTTAATGTTTATTGGTGATAATAACGTTGTGAACCTTTAATGTAGTTGATTTTTTAAACTGAGTTTTTATTGTTATTCTGTGAGTTTTTTCATAGTTAAAGTGACTTCGACATAAGAACAAAATATATTATAAACCTTTACGCTCATGACGTGACTGAAGGCAACATCACATCATAGTCATCTTCAGTGCACCTATGACCATTGCCTAGTTTAAAAAAATCTGACCTGAATGTGATCTGATCTGAATGCGGCAGGCGAAGTGCCCAAAAGCATGCTAGTTTCTAATAAAATGCCCTAACAATATTGTCTTTTTACTATTCTGCTTCGGACCCTGTGCGTTATAGTGAGTCTGCTTTTTGAGTTTAAGCGTTAATACGTATGCCAAAAAAGTTTAGGCTAGACTATATTATGCTTTTTTTAAATATGCCACTTGAAACTCGTGACAATTAGAAAAATCAGAAATATGTAATATGATATTATGACAATGAACATTATGCTGTGGATTAGTGAGACTTTATGAAGACTTGGTAAAAATCGGTAGATTGTCGTTGAGAATCAGTATTTCAGTAAACTAAGGCTAATTTCGGGAGATCTACTGAATTAGATAAACAACTTTAAAGTTAATAGCTTCCATACACGTAAAGTTAAAGGGCAAAGTTGTCGTTTCGCCACACACGCCCAGTTCTGTCCTTATGACTCCCGGCGGGCAAACCCATATGTATGGTAGGCTAATAATGACTTTGTATGATTCATTCGATAATTTTCCAACAATACGAATTGGCCATGTTTGTTTAAAAATGAAACTTGTAAGAAAAAACAGTCTATATGTATGTGAGTGTGAGTGCACTGGTTTTTTGTATTACAAGAACAAATTGCAAAACCGATGCAAAGCGTTTCGCCGCACGGTGCGCTCTGCGCTTTCCTACCGCGACGACCTTGACACCGATGCCAGTGGAACACGCACTGTGATCGTTATTTACTGAATACAAGTTTTTTTTCGAAATTTACGTTGTCAAGTCTCGTTGTGGCCAATAGGAATATTGGGTTGCTTGGCAGAAATCGCTTTTTAGCGATAAAGCCACCCAAATTGTACTTGCATTTACTATTATTTATTTTGTAATTGTTTTCGTAGCAAGCTTGCTGCAGCTTTGAGTAGGCTATTCCCTTCAAAACAATCACTTGTTTTGTACGTTCACGATCACGACGATGGGTATCGATACGATATCTCATGTGGCGTCTTTGGATGTGATATTTTTTTTCCTATGTTTAACTAGAATAATAACATCAATAGATCCTAATCTCGATACCTAGTAAAGACACCCTCATGGATATTTTATGTTACATTTGTATAAAAAGCTTTATTGTATAAATCATCATCATCATCATCCGTGCGGTCTATCCCGGTTGTAAACCCACACTGGTGTGTGGGGTCCCAGGGTCCGCCTTACTTATTTTCTTCGCGCGATCTTGTGCAACCTCAGTGGTGAGTCTCTTGGCACGCATGTCACCCTTGACGACGTCGAGCCACCGCTTTTCAGGTCGACCTCTTCTACCAGTACCGGGCGGAGGCGGCATAGCCAGACATTTGTTGCCCACGTAGTTGGCCGATCTCCGTGAGACAAGACCATACCAACGAAGGCAGCACTCCTGCAGCTTGTCTGCGATGTCACGCACACGAAGGCTGCCGCGGATGTGGGTGTTCCACATGAGATCTTTGCGTGAGACTCCACACATCAACCGCAGCATCTTCATTTCTGTGACGCGCAGCTCCTGCTTGTATCGCTGCCCCTTCAGTCCCCTGTCCCATTATTTTACAATTAATTACTAGATAATTCAAACTTAAATAATATTATTTTATACTTGATAGTAGTAACCGTAAATTGATAGCATTGTATTTGTACCACTTTCAATCGAAATAAATGGTTCTGTTTCTGATTCAGGCGACGTTCTGTCACTATGGTCCAAAGACAACCTATTTTATTTAAGAGAAAAATATTGTCAAATTGCTGTCAAATTAGTTTCATAATTAATTCTGATGAAAAATTGTACAAGAATGCTTAATTTAACAGTTTTGCATGAATTTCATGTTCTATGTTTCTTTTTTTACAACGCAAGACGTTTATGTGCGACCTATAAGATAAGATAAGATATTCTTTACTGCACAAATATAACAATTACAAATATAAAGTTTATATAACTTATTAGTTCAACTTAGGCGGCCTTATCGCTAGAAGCGATCTCTTCCAGGCAACCTTCGGGTAGAGAAACTAAAAAGAGTAAACAGTTGAGGTGGTGCAAGATGAGCGGATAAACAATAAAAAATAAACAACATATTGACTAAAATAATAGACATACATATTATTAAGATAGCAATAAATAAACTTACATAAACATACTTAAATTAAAAAACATACAGTTTTGTATGGATTATTCAGTAGGCACCTGAGTAACAACACTAATTAAATGATTAAGACGATGTTTGAGTCAAAGTGACAGAAAATATGCTCTGACCCGTGATTTAAAAATAAGCAGGGATTTGGAAGACCTTATAGAGAAGGGCAGGGAATTCCATAGGCGAATGGATTGGACAGTAAAATATTTAGAATAATATTCAGTGGAATGAGGAGGAAATTACAGAAGCAATGAACGGCACGAACGCATATCATTATCTTTGGCAGATTGCTGAAAATTGTAACGTTGTTTGAGATATGGAGGTGACCGCGGATCGAACAAGACGTAGTAGAGTAAATAAAGAACGTGAAGATCGAACGAAGATGTCTTGGGAGCCAAATTAAGTCGAGAGTGGAATTCGGAGACATGATCAAACTTGCGCAGACCGAAGATAATACGAATATAGAAATTTTGGAGTCGCTCGAGTTTACTAAGGAAGTTTTCACTGATATCCAGATAACAGGCGTCGGCGTAGTTAAGAATAGGGAGAAGTAAAGCCTGCACAAGAGCAATCTTAGTAGGAATTGGCAAAAAGTTCCGGAGCCTACTAAGTGAACTAGCAGATGCAAACATTCTTCTACTCACCTCGCTGATCTGCTTATCCCAGTTTAAGGAGCTATCCATAAAAATACCTAAATTCTTAACCAGTTTACCACACGGAACATAAACCCCATCAAATATAATAGGTGGTAAAGAGTTCCAGGCAATCCTGGAGATTTGATGCGAACCACCGAGGACTAAAACTTGCGTTTTATCAGGGTTAACCTTGAGGCCAAACGTTAGTCCATTCCAGAATACGCACAAGGTCGGAGTTCAGGACTCGGATGGCCTCGTGTAAGTCGTTTAGGCAGCCCTGGGAATATATCTGTAGGTCGTCTGCATATGGGTGGTAGAAGCAAGAAAGGTTATGAGTGATAGCATTAATGAATACCGCGAAGAGAAGGGGCAATAAAACACCACCCTGCGGAACACCAGCACGAATGTCACGCCAAGCGGTGAATGTCTCATCAGCACGAACACGTTGCCGGCGTCCAAACAAGTAACTGTGAAACCAGTCTAGAACCGCTGGAGATATGTTAAGACCTATAGTGTGTGATCAATGCGGATATTCGTGATTTTGTTACGATGTGATCTTTGTTTACAAAATAAGGCATCTAAGAGGATCTCGACTACAGTTTTCTTGAATCTATAACACCGTTGACAGAATGCGTTTGTATCAGCTATTTGACACTAAAGTCGATTTGTCGGCAGTCGGCAGCTTAAAACAAAAAAGGCTCGTAGATTTTCATATTATTTTGCAAGTCAATAACAAGTAAATAATGACATTCATAGGTCATCTTATGAAAATATACTTATTTCAAACTCAAACAACTTTATTCAAATAGACTGTATCAGTACTTTCAAATCGTCAAATTTACAGCAAAATATACTAAATAATAGACATAAATACCATAATAATATGGATATGTAAATGAACAGTATACAGACATAATGCGAATCTACCACCGCGTCGGAGTTGTTTCTTGCTGAGAAGACCCGGCGAGAAACTCAGCAGTTACTTTTTTAAACTTGTTTTGGGTTTACAACAGGCGTTAGTAAAGTACAAGCCGTGTGTCATTTTGATACAAATAAACCTAAAATAATATAAAACAAAGAGAAAAAATAATAATAAAGGATCATGATTATGTTCTAAATCCTACTTTTATGTTTTATTGGTAAATAAACGTGTTACATTTAAAAAGACGTTTTGCATACTAATCCTAATATACAGTTTAAATGCAAAGCAGCTTTTTTAAATTCAACTTAAAGTTAAAACAACCGCTAAGCTTACCGCAGAACTCGCTGGCGTTATTTTTCCATATCATACGAAACAAACTTGTACACCATACAAAACCTAAATACAATCGTGCCCGCCTGTATGCACGCAACTTAAAAAAAAACGCGGATGAATTCAATGTTGACACTGGCACATTTTAATTTCTACACATTTTTTTAATAGCTAATCTTAGCACAGCAGTTGCGACTCGCGAGTAACTTGCTTATTTATTTAAGGTCTAAAGATATGTGAAACGCTCAAATTCATGGTTTAAAAAGTCGAATTGTTGGAGGGACTTAGAATTCGCGTCCTTTGCGATGGTCGAAAATCACGCTTTCTCCAGATTAATGCCGGAGTGCCGCAGGGCTCCGTCTTGTCGCCGACGTTGTTTCTTCTGCATATCAATGACATGTTATCTCTTGGTAATATTCATTGCTATGCGGATGATAGCACGGTTCACGCGCGTTATTTCGAGCGCCCTGGGGCAAAGCAGACTGACATCCAGGAGAAGAGGCGAAGTCTTGTTGTTGAGATTGACGGAGTGTTGGACCGCATTTCAGAATGGGGTGCATGCAATCTTGTCGAGTTCAATGCCAAGAAAACGCAGTTGTGTGCATTCACAGCAAAGGCGTCGCCGTTCCTCTCCCATCCCACTCTTCAGAGCACCCCGCTACCGATTAAGGATAGCCTGAACATCCTTGGCATGGATGTTCGTAGCAACCTAAACCAGCGGGACTACATTGAGAGCGTCATTAGAACTGCATCCCGTAAACTCGGAGTCCTGAACAGAGTGAGACGATTCTTCACGCCTGAGCAGCTTTGTCTCTTGTATAAGACACAAGTTCGCTCGTGTGTGGAATACTGCTCTCATCTTTGGGACGGTTCCGCCAAGTACCTACTCGAAGCTCTTGACAGGTTGCAGCGGCGTGCTATCCGTATTATTGAAAACCCAGAGGCAACTTTGACCCTTGAGCCTCTCCAATTGCGTAGAGACATTGCCAGGCTAAGTGTTCTCTATCGCTTCTACAATGGGTAATGCTCTAACGAGTTATTCCAGCTTATTCCACCCTCACCTTTCCACTCCCGTACCACGCGTGCTGGACTACGGCGTCACCCACACACAATTCAACATTTGTAGGCCCGAACTAAAAGGTTCGGTGACTCGTTTCTTTGTCGTACCATCCAGACGTGGAACGCTCTTCCAGCACATGTGTTTCCTTCCTCGTATAGTCCCGGGTTCTTCAAGCGGGGCGTGAAAAGGCATTTCTGCACGCCTTCAAAGTGAGGATGGCCAGCCCAGTGATTCGTTGAATGACTGAGAGCTTACAATTTTGTGCATATTCATAAAAATATAAATACTTAGTTTAGTTTACTATCTGTATGTTAGAAGCAATAAATATTATTTTAAAAATAAACTATATTTTTAAGTGATCACAGAATAAGATAAAGACGAAGTGTGGTCCAATAATACTGATCCACTAAAAACGGGAACTATCTACCTACAAGGACGATGAATTATCCGAAAAAACCATGAAGCCTAAACTCCTCGCATTTCATGAAGGTTATATTCTACCAGCGGAGCCAAGATGCGCGATGCGAAAGGAGAAGACAGAAAATTGTTTGTCATTTCTTGATTTTCTTCACGTCTCTTACATGACAGGTATTGCCGTGACTTACGATTTTGTATGTGAAATTCAATTTTGATGGCAGATCCTAACAGTTCACCCTATTTTAGACACAATTTGGAAGTTATTGTCTCGATCTTTGTGAAAAATAACTCGTTAGTCATTTGTGTGGACGAAAAAGCAATAATACATCAAAATAACGTCAAACAGCGGGGCAAGTAGGTTCTTCGCGAAAAGAGAAGACGAAAATTTCCTCAAAAACATTTCGTTATTTCTCAATTTTGTTTACTGTCGTGACTTACGAGTTAGTAAGATTATGTATGTGAAATTCAATTTTGTCGACAAATCAAACAATTACAAATCTGGCCATTCATAAGAGATTTACGTAAACTTAAACGGTTGCACACTCATTACATTAGGGTGTGCAAGCGTTTACGTCACTGTGACACGGGTGGCATCCACCCGTCAGTGACGTAAACGCTAACGCACGACACATTTATCTGCAAAACAAATATCTATATAAAATAATAACTAGCTGCCACGACAGACTTCGTTCTGTCAAATGTTTGACAGCTGGTGTCAATTACCTCCCCGCTCCCGCTTCCTTCCCTCGCAAAAGCGGCGAGCGGCAGCGGATTCATCTAGCGATGAATAAAATCCTAATAATGTCGCGTATTTATTATTTTAAATTATCTCCTAAACTAGCTGTCCGCCAGTGGCTTCATCCGCGTAGACTGTTTCTCCCGTCATAATATAATTCTTAAATAAAAATATATAACCTATGTCACTTGCTGATAATGTAGCTTTATATTTCTCTTTTTAAAATCAGTCGAGTAGTTTCGTAGCCTATTCGTTACAGACAACAAATAAACAAAAAAAAATTCTTAGAAAATCAGTTTTGATATAGATTGATCTTGATGACAAAATAATTAAATTTGATAAAAAAATGTTTTGTTCATGAAAAAGACTCCTGTCATTTAACAAAAAATATTTTTGTATCGATTGAAATATAAAAGCTAGCTATACAGTATACCACAGACTTTTTTGTAGAACTTATAAAGAGCAAAATTTTTTGTGAAACTTCATGTTCGTGGCTAACGCGCCGTTTGGTCAGCGCACGGCGATAAAGAATCAAATCCCGCCCGCTTTTCGCCGACTTGTTTTACCAATAATGATAATCATAAGTCCCTTAAAGTCCAACCTAACGTCCGAGCTTGACCATCTAAGCCACGTGAGGGGCGGACACTCGCTATGAAATCACTGTGCGAGTGACTAACAGGGCCATGGCAAACCCTTGTATATCAATGGATATAGTTACTCGAAGGTACAATTTGCGGTCTGTTCACGGGGGACGCCGTGGCGCATCTGGAGCCGGTGCTGGATGCCACAAAATGCGAACCATTGACGATGCGGAGCTGAACAGGCGCGCTCCCACCGAGAAGAATACTACAGCAACAAATTACTTGGTATAGAAAAAATAAATCAAATCAAATAATAAAATGAAATTGTGACACAAACACAAACCACCACATCCTACATTCAGAACTCTCAGCAAAGAATGAGGTGTAGCAATACGATCAACGAATCTATAATTCGTGGCTACTTTACAGTAGCTGAACTGGAAACCAATATAACAGCATACAGACCGAAATTACAAGAGTATATTATAGCACACCCCGAAATGTCTCGCATCTCAGAACAATGCATTGTTGACCAACGTCGGCGGTCGGGCCATCATCAACAACCAGATGCTGACTGATGAAGAATACAGCAGACCAATTAGACTCATAGCACGGAATTAAAGTAAAAAATACTTAAACGTGAGAGGTAAAAAAATAGGTATATTTTTTTTTTATTGCAGTGTTTCCTTGGCTGACACAGACTCCAACCCAACAATAATTGTACCTAAATTATATTATCGTATAAGTTTTAGAAGAATACGCAATTATTTTTGTACTTTTTAGTGCAAATAAATTTGATAAGGAATAGTTTTTTTTTGGAGTGGTTTTTTTTTGTTGAAATTTTTTGCTCAGTTTGATCTCAAACTTACATATTCACATCCGCCCATCTCTCTTGTACATACAAAAAACTGCTCGTCCTTTTACTCGTACACACACAGCACGCGAACAAACACCACACGTACAAACACAAACAACATTTACACCTAAAAACAATAAATCTTACATAACTCAAACTTAGCATTTGCAAGTTCAATCTTAGTGTTGCTCAAACCTAAAATAAGCATATACAACATAATATTTGTTCCATCTGCAGTCTTCAATTGGCGAAATCCTCGTTGTAGGCCAGCAATGCTGGAGCCGTAGCGCCGGGATTCGTCTCATATTATTTAGGAGTAGATTTAGTTAAGGAATAATAAATAAACGATCAGCCAATCCAGTGACTTGTTTATTGAATAGGGTAAAAGTATAGGTAGGAAAGAAGAAACCCGATACACGGGTTCCTGTTACATTATAACTGTTTACACTTGGTTATTTAAAGTATTTAGAAATACACCATCACGTAATTAAATTAAACTTATACTGGTAAACTGCTCGCAAGCTCTGTTCAGTACGATGGTTTTGGTAGTACTGACTTAAAATGCTGAACAGGACCACGTGGAACGATAAATTAAATTTTGAATGGACAGGAACAGAATATTGATGGCCAGTAAGTTAAACTATGAAGTTTCAAGCCATCGTAGAGGTTCTGACGTCCACAAGACTGGAACGAAACGGCATCGTTACAGTAGTAGTGACAAGTAAGTAGTACCGAGAGTAGCTGCTGGGTCCAGGGTGGTGTGAACGCCGTTTCGTCAAGGTCATTCACGAATCTTAAAGCCTTATCTGAATGATTTGTATTGCCTATGTTTTGTTACAAATTTTGTAAACGTAGGTCACCAAAATATTAACTTTTTGTAAAATAAGCGCATAAATGCATATTTGAGCTCGTCACTGGTAGGCCAGGGATGTTATACAAAGCCTTAAAGAAAGTGTAACGACTAGTCCAAATGTGTGACCAAATGACATGTTCCTCAGTTAATAGCTGTTTTGTAAATTGTATGTAGGTTTTAAAATTAGTTGGTGTAGCATTGCCCCGCACTGCCACACTAACTATGGGCAGAACGCTCTATTCACCAGAATGCCTCATACTTACAATGGAAAGTTCAGTGGTGTTGATCTTCTTGTCGTCTCCAAGGCGTTGATTCTGAATAATATTAGGATAGAGAGATAAGAGAAGTTTATACGGCCCCGATGTTAGTAATTGTAACTACACTCGCGAGCAAAAGTCTGGAATCACTTACTTGGAATTGACTCCGTGCGATCTTGAGTACTTAACTAGATAAGAATAATAAAAATGGTAAGAATAATAAAATTTAATAAATGATTAAAAAACTATTGTCCTTTCGAAACTTATCAGATTCAGATTCAGATTCCTTTATTCGCATAAAACATGGTAGTCCAGGTTACAAAGATACGTTAATAGTGCTCACGTTTTGACAAACAAGGTGACATGCAAAATGGTAAACAATTAAATGAACAGTAGACAGATATACGAACAACAACATTTTAAAGATTTAAATATACATAGCATGCTTTCAAAACAACAGCTGATAATAATATTCGAAAAATAATTAATAATAATAAATATTAGCAAGTCAGTGTCCCCATGGATAATAATTAAATTTATTTCATGTCAAAATATTCTTTTATACTATATAAACAATTATCAATTAGCCAAAGTCTCAATTTTTTCAAAAATAAATTAGTTTCTAATTTCCTTATTTCTATTGGTATTTTATTGTAAATCTTTACGGACATTGCAATACAATTTCTTCTGAAAAAGGCACTGTTGCTAAAAGGAGTCACGAGCCGATCCGTGTCCCTCGGACGAAGTCTCCGGTCTGACAATTTGTACTTTTGGAAAAAAATTATCAAGTTAATTATTGTTATAATTATTAACTGTTATTAAATGAAGTAAATGAAATTAAAATAAATATATCTTTACAGCGCCTGATGCGTGAAAAGGAACGCCATTCAATAGTGTATTGACACTGCTGAATCGACAAAAAATCGAGGAATACATGTCATTCACGTCAGATACAAATAAACTTTATTGTGAATCACAATAATGTTCAGATCATACATATTTAAGAGTCTCACTGTGTTCCGCCTGACAGGCATACAATACAATAGTAATCATCTTAATCCGAATGTCCAATTTTATTACAAAGTAGTCAATAAAAAAAAGTAATTAGATAAATCAGTACGAGTGCGTCTGCCTTGTATGCGGTTTGTGTTTGCGTTACGTCTGAGTTGCGTAGATATTTGTTTGTTTTGACTTTTGTTGCTGTTTTTGCTGAGTTTTTCGTTAGTTGTTTTTGTTTGGTACGATGCCGAAAAATACCAAAAAGACTGTTTTGAGTGCTCAAAGTTAGTTATTCGTTTGAGGGACTACTTCGAACGAGTGATAGACCGAGTTGCGGCAGCTCTGGACATCGGGACAGCTACCGTTTCTCGTATAACAAAAGAAAAATATGGTGAAACTGGTACAGAAGACAAGAAGTTATCCACTCCGAAGAAGCGTACTATAAGCGCAAAGCTTCATAACTGAAATAGATTGCTTGTGACTTTATAATTGTAATGGTCCTAGTTCATGATTATAAGAAGTAATCATCCCTAAGCCATATTTTCATTAAGTATCGTCTCCTTGCCCGCTAATCCACGCCACCTAGTACATCGAGTATAAAGTACGTCCTGTACGTCTACCACGAGTTGTCTCTTTAAATTACGTTATTGTTCGCGTAAAAATTGTATTGGAGACTTGAAGAGCCCTAGGTTATCGTTGTCATGAAACAACTACTTTTCGACTAAATAAGATGCTAATTTTAGGAATCAAGGAGTATTTTTGGGGCACACGTAGTTGAATTTATTTTTAATGAGTGTTTAAACAATGTACCTAGGCTACCAAGGACACAATATTTTTTTAGATATTCAGTCATTAGTTTTGTTTATTACATTAAATTATGCGGCCAAAAACAACATGTCTCCGCCCTTTACAGCAAATAAGATGATGCAATTATTGAAAGAGGCATGTCAATATGTAACCGGTGAAAAAACTCGCCAAACCATAATGGAGGACTGGGATAAATACTTCCACATTAACCGATTATGAGACCAGCAAATAATAATAACTGTAGAAGACGATTGAGATTCTGATATCAGATCACAAGAATCAAGTTAGTCAGTAAATGATTAATATAGTTACTATTCTTTTCGAAAGACCGCGTTTTATTCTATAACTTATTAGCCACCCGTTCATTGAGAATTTATTTAAAAATTTAAAATCTGTAAATCCGATTCCATTTCCTTTGCCAACTCATCCGACATTTTGAAACCATCGATTAAATTTCATTCGTTGCATCACTATATAATAATTGTCAATTATGAACTGTCAAAGATATCAACATACGGCGAAAATAGTTCAGCTACTTAAGATCGCGCCGAGTCAATTCCGATTAAGTGATTCCATACTTTTGCTCGCGAGTGTAAATGTTGTTGTAGGTCCATAGGCTCCATAATTGCGGATGAGAAAAAGCAGTGTGGGGGTTGGTTAATGATTTGATGAAGTTTTATAAATGCGAATTTAACTATGTTGGTATGTATGAATATTTACGAGTATGTGTACTATTATGATCTGCTATTGTGGTAGGTATATTGTAGTATTTTCGGTGTGGTGAATATTTGCACTTTTGGTTAAAGTTTGTTAATTGTGGTTTATCAAGTCAGTTTCCCTTGAGTATTTGAATGATATTTAAATCTTTGCATTGTTGTTGCACTTTAGTTCATCTCGAGCACCGATTGTAATAAGTTGGGTAGTCGTAATTGGCCTACAGGATTGTATTTATTAATTGTATTTAAAATTGTATTGAGCTGTGTACTGTCCATAAATAAATAAATAATAAGAAACTATGTTTGAGTCGTACCGTATAACAATTCATTGTGTTTGTTTGACAGACGCGCCGAGACCCGAACATATAGCACGGTTGCGCCGATACATAATGTCCGCGCCTCCGCTCTCGCGACCCTGCAGTCCCGATGGGAACGCGCGCATGCCCATGTCGCCACAGGTAATGCATTACTAATTGTACATACCCTATTATTAAAGTGATCTCCTCGCATGACATGACATGTGTAAATAAGTACAACGGCCTTTAAGCCAGTAAGTAAGTTTATTTAGGTTAATAATTTTTCTAAACTCAAATACAGACAAAAACACCGGCGCGCCGCCTATTTGGGAACTTCGAAACAACTGTGAAACTCTAAATTATGAAAAAAAAATACCCTACCTAGTTTTTACTGCATGTTAGTGCGAGTGCTTGTCGATCACACTTTGTCGAGCGCGTTCTCGTGAATTTATATGGCGCTCTTGGCTTGCTTCTCAGGTGTTACGACACCATTACCGTTTTTGCTGAACAAAATGTACCTTTACAGGCTCGTCGAGTGTGATCGAATAACTTGTACGTACCTGAAATTCTGTAAATTTTATCGTAACGTGCGAAAAATATTATTTAGAAATTAGTTTCATCTTGAGGGATTTCCGAAGCGTGAAAGGTGAAGAAATAACAATAGGTCGCACGTTAGCCCCTGCGGTGGGGCTTAAATAAACAGCTTTTTCACTTCTCATGCTCTAAAAGTACGCCAATATATACCTGAAAACTTACGAAAGATGTATGGACTGGAGAAATAAGAAAAATTTGTGATTTTTATTTTATTAAGTAATATTTATTAAATGTTTTTGTACTAAATTGACAATTGTTCTCGCACTCAAAGTGAAAAGTAAAGTTTGCACCTTGAGACTAAACGCCAACTTAATATACCCTCGGTTTCATTGACTCTGGTATATTATGGCGTCGTTTAGTCCCTCGATATAAAATATACTATTACCTTATTAATTAAAATCCACGTGATATTGTTTAAAAATCTGAAACGGAAAATATAAGCTAACCGCGTGATAGCAGATTTTCCACGGGTTAAAGAAATAACTAAAGGTTAAGAATTGTAAGTTCTTTTGAATGCCTTATAGGTACAATTAGGTAAATGTGAAATTCATCTCTTTTTTTCGGTTGCTGGTAATAATGTACTACCCTCTTCGGAATAAATAATAAAACAAATCGGAAAGCGTTTTCTCTCTAGTGAAAGTACTTATGTTAGTGTGTTAGCGACAGGATTATGCTTTTTAGGTTGCTACATATTATTAGCAAAACGTCTGCGGCTGCGACTGACGAAAGACATTTTGACGTGGCGCGTAGGTAGTTACAAACCTACATTGGCTGACACCGACTCCAACAATAACAATAATTTGTACTTACATTATATTATCGTATAAGTTTTAGAAGAATACGCAATAATTTCTCTACTTTTTAGTGCTTTGTTTTGGAATAGTTTTTTTTGAAGTTGGTTTTTTTTTGTTAACATTTATGTTTATTTCTTGATTTTCCGTGAATAGTTCTTATTTATTTTATATAATCAGAACCTAACCAAACTCTCATTAAACTACCCTTAAAGTATATCCTTTCCAATAAAAAAAAAATCGATATCGGTTGGCTCTTGTCAACAATGTGCAAGAGTTTACCTCAGTTGTCTCTGAATCTAATATAAATTATTTGGAACAAGTAATTTGTGACCCTCAGAGAAGAATGATGAATTATACGAATCTCGGGTTATACGAATGAGTATTATGGGATTAGAATTTAGATCATGATTAAAGCATGGAGTTTTTCATGATGCTATGTTTTTTTATCAGGCGAGGTAGCGCTATAACCTTATATTGAATCTGAAAATTATCGTTTGCCCATAAAATACCTAAATCCGTCTTTGTTTGTCCGCCAGATGCAGTACGAGTACGCGCGGCGGCTGGGCGCCGCGAACCGGTGGCACGACGCGGCGGCGCACTTCGCGCGCGTCGCCGTCACCTCCGACCCGCTGGCGCGCACCGCACGAAACGTACTCGCGCAGGTTGGTACTCAGCCAGCCGACCAATGTCTGGAAGCGTCAACTACTCTGAAGCGTTCGTTTTTTAAATTAGCGGTATACCTTCAAATACAGCCTTATATTTTCCACTGCTGGGCACAGGCCTCACCTCAACTATGAGGTGGTACGAGGCATACTCCAACACGCGGGCTCGGTGGTAAAACTTACTGTCAGATGTTATCAAGCCGCCTTTTTGGGCCTCTGACTAGGGTTTTCGACTGATATCTTGCGACGTCAGCCGGGACCAACTGTTTAACGTGCCTTCCGTAGCACGGAGATGCTCGAAAAACACCTCACATAATTTCAGTCGGGATGGTCACCCATCCATAACCCGACCTGACTGGCATTGCTTAACATTGGATCGCTGCCGATCCGGTGCCGTCACTTGCCACGGGCACCTCCGACGCTATACCTTCGCATAAGGGAAATAAGGGAGTACGCTCACTATCGGGACGGCACCCCTATGAAAAAATTTATGCCGCGGTACCCCTAAGCATGGCGCTGCATGGCTTTTGACATCCCGTGGCAACCTGGCAAGCCAAATGTACCGTCCCACTAATTCGTGGTCGCGCCACTGTCCGTGTAATGCTGTCCAAGCGTACCAGTTGTATATATTTAAAAATGTTAAATTAGTACCTAGTGTTCATAGCAATTATTGCTGAAGCAAAGGTAGCCGTCCTGGCTACACTCGGCGGCCCGTAGGCTGTCGGTTTGGTATTCCTAAGCATACATACCCTGCTTGCTGAGACAATTATCATTGCAATCTCAACTATTATAGCTTTGTCATATAAGATACCTTCCTAAAAACCTCTTGCCGTGCCGAACATAGGGGTATTTGGCTTTCCTAGCCGGGTGAAGCTAAAAAAACAAATTGCAACAAAAAAGTAAAAATGTATACTTATCAGTAAGCCAGACAACCGTTTTCGGGCTCGTTCGCCCGAGCTTGCCAGCCTCAAAACAACCGGAGATAGACCGTTGCAAAGATCGACAGTGCGATGTCGCATGCACTCGCGTCGTCAGTTACTGGCTACTTTAAAAACGTACCGTGTTTGAGTACTTTTTTACTGTGAGTAATTTAACTGAAACTACTATGGAATGTTATAATACAGGTAACAATATTTTGATTTATTACGAATGACTAATGTTTACAAGTATTTGTAAGGTTCAAGTCGATTTCTAATTTGCCTCGATTTTCTAAGCATTTCTTTTCCGAATTGTACATTTCAAAATGAAAACAGTTAGCTTTCTGAGTGCTTCCTAGTAACGATTTCTGTTGTAACGCATTATGAAAACTGTCAGTTGATAGATATTTCAGGAATTTGGTGCCTCTTTTTGCCACTGTTGAGAAAACTTAAGTTTAGTGTTGGTTACCTAGAAAGTATTAACCGGTGTTTTCAAGCAAATAATGAAATGATTTGCTTTTTACTGATTTAGGGTTACCAGGGGGAGGGGGACCTAACTGCAAGGTTCTCTATAAAGAATACCTATTCAATAAAATGCAACAACGAGCGTTATAAACTTTTGACGATAGAGTCGATTATTTGGAAAATTATATTTTATCGTCTGACAACTGCAATGATGAACAATTGAAGGTTTGGAGTAAGAAATCACCCTTTACTAGCCTCGGATTCACTGATTACAAGTCTGAGGCCAAAGCCAAAAAGATTCTGCTCTGCATCCTTTTTCAAAAGAAGCTATAACTATCTTCAGTGGTGTAACTGTAGGGTGACAAGACATGCAGGCAAAATAACACGGGCCCCTAGTCTGACGGGTCCCCCGGCCTAAGAGCTTGCGAGCTTAGAAGTGACAATGTGTCGATTTTTCTTGGCACCCCATCCAGTGAGTTTGCCACTAGGGGGCCTTAGATAGTATAGTTACGCCACTGGCTATGTTGTTGCTATCTTCCCTAGAATCTGAAGATGATTCAGATGCACACGACAATGCACATGACATGACACTGACATTCTTCCTCTTCACATTAGGTTTTACATACATTTTTATGTAATTAGTTGATCAACAATATCTATTCCTAATTATGAACACTCCTTTTTTTATTATTACATCAACCCATGACGTTCGCTGTTGAATAAAGGCCTCCACAATGGTTCTTCTGTACATTTTAGTAAGTAGCTACTTAACTGCATAAAAAACTGCACAAATAGTTTAGCCCGGCTAGGAATGCAAAATACCCGTATGTGTGCCGCCCCGATATGGTCGCACTCCCCAACTTGCCATGGTCAAGTATTTATCTATGATTGCTTATCAGAGCGCATGTATATGAGCTATGACAAGCAATCATTCAATTGTACATAGTGCGGTGCGTGAGTATGCATGAACCGCACTATGTACAATTGAAAAGTCGGCGACTGGCTTCAACAGTTGTTTTTAAAATAAATGTAAAATGAATGTTCGTGCAAACAATTGTAGGCAAGTACTTTTTCGTCATTTTAAGTGATTGTTTCTTGGAAGACAGTTCAGATTTCACTTTGACTCTTTTCTTTGCCGGACCATCCAGACGTGGAATGCTCTCCCAGCGCATGTGTTTCCTTCCTTTTATAGTACCGGGTCTTCAAACAGGGCGTGAAAAGGCATTTTTTCAGGCCTTCAAGATGTGTATGACCAGCTCAGTGATTGCTTAGCATTACTGTGCTCGTCAGCCTCATATCTGGACCTTACGACCACTTTCCATCAGGTGGAGTGAAGTCTTGACGAACTCTAAGAAAAAAAAAACAAGTTTCAATTATTCTTCTTCTTTAGCCATTTTCAACCACTAAGGTGTAGGCCTCCTTCAGTTTATGCCATCTTTCACGGTCTTGAGCAGTTTCCAACCACTTTGTTCCCGCCAGTCTTTTGATGTAGTCACACCAACGCATCTGCGGTCTTCCTCGTGGACCACGGCCTCCAATCCACCACCACCTTGCACATAGAGCCCTGCTTACGGGCGACAGGGCCAGCCCACTACCATTTCAAACGGCGAGCGCCCGATCGCGTTCGCCTCGCGGTCGCTCAACAGCGCCGAGCGCGCATACGCACAAATAGATAGGGAAGCTTTAGCTATCGTGTACGGTGTTAGAAAATTCCACCAGTATTTATTTGGCCGTAAGTTTACGCTAAGAACTGATCACAAGCCGCTAACTTATATTTTTGGTAGTAAAGTAGGTATTCCTGTTATGGCCGCGTCAAGGGTGCAGAGGTGGGCTATTCTGTTATCGGGTTACAATTATACAATCGAATATGTTGCGTCTAATAAAAACTGTGCAGATGCCCTGTCGCGGTTACCGCAACCCAGTACTGATAGGGCCCCAGCCGATGAAGTTACGTATCTGAAGTTTGTCGAGAAATTTTTACCTATAACTAATGATGACGTCAGAGTAGCTACGTCTAAGGATCCTCTATTATGTCGTGTTATGTTGAGTGCCCAATCTGGATGGCCAAATGAGTGCAACGATGAACATATTAAACATTTTTATAACAGACGAAGTGAACTGTATGTAGATCGCGGGTGTCTTATGTGGGGTTATAGATTAGTCATTCCTCAAAAATTAAAAGAACACGTACTATCTCAATTACACATTAGCCATATGGGCATAGTAAAAATGAAGTCTATGGCCCGTAGCTATGTCTGGTGGCCTAATATAGATGTAGACTTAGAATCGGTATGCAGGCAGTGCGAGACGTGCGCAGCCGAGACGCAGGCGCCGCCGCGCGCACCTCCGAAGATGTGGCCGTATCACGCTCAGCCGTGGAGTAGGATTCATTTAGATTTCTTAGGGCCATTGAATGGGAGAACCTATTTGATATCGGCGGTATCAGTAGTAAAGGTCCTCAGGGCTACGTTTGCTCGTTTCGGATTACCGGTGGAGGTCGTATCAGATCAGGGCCCTCCTTTCACGAGCATTGAGTTGCAGACATTTTTAAAGAGTAGTGGCATTCGGCAATCGTTTTCACCTGCATACCACCCATCATCATATGAGGCAGCCGAAAACACAGTCAAACTGTGCAAACGGGCCATTAAGAAAGCTATTAGGGAGTCGGTAGATGTAGATACTGCTTTACAGACGTTTTTGTTATGGTATAGGAATAGTGTGCATAGCAGTACAGGGGATACGCCCGCCATGTTACTGAAGCGACGCCCACTGCGCTCGAGGCTTGATCTATTACGCAGTGAGTGTGCGCGCAAACGCACCGTGCGGCGCGCCCAGCACCGCCAGCTGCAGCACGCAGGCGGGGTGCCGCGCGCGCTAGCACCGGGGGACCCAGTATGGGCGAGAGGCTTCGGTGCCTCGGACAAATGGCTAAAGGGTACAGTAGTGAGTGCCGAGGGCTCTCGGCGATATCTAGTGGATAGCGATGGCGGTCGACTGATACAAAAACATGTTGATCAAATAAAGCGCAGATCGAGGCTGTCTGATGTTCCTTGTCCCTCTGGTTTGTATGATGATAACGCGGAGATACCAAATAGGAGTGAGGAGGATGTGGTGCGACCAGATATTGGGTCCGATGTGATTGGGGTCAGCGAAAGTAAAGAAGCGCCATGCACTATTCCCACCAGCGAAGGCCGTAGGTCGATGGGAGCTTCGCTGGTCGCTTGTCAAAGTGACTCGGGCTCATTGCCACTGCCACCCTCACCCAACGCGCCCTGCACGCCTATGAATCGTTCTAGTCGTAACCGTAAGCCCGTACTGCGCTACGGCATAGATTAATGATTTATTTCCCTTTATGTTATTATGTATTTAGTAGTTAGAAAGGGAGGTGTGATGTATGTCAACCTTCTCTATGGTGGTCTGTCATATGCGGGCAGTTGTTTTCTGCCATCTTGTATTTGTCTCGCAATATACTTGAATACGACAAGACGCGTTTTACTATTTCTTCTTGATGACACCCCCTGTAGACCCCAAGTATCACTATTGCATTAATTAATCGTAATACTGTTAGACATAAAAAAAAAAGATATACAAGTCACTAACTTCATATTCTACATACCGTAACGTGGTTTAAATCGATTAAAGACTACAAAGTATGAATAGAATGTACCTACGTAAACGTTACCTATGTAGCCTTCTTTGCACAAGCCGGTCTCGTGACGTTTCACCACTATTACAATGTCACCAAATTATGTAAAACTCGTGACAAAAAGAGAATAATTAGTGGCAACACTACACTACGTGCGACCAGAATTCCGCCACTTGCACGGCATTGTTGCTGGCACTCATGAGGTCCTCAAATGTGCAACTAGCCGGGCATGCAGGGCACAGTCGAAGGTGACTCATGTTTTGTAGAGAAACACCACACTCGCATGCATTGTTAGCGCTGTCGATGAAGCCCTATCTAGACAGGCTGTCCTTGCAGCGGCCGACCGCGGTCTGTTTAAGGTCGACCATGGCAGCTTATGCCAGGACGGAGACTCTCAGCAGGTGCGACGAATGAGGTTGAAGGTTTTTGTTCCTGCCACAAGTCTAGTCTGGCTTGAGGTGGGTTGCCAGAAACTGGACAGACGGACTTAAAAAAGCTTTTCCGGCTCCTTAGTCGCTGTGGTACGTCAGAGTAGCCATGCAGGGGGTGGCGGGGGTCCTGATTTAGCTCTCTCAGTAGAACTAGCAACTGCTCGGCGGACTGCGGGTGGAGCAATTCCAGCCAGCGGATACAGCATAGGTATTTACCGGGATCGGCTTGAGGCAGCCTGTGATTATCCGGCAAGTTTCATTCAATGCTGTATCCACTTGCTTTGCATGCGCTGAGCGGGCTAGCATAGCGATTGGCTCTCCCCGCCAAGTAATTTTGGGGGTCCGGTTTGCTGGGTGATTTCGCAGATGGCAGGCGCAAGATTGTGTCTTGGAGGGATTCGGTCTTAACGCGTTGTCCTCTTAGTACCTATCGAAATCCCGCAGTGCCAGCGTCAGATCTTTCTCTACTTGATCGAAGGAAGAGGACTGTGAAGCCAGGGCCAAGTCATCAGCATAAATGTATCGGAAGGTATTTGGAGCAGACGGCTGGTCGTTCGTGTATATATTTTATAGTATAGGTGCAAGCACGCTTCCTTGTGGCAATCCATTTTTTTGCGTTCGCCATCTGCTCTTTTCCTATAGGAGGTGAACTTGGAAACGGCGGTTGCTCAGCTCCCTTAGTATGTTGACGAGGTTTTGGTCTGCCCTCATACTACCCACCTTCCAAAGGAGCCTCTTGATGTTTACGGTGTCATAAGCTGCCGACAAATCGACAAACACCACTCCAATCACCTGCCCAGCTTTATATCCATCTTCAATATGCTGTGTTAGCTTGAGGATTTGGCTACAGCAAGACTTTCCCGGTCCAAAGCGTGCTTGATCTGGAGTCAGTTCTGGGTCTATAAGATGTGTAAGACGGTTCAGGAGCATTCGTTTGAACTGTTTAAGGCTGTAGCAGAGGAGAGAGATGGGCCTATAACTCTTAGCGTCGTCTGCTGATTTACCAGGCTTTAACAGAGCAATCACTTATTTATTTTATTTATTTATTTATGTTTAATCTGTTCAACAGAAATATTATCCACCCCTGAAGCTATCCCGTTTTCCCGTTAGCTGGCTTTCCGTTAACAAGTAGTTGGTGTGCTATCTTGTTACCGGTGACCTGGCTTGGTGCAGTTGCTTATGGGGGCTCTCCAGTTAGCTGGCGGATGGTTGTCCGGCTCTTGCTATTTTGTGTCATATTAATATTGTTTACTGTAGCTATCCACTTTTACCGGCGCGTATCGCCAACCTGTGATAGGAGGCCCTCACCGATGTTTTTGGTTTGTTCTGAGAAGGGATCATCGTTGAACGATTCCTCATAGCGCTACAGCAGTTCCGATGACCCTCGCGAAAGACCTGCGATGTACGATGGACGACAGCCCTTTGGGATACTACTACTTCAACGTGAGATCACAGACACAATATTGACGAACACCTCGTAATTTTCAGGTACAGGAGGGGTAAGTCTCGCACTTAAATGTCAATTTCTTTAGAATATTGTTACCAGTTTGCCTTCGTGTAATTAAGTCGGCGCCTGAAGGGTACTTTTGTGGGAATTATTGCTGGATGGATTGTGCATAGGATCGGGCGGTGCTGGGCTCTCGGTATGGGGGAGGAACACACGGATTTAACAGTTTGTGAGCAGATACTATGGCTGGCGCAAATTAGGACCGGGTTGTATCCACGCTTCCAACGGCCGCTGTAAAATGAGGCTGGGAGTTTGGTGTTATGAATAAGGGTGAGTACAAGTGCTTCTGCCCAGACCTCAACTGCATGCTCATCTGCGTCTGTGTCTCTATAGCCCCCCCAGTTTATGCTATGGCTATTAAAGTTACCCACAACAATTTTTGTAAGGTGGTTGTCAAAATTGTCGGGTTTAGCGAAAGCAAGAACTTCACCCGGCGGCTTATACACCGATGTAACAGTACAGTTACCAGCATCAACTGTTATTATCATCACAGAGTTGAGAGATTTCAAGCTGCACGAGACAATTTCGAGGTCTGGGGAGGCAAAAACTGCACTTCCGTGCTTTGCATGAGGGATTTACGCAATGAGTGCAAAGTCAGGAATGTAAGGTCTACACTGGCTAGCACTGCGGTGCGTTTCCTAGACGAATAGAATATTGCACTGTTCTGAGATGCATAAATCAGATAAGATCTCAGCTTTATTTCGAGAAAAGCCTTAAATGTGGATGGACATTACTTTTAGGGCGGGTTGTAGAGTAGGCCCTTTAAATCTTGATGGTTGCCGGTTGGGTGGTCCTGATAATGACCGTGTGTTGAGCCCTGAAAAGGGCTGTTGGAGATTCGGTCCTAAAAAGGGTTGTTGGTCAGATATTTGTGTTGCCATCGTGGTAAGAGAATCAGCCAATCTGCGTTACCGACTCGCTGTCCTCGCAGATTGCCCAGGGTGTGCCGGAAATTAAGATACGCCACTCGTGGAGGCTCCTCTCATGCACCCCGTGACGAATGCGTAACGAATAATACGATAACTTACTTATAATTTTTGTATAAAAAATAGATTAGTCACATGACACATCAGCTTTGAACTTTTGGAGTAACTTTAATATAATAAATGAAAAATAGTTATTAATTAGCCAGCCAAAAAGTATGGTTGAATGCAGAAAAAAATCCTATTGTATTGTTTTGAAGGCGGTAAAATTAAAACTAGTCGAAATCATTTGCACTTAGTAAACAAACTACCTACTGTTAAGCCAATTTTTCTTAGCAATATGCTCTCCAGAAAATATTTTAAGAGCCTTAAAAAAAAACCCTTGGTGGGTTTTTAAATATAAATAAAATAAATAAATATGCGTCAGACAACACACCTCTTGTAATAGTCTCGAAGTGGGGATCAATATCCCTGTGTTACGAGTTACCACACAAGGAAATAAGTCAGGGGCGGGCGTCTCCCAGCACATCCAGACCCGAGTTAATTCAGAAAAGATCGTTTCCTGAATTGACCCGACAGAGAATCGAACCCGGGACACTACCAATATCAAGGCGAGAAACCGTGCTACAGCGCACTGCGCCATTATGTGTCAATAAATAAGGAACAGTAAATTAAGCAGGCCACTTTTTCTTAATTGTTTATGGCTCTAATTGCACCGCAGGATTCGATTCCGTTCATATTAATTCGAACAAACCGTACTGTATGTATGTAACTGTAGATAAATTACGCGTTATGAGATTCGCATGCAATGATTTTTTTAAAGATATTATTAATTTATGAAGTCAAAAATGAGAAGAAGAAGAAATATATATATCTATCATTTAAAGAAAATACATAATATTAAAGCTATTCCATTTAGATCGTGGGGTTCCTAGCCGATTGGAGCATCATTCACCGTCACCGCATAGTGCGCGACCTGTTCCGCCTGGTGCGCATCCAGGCCACCTCCAGCTGGCTGAAGCCCTCCGACCTGGAGTGCGTGCTGTGCTACCAGACGTACACGCGGCCCGTGAGCACGCCCTGCGGCCACACCTACTGCCGGACCTGCATAGAACGAGCGCTCGACTACAGGAAAGCGTGCGCGTTATGTCTGCACCCGTTGGATGACTTCGATCTGGTGTCTGTAAGTGACAACTCAGTATAGCGCAAGAGCGCTACCTCATGCAGCTGCGGCTGGTGACCACAGCTGCTGCCGAACCTGGATAGGACCGCCCTGGAAGTATGAACTGATAATCGACGTTGTACTTGGTGGCAAAAAATATTATATTAGGCGTTAGTGTGTTTACGAAATATAATAGTAGTTTTCCATATATATGTTGGAAATTATTTTTGCCTTCTTGATCAACTAAGAATAAAAGCTTCGGTAAAACGTCTGATTACGGAACATATAACAATGAAAAATCGGAATTTCACAAAGTGTCAATCGGTTTAATTACATGAGGTATTGACTACAAAACAGTGCGAAACGATTTTTGAAGTTTACAAAATGAACCCTCTAAAGTAAATAAGCATTGTAACAAATCTTAAAATCGAAGTAAATATCAATAATGAATATTCTATTTGTTATTTATACACGGGTAATATTACCAGATGATTGTTTGCAGACGAGCGACACGACGTTCCTGGTGGCCGCGCTGAAGGCGATCGACGCGTCGGAGCCGCAGCAGCTGCTGCCGTTGGACCCCGACGTCATCCCCATCTTCGTCTGCACCGTCGCATATCCCTCGTGAGTACAATAACCTTCAAAAAATGTGCTTGACGTCCTTCTAAGCACACTTTTTCATTAGTTACATAATAATGTGGGATACATTCCATATTCCATTACCCCAAGGAGGGTACAGTGGCGTTTGGGTTTAAAAATTTCTAATGATGTAGTAACAGTAAAATCGGATGAATATTAACCGATTAAATATTTTCTCTAGAAAAAGTGTGTTATAGTGAGATTTTAGCAAAAAAATTTTGATGATAAAAAAACCATGTTCATGAATATTATAGATTATTCTTCCTCCATTTCTACGACACGTGCTTACATTCCCTGAAGAATCACTTGATTCGTCATTGAAATTAATTTGTCATTATTACATTAAATTAAAGATTGAAAAGTGTTAGTACCTAACAATTGATACGAGTAATTGATCACTTAGTACGATTATCAAAATAATTAATAATAATAATAATAACATCGGGCATACGGGCTGTAGCCTTCCCAGAGACGGAAGGCTTTATGATTGCGATTCAAGACCAGATAATAGCCACTCGTTACTATCGCAAATACATAACCAAAGAATTATCCTCTGACATCTGCAGATATTGTTTTAGTGCCCTTGAAACTATTCAGCATATCACAGGAGCATGTAAGAAACTGGCACAAACCGACTACAAACACCGACATGACCAAGTTGCCTCTATCATCCATCAACAACTAGCACACTCACACAAATTCATTCCGAAAAAACTCCCATACTACAAATATTCACCAAGCACAGTTCTAGACAACAATAGCTTAAAAATATACTGGGACCGAACCATTATCACTGACAAAACTATTTATTTTAACAGACCAGACATCACTGTCCATGATAAAAACAACAAAACTGTTCATCTGATTGACATTGCCATACCAAATACTCACAATTTACAATCTACCATTTCTGAAAAAAAACAGCAAATACCATGACCTATCCATTGAACTGAAAAGACAATGGCAAGCACATACAGTATACATTGTACCTATAGGGATTTCCTCGACTGGCGTGATCCCCAAAGTCTTAAACAAAAGCCTGAAAGTTCTTGGCATACCTGAAAACATAATTCACTCACTGCAAAAAGCCGTTATTCTAAATACTTGCAGAATAACTAGAAAGTTCCTCTCATCCGACACAGCATCTTAAGGAACTGTTATGCTTGGCTGAGGCCCACATTTCAGATTTTCCTCCCATTAATGAAAGTAGATTAATAATCATCCAAATAATAATAATAAATATCTCGGACAATTCACAGCAAGATCATCTGACCCCAAACTAAGCAGAACTTGTATTATGGGTGTCAGAGACTGATAAACATACTTAAATATTTCTAAATACATACTTAAATAGATAATAACACCCAGACACACAACAAAAGCAAATGTTCGTCACATAAATGTTTTTCATGGGTGGGGATCGAACCCACGACCTCCGGCGTCAAAGGCAGGATCGCTGCCATTGCGCCAACAGGCCAATTATCTGTTTAGTTTTGTATTTAAGTCATAAAATGTATTGAAAAGTGAAATTATTAGGAAAGAGTAAACGAATCAAATAACAATTAATTCCATAACTTGTAAATAAAATAAATTATGTATCAGTCAAAAAGTACGTTAATAACATATTTGCGACTGCGAAAATCCCCCAGTACTAACGTAATCAATTACGTAACATCTATGTTCAGATTTAAACCTGAACGGGTGTATGCTTATGAAACTGTTTCTAGAATGGTTAAAGTGAAGAACAACATAAAAGATGAAAATAACTTCAATGCCAGAGAAAAGTTTGAGTTGTGGGTATTGTATGGCAGGCTGGCGAAAGGTCGCAAGTGGGGTGACATAAAACGAGTCGTAAGATTTTTAAATCGTGTTTTGTTGTCATAATCATCAGACCGAATTAAAATGGACATCCTAGCGTCGCATCATTCTGGGAGCGACTTCCGCAGTTTCTGGAAATCTACAAACAAACTCAATAGTAACTACCTGTGAGCGTCAACGGTACCTGTGGCCTGTCGGGTTTAGCAGATTTATTTAGGGACCATTTTACCGTAAAGTCACCATTGGGTCCAACACAGTTGACGATGATGGTTGTAGTGCCCGGGAAGTCAGCGTCCGGTTTACGGCCAAAGAGGTCTGGCAGGCCATAAAATCTATGTCATGGGGCAACTCTCCTGGCCGCGACGACCTGAGCGTACCTAAGGTACGCAAGATATCATCTGCCAGAGTGCTGGCGATGTTCTACTCCTTGTGTGTGGGCATTCGCACCTTCCCGCGCCGATCGTGAACACTGTAGTGGTACCAATTGTCAAAAACAAAACTGGTCATATCATTGACAAGTGTAACTATCGACCGTTTGCTTTGGCCACTGTTACCACGAAGGTGCTTGACAGTTTGCTGAACACTTAGCTTGATAAACACCTACAAATACACGACAACCAATTTGCTTGTGGAGGAGCTCAGCAGCACACATGACGAATGCCATATTGATGGAGTCTGTCTTAATTATATTAGTTATGCAGACGACATGGTGCTGCTGAGTGCCTCTATAGGTGGACTGCCACAGCTGCTTGCCATATGCGAAAGGTATGCTAAGCAACATGGTTTGACTTATAATGTAAGGAAAAGTGAGTAGATGATCTTTCAGGCTAGGGGAAGCTCCCTAAGTCAAACACCTAAACTTAGACCAAATGGCTGCTCTCTTAATAGAGTAGAACAATTTAAATACCTTGGGCCCATTCTGACCACGGACCTGAAAGACGATACTGACATAGAGAAGGAGCGTTGCCTGTTCGTGCGAATATGATAGCCCGCAGATTTGGTCGCTGTTGAAGAGATGTCAAAATTACCCTGCTTAGGGCTTTTTGCACGTCCTACACGAGCAGTCTGGGTGAGCTATACGCAAAAGCACTACAACTCTCGGCGCGTCCAGTATAATAATGCATTCAGGGTGTTGTGGGGGCTGCCTCGCTTCTGTGGCGCCTCAGGGATGTTCGCTGAGGCGCGAGTTGATTGTTTTTATACAACCATGCGCAAGCGGTGCACCTCCCTGGTGCGCAGGGTGCGGGGCAGCCCGAACAGCATTCTGCGTGCTTATGCCGTGCGGTTTGACTGCCAGTACGTGTATCACTGTAACATGGTACATGTGCGGCACAATAAAAAAATAAAATAAATAAATAAATATCTGGGACAATTCACACCAAGATCATCTGACCCCAAACTAAGCTGAGCTTGTAATATGGGCGTCAGAGACTGATAAACATACTTAAATATTTCTAAATACATACATAAAAAGATAATAACACCCAGACACACAACAAATACAAATGTTCGTCACACAAATATTTGTCATGGGTGGGGATCGAACCCACGACCTCTGGCGCTAAAGGCAGGATCGCTGCCATTGCGCCAACAGGCCAGTCAATGTGGAGATATTGTTTTAAATTCTGATTATGTGCCTGCTTGTCATTTTTAATTTTAAGGAATCTTTATTTTACATTTATTTGTAACTGGTCCCTTTGTTGACTTTTGAATAAAATAATTGAATTGAATTGGCGACCTATTAAGGGCTGTTATGAACTATAGGGTCGCGAGTAGGGTTACGGCACCTTGTAATGTCTGTTGATAAAACAGGTATTTGTTAAAAATATTACATAAAACAGTTAATAAATTGCAACATCTTATCTAATACTACACCAGTGTAGATTCCAATTAAAAATACTTGAACATTATCCTTGAGTTATCTCCACTTAGGTAACCTAACGTGTATTACCTTTTATCTGAATTATAAAATGGTTGTGGTATAAAAAATACGCATATATTTATTTATGAAATTTGCAAAACATGTAGAGACATAGCTAGAAATAGTAAAGATATCAGTACAGAACTTTTAAACTTTTCTTGGTTATAGAAAACCTACAAGAATTTCACAAGTTTTTATGTAAGCCTTTATAGCGAATTAGCAATGCTACAATTTTGTTTCCTTACGCTTCTTATTCATTGGAAACCTTAGAGCATTCAGAGCGGAGACGTCACGCGAACTTATTTCTATGGGTTTATATATTCGTTTACTCTTTCCTTATAAGTCTGCGGTGGGCGAGGTAACGTGTGTGCGTCAGAGTCAACACAGATGCAATTTTCGTCGACTTCGCTACACACGCACACTATGAAAATATTGAACACTAGCATGAACAAGACTCACACAAAAACATTCTCACACAGTGGCAACCTGTGCATGCACGAACATTATGTCAGATTAAATTGAGCAACATAGTGCTTGACGCTGTCGATAAATTTAGTCGATTACTTATAATGCAATTAATTTCACAGGTGTTTTATAAATATGTAACACATGACACATTTGATTTTCCGGCAAAATTACGAATGTTTATTAGGTCAAAGTGAAAAACTAAATATATATATTACCGGATCATGTAAAAAAAATACTTGGCTGACTAAGAACTAGTAGAAATCAAATTACATTTCATTTGATGATTCAAGAACTCAGATCTTTCTTTTTATGTAGGTAACTAGAGGAAGACCATTAAAATAGTGTGTTGCGCCAGCCCGGCCACAGTCGATTTTGTAATATTTATTAAACCTTCGATCAATAGTTACACTAAATCAAGCCTCAGAAAGAAAATCACAGCTCAAAAATAGCACTCACTGATTGTACTATCTTTTGTCTCATTTATAGTGTGAATGAGACAAAAGATGAGGTAAAAGGTTTTAATAATTTCAACCTTATTTAGGCCTTGTACATAAGAAATAAATAGTATAGTAATATTGACATTTATTTACAATATTATTTAACAAATTCAACCTCATTCTGTAAGCAATAAAGAAAAAAAAATAAGTGACAAAATTCGACTTAATCCATCGAATTTTTGACACTGTTGACTTTATTGCCCCGAACAGGGTATAATGGAGTCGCACTTTTTTTTAATAATACTATAATACTAATTACAAGTTGATATTACAAAAAAAAATACATTGGAGACCGCAACGCAACGCTAAGCGACGAATAAAACTAAATTTTCATACACGTGGCCGGGCTGCAGAGTACACGGTACAGCCCGGCCACAAACAAGTGCTTTTATAACAAAATGTGTTCGTGGTACAATTTATGGCCACACCCATCAAAGTTAGTGCTGAGGGCAGAACATAATTAAACAAAATATTGTTTTCGGTTTTCTTGGTACGTTTATTTATTTATTCAGGTTTCCAAAAGATGCGAGAACTCGAGACAAGTATGAACAACCATATTAAAAACCGACATCCAACCCTGATACCTCAGTTAGGTTCTGCTATTACATCAAAGAAAAACTTTGATTTTTATTGAGAACTACATACGACGTATGAAGCCGGAAAGTCGGCGCTCCTTGCCGACTAGTCGCCGACTACTATAATAGTCAGCGAGTAGTCGGCATATCTCTATCTAGTAAACACCTCTGAAACCGAACTGTATGAGACCATGATCAAATGGTTTGCTTTCTTGTTGACAGAATTCCGTGTCCCTTGTTCATCTTCGACCCTCGCTACTGGCTCATGATCCGACGGGTGTTGGAGTCGGGTACGCGCCAGTTCGGCATGGTCGCCTATGAACGGGATAGACACTACTCAAATTATGGCACGGTGAGTCATCTAATAATATCTATACTAATATTATTAAGAGGAAAGAATTGTTTGTTTGTTTTTTTTGCTCCTAAACTACTGGACTGATTAAAAAAAATATTTTACCAATACAAAGCTACATTATCAGGGAGTGACATAAGCTAAATTTTCTTTAATTTAGGTTATATGAAAGACAGTCTACGCGGGCGCTGCCGCTGAAGGCAGCTAGTCTATACTAATAATAAAAAGAGGAAAGATTTGATTTGTTTGTATGGAATAGGCTCCGAAACTACTGATCCGATCGTGAAAATTCTTTCACTAACAGAAAGCTAAGCTGTTCAGGAGTGATATAGGCTCTATTTTATTATGATTGAACCAAAAATCTGAAAAATAATAGGGCTCTGACGCAGAATGTCCACTTCTCGAAATGTCCACTGGTCGCAAAAGGTCTCTTTCGCAGAATGTCTCTTTCTCAAAATGTCCTTTTTTCAGAATGTCTCTTTCGCAAAACGTCCCTTTTGCAGAATGTCCACTTCGCAAAATGTCTCTTTCGCATATTGTCCTTTTTTATTTCTAACTTACTTAAATCATAATTAATTTAGCCATTAGCGTACCACACATCATGGTTGACGTATGTATACTTATTTGTATGGATATGGGTAAGCAAATAAAATAAAAATATATTACAAATCACATTTATTTCTTTAGATAAGTAATCGCTTGATTGAGCAGATGCAGCGGCTTAGCTGTTATTATAGTTGGTTTTGTGTATATGTATAACACAAAAGAAATAATACATAATATTCATCAACTTGAAATTATAAAAATAAATAAAAATAAAACACTTAAAGTAGTTATTTTTGTGTTAGTTTTAATTAAATATTCCATAAGAGCCTGTTTTAAAAACAGTATAAATATGATTTTTTTAATAAATTGTGGCAATGTTATATGATTTCGTTGTAATTAATAATAAGGGACTATATATTCATATATATTTTATACTAAAAATTGTAAATACTCACAGTAAAATATGCAATAAATAAAATAAATCAACACCATCATGCAGCGCCATCTAGTAAATCAACTAGGAACTAAATATGGTAGTTTTACGAGTCAAACATTTGCATGGTTGTGTAATCAAGTAACCGTGATTCGTATTATATTTGTGTTTTTATTTTCTTATCTATATTCATGTTTAAAGTATAAATTTATTTTATCTTGTATGTAATCATATAGTATTATTTTGTATTTATCCGTACTTTGTATTTGTAATCCTTATTTTCTCATTTATGTAACATTTTCATTTCCAACTTCTTTTCTGCTTAGAATTAAGGTTGATTGGTCAGAGAATGGCTATGGCATTAAGTTCGCCAATTATACATTAATTAGTGCAAATAAATAAATCCATACAAATAAGTATACATACGTCAACATGTGTGGTATCCTAATTGCTAAATGAATTATGATTTAAGTAAGTTAGAAATAAAAAAGGACAATATGCGTAAGACACATTTTGCGAAGTGGACATTCTGCAAAAGGGACGTTTTGCGTAAGAGACTTTCTGAGAAAAGGACATTTTGAGAAAGAGACATTCTGCGAAAGAGACCTTTTGCGACCAGTGGACATTTTGAGAAGTGGACATTCTGCGTCAGAGCCAATAATAGTATATGTAAATCAAGTCGGAGAAAAGCGGGCGAGGTATATTGATGGACACCAATTTAGCTGTCAAACATTTGACAGATAAAACTTTGTGAAGGCGTACTTTCACTATTGCTATACGCTATAGTCAATATCGCCGCTGTAAATCTAAAATCTGCTACTATGTGCAAAAAGTACACTTCGGAGACATTGAATGAAAAAAAATCTTTTATAAAATGTCACATCAAGGGTCACATTATGTCACAACAGTTTTTGTTTAATGTTATTCTAGCTGCTGCAGCATATTTCACTATTTGTACCATAGTGTTCATAAAAGCTCTTGGCTGTTCATATGGTAGATATGGCAGTTTACGCCATAGTCAAAAAGTATAAATCCTAAAATAGTGCACATTGCATATTTTTGTTTGACAACGACGATATGCGAATACTGCTTATATTGTTGACATAATTTGTTACAGGTTTTGGAAGTACGCGACTGCGTTCAACTAGAGGACGGGCGGTCAATCGTCTCCACCGTCGGCATCTCGCGCTTCAGGGTCATCGGACGAGACGTCATTGATGGGTAAGACTCGGATAGCTGTCTTGAGAACTCCAAAAGACAAACTATTTGTGTGTTTGTAGAAAAGCGAGTTATTTTGAGTAAAGGAGTTAAAAAAGGGTAGCTTAGCAGCGTGGAATCGATTTCGCATCAATTATTTTGGAAATAAAAAGAACGCGTACATGGATTTTAATACTAATAGTTCTTCTTCCATTTCTTCAATAGATTCATTTTTGACATTAATAATATAATGAATAAATTTTATATAAACATCAAACCAACCGAATACCGGAGGTGACATTCACTTGGCTTAGGCCCGTGAGTCTCATCACAAACCGACCGAAATAACTTAATTTCGAAAGAAAGTAATTTTCTAAAAACAAAATTAATAAATTATCATTTTTAAGTAACAATTAACAATTGATTAGTGATCATGCTCTTTAGCGAAACCGTTCTAATTTACGCGGATTGTCATTAAAGTACATTTTTTGAGTTTGATTTATGGGTTTAAATTAAATTTAAATAATTACGTATACCTATAGTTGTAAACCAGCGGCCTGTAACCCGGTAGTTACCGAAACGAGTGGCTAGAAACGAATAACGAGCCGCTTGCTACCGAGTAGATACCCGATAGCAAGCAATTGATACCCGAGAAAAACAATTGATTTTATCACCTTTTTTTTTTTGTTGAACTCTTATATTTACTATACAGTAGCACTCATTATGTTTTGCTGACCGTTTACAACTACTAATTTACATAATTCAGAGACGAACAAGCAACTATGAAACAACGTTTGTGTTCAGGTTAGGTGGTGGTGTATGAAAATTATAAGAATAAAGGTAGCTAAATTAGTTTACTTTGGATCTAATTATCATTATAAATATGAATATTCATGGTTAAATACCTATTTCCAAAATATCTCTTACAAATAAATTATTAAAATAGTCCTCTTTCACTGCTGTGTTACATTTTCAACCGACTTAAAAAAAAAGGAGGAGGTTCTCAATTCGACAGGTTTTTTTTAATGTTTGTTACCTGATAACTTTCGACTGGGTGAACCGATTTTGATCATTCTTTTTTTATTTGAAAGCTGATGCTTCCCGAATGGTCCCATTTTAATTTGGTCTAGTTCTGACAGTGGCATCCATGAGAAAACCATACAAGTCTTAAATCTAGATAGACAAAATGCACGACAAATGGATGAATAACTCAATAGTACGCCAACCGATTTTGATAATCCTTATTTATTTGAAAGCTGGTACCAAATTAAAATGGTACCACACGGGTACCCCGTGTGGTACCATTTTAATTTGGTCCAGCTCTGACAGTGGCATCCATGGGAAATCCATATAAGTCTTAAATCTAGATAGACAAAATGCGCGACAAATGGACGAATAACTCAATATTACGCCAACCGATTTTGATAATTCTTTTTTTATTTGAAAGCTGATGCTGCCCGTGTGGTCCCATTTTAATTTGGTCCAGTTCTGACAGTGGCATCCATGGGAAATCTATATAAGTCTTAAATCTAGATAAACCATATGCGCGACAAATGGACGAATAACTCATTCTCACGCCAACCGATTTCGATGCTTCTTTTATTATTGGAAAGGATATACTTCACGGGTAGTTTGATGAGTGTTTGGTTAGGTTCTGATTATGTGATCCTTGACAAAGTAACGGAACTCTTCCATTCTTAGGAGCAATTGGACGATACTTTTTCGATGTATAAAATAAATAAAAACTATTCACTGAAAATCAAGAAATAAACAAAAATTTTAACAAAGAAAAAACCAACTTCAAAAAAAACTATTCCAAAACAAAGCACTGAAAAGTAAAGAAATAATTGCGTATTTTTCTAAAACTTATACGATAATATAATGTAGGTACAATCATTGTTATTGTTGGAGTCGGTGTCAGTCAATGTAGGTTTGTAACTACCTACATACATACGTAAACGTGATATGTAAGAAATAGGTATATTGCCAGGGATATTGTAGTGTTTCCTTGGCTGACACCGACTCCAACAATAACAATAATTGTACCTACATTATATTATCGTATATAATGTAGGTACAATTATTGTTATTATATAAGAATACGCAATAATTTCTTTACTTTTTGGTGCTTTGTTTTGGAATAGTTTTTTTTGAAGTGGTTATTTTTTTGTTAAAATTTTTGTTTATGAATGTTGATAGTCGCGGGGCGGACGGGGACGCTCGCGCCCGCGCCGGGGTCGCTGACCCGCGCCTTCCCGCGTGCGATCAGCTAGGATTTTTCTCTGCGCAGTAATACGAGGGGCATACCAAAAGAAATTAGACACTCAAAAATTATAAAATTTATCTTGATTACAAGTATCGATCTTTTCGAAGTATGCACCCTAAGCACGTATACACTTTTCCATACGTTTGAACCAATTAGAAAATACCTGTGACCACTCTTCTTACACCTCAGAAATCTTGAAATTATAGGCAGCCAGTGCATCTTCTTTGCTTTCAAACCTCTTCACCTTTAGTTTTTCTTTAATTTCTGGAAACAGGTATAAATCACAAGGCGCTAGGTCAAGGGATTATGGTGGGTGAGGAAGGATTGACACATTTTTTGTGTTGAAAAAGTCAAGTGTTCTGGCAGACGTGTGCGGCGCCGCATTGTCGTGGTGCCAGAGAAGGTGCCGGATTCCTGACTTCGGTCGCTTGTCACACCAAGCTGATATTACTGTTGGAGCACAAACTGACACATACCATTCAGAGTTCACCGTTATTTGATCCTCTAGCACTACATTACCAATATGACCCGTTTTGCAGAAAAACGAGGCGACCATTTGTTTCTGTGTGCTTCGTGCACGGCGACATTTCGTTGAAGTTGGTTCATCTTCAAAACACAATACAGCCGACTGTCGCTTTGTGTCGGGATCATAGTTATATAGCCATGTTTCGTCACCAGTCAGTATATCATACACGTTTTTTTTTTCTTACCACCGTCGAATTTATCTATCATGAATAGAAACCAATCCACCTGACGGTCTTTCTGCTCATCGGTAAGTTTGTGCAGTACCCATCTCGAACAACGTTCACGGAGAGAAAGGTGATCGTGAATTATGGTTTACATTGCTGCTGATCCAATTCCCAGTTCTCACTCCAGCTCCACATACGTAATTCGTCGGTTTTCGCGAATAAGTTTTTCGACTGCACGAACGTTTTCTTGTGTGACCGCGGTTGGCGGCCGACCTGTCTTCGCTTCATCTTCGAGACATCCCCGTCCTCTTTTAAATTAAGCAAAACCATTAAATACTGTTGCTCGTGAACAAGCAGACTCACTAAAAGCAGTAGCCAAAAGTTCAAAACATTCTTGAGGCTTTAAATCTTTTTTATATTCATACTAAATCATAGCGCGAAAATCACGATCACGATCGTCGACTGAGCTCCATTGCTGCAAGCGATTCCCGCCAGATTCTCGGAAAAATGATATTCATTCAAATAAAAATATTTTTTTTATGTGAGTTCTATTTTCAAATATATCAATAAACAACCAGCCTAGATGGTGTATAACTTGCCAGTGTCAATCAAATGAGTAAAGAGTATCTAACTTCTTTTGGCATGCCCCTTGTACACAGGTGCCTTAGTAATTTTATGTTAGTAGTGCTAAAAATTTAACTGTTTATGACAGTTAGAAAATGTTAACTGACTTTCCTAAAACTTACCTCCAGAGTTCATTCACCTACAGCAGTTTAGTTACACTGATAAGATAACGATCGATCGACGAAGACGACGATGATGATTAAGTTACACTAAAACGCACCTGATGAGAGCAGTCTCGGATGACGTGAGGCTTACGAAAACCTCAAAAATGTTCGTGGCGTTAAACAGCCCAACACGCTTAAACATCGATTCGTCTGACCACAGGATATTCACATTTTGGTTTTCTAAAAGCCACTGATAGAAAGTTTCACCTACAGTTTAGTTACACCACAGAATAAACACTTAGTCACTTTTTCTTCTTATCGTCCGTGCAAGTGACGGAATACTGGTCACAGAGACCAGTATTTCGTCATTTGCACGGCATTTTGCTGGCATTCATAAGGTCCTCGCATGTGCAGCTAGCCGGGCAGGTCACTGATAGCCAAGTAAACAAATCGCCCCGTGCTTGTTTCACGGTGTATTGTTGGCTGCAACGTAAACAAACGCTAGAAAATATAGCTAGGTCCAATAATGGTTTCGGTAGCTTAATGGCAAGAGCAGCCGCTAAGTTCAATACCGCTCGACGACACCTGGAGCCAATAATTTGCTTTTTTCCAGTTGTCCTATTTATTAATTTGGTTTATGGTTTGAAAGCTCTTTTTTATAATGCCAGACTAGATGACCTCACTCCACCTCATGTAAAGGGGTCCTGAGGTCCAGATATGAGGCTCACAAGCCCAGTCATTCTAACGAATCACTGGGCTGGCCATCCTCACCTTGAAGGCCTGCATAAATGCCTTGTCACGCCCCGCTTGAAGACCCTGGGACTATGAGAGGAAGAACGCTGGAAAAGCATTCCACGTCTAGATGTGTTCGTCTCTGTTAAGTTTATTTACTCCTCTGCTCTGTCTGGAGTATATTCAAGATACGTTACAAGCGAGTTGGGTACGCGGCTTAATAATTTTTTTGTCGACAGCTGTGACGTGGCCCGCATCCAGCGGCTGGCCGACATAATACCGGCAGGCGAGGCGGCCATGGTGGACCTGCGATTGATGGGCTCCCAGGTCCTGCGCAAGACGCTCACGTGGCTCAACGGCATGAACGCGACGGTCCGCACCGAGATCGAGACCGCCTTTGGACATATCCCGTGGTACAACTACGAGCAGGACGACTGGTTGGTCGGGCCCGACGGACCGCCCTGGCTCTGGTGGATCATCGCAATACTGCCGCTGCGGTCGGAGATCAAGGTAAATAATACATCTTCGGAAGACCAGCATCGCGGCGACTCTAAGATACCCCGGCATATGCTGAGGACATGCCTTTTTAGTGCCAAAACGTGTCACCCCAATTTAAATGTGCACTTTTATGTTATTATTATTTTTTATGTTTTGTCACCAAATAAATCTATTTTTCACTTCTCATGCTCTAAAAGTACGCCAATATAGCCCTACGAAGCGGGACTAAAGTGAACACTTTAGTCTCTAAGAAGTAAAAAGTAACGAGTTTTATTTTTCACTTCATGTGACATAGACAAACTCAAACAGCCAGTAAATATACTATTATCTGTGGAATGTGGACGGACCATCGTCATTGCGAAAATGTTGAGAGTTTTAGTTCCATGGTTTGTCCGCAAAGAAGGTGGCGCCATGTGTTTTAAATTGGTAATCTGTGACTGGTTAAGAAGAAGAAAAAACCGGACCGCGTAAATTTCAGAATCTTTGTCGAGTGTAAATTTGTTCGTTTTTAAATAAATTTATTAACAATGTCCTGTGACAGTGAAGACTTTGACGTCGAGCAAAGAGCAAAAGACATAATAGATAATCTTTTGCCGCCAAATCGCAAAGATTTACCTAAAAACTTACGAAAGTTGTATGGACTGGAGGAGTAAGAAACATTTGTGATTTTTATTTTATTATATAATATTCATTAAATGTTTTTGTACTAAATTGTCAATTTTTCTCGCACTCAAAGTGAAAAGTACAGTTTGCACCTCGAGATTGAACGCCAACTAAATATACCCTCGGTTTCATTGACCACCTCTGGTATATTATGTCTTCGTTTAGTCCCTCGATATAAAATATACTATTCTTATTTCTTCAACAGTTTGTTTTTTCAATCAATACGAATACACTTGACCATTTAATATTTTATGGCCTGTCAGACAGTGACGCGATCGTCATGGATTCGAATTCTGATGCTTCGTTTTTTAGTGTATGTACTGATAATTTGTGTTTGTTTTGTTTCTGAGTATTATCTATTCATTCAATAATTCTGAAAATTTTAGTACCTATGTTCATCACGTCCTGGCACCCATTAGCACAAACTTTGCTTAGTTTGGGATCAGATGACCTTGGTGTGAGAGTTACCATTTTATTATCTTACTAATGTTATAAATGCGAAAGTTTGTTACTCTTTCACGCAAAAACTACATAACGAATTTAGATGAAACTTTACAGTAATACAGTTCATACATCATAATAACAGATAGGTTACAATTTATAAAGATTTTATGTAATTTGATCATTATAACGATGAAGTTCACCCGGCGAAGCCGCGGGCGGAGCGCTAGTGTCTTAAAATTAAAAAAAAAGACAAAAATTTATATTTGTTCCGCCAGCAGTTGATACAATTGTATTGTAATTGCAGGTACTGATTCTATCAACGAAGAATTTGCTAAAGCGGATGATGGCGGTCTCCCGCACTCTGGACGCTATCGACCAAGTGGCGATCACGACGACCGCCACGTCCGAGTGCGAGATCCGCTCCGCGCTCACCAACGCCACCGAGTGGTTGGAGAGGGGCTCCTGACTGCAGATGCACCTCGCCGACATCGGCAGGATGCCCGACTAGGTACTCTAGGCACGGCGAACAAAAAAACGGCTGAGATGCGCAGCGCGAACTCATTTGACACACTCACGCAACAATATTAAGCGCCAGACAACACACCAATAAAATTATCATGGTCTCGAGTTCAGAAAAGTTCGTTCGTTCGTTCTGCTGTTCACTCTGATACACAACAAACACAAATGCTGTCCTGAACAGGGATCGAAAGAACGACCTTTGGCGCTATAGTAAAAACACTACCGTTTCGCCCTCAGGCCAGTATTGCATTTCCAATGGATTAGCACGAGATAACTCGTGAACGTGACAATATTTTCTCGCAATGCGCATCTTAGCCCAGCTAGACACAAGTACACATTGGCGGCACTAGATGGCAGCACAGACGAAGGTTCTTATGACGAACAAAACTAGATAGATTGATATACTTTATTGCACAAAAAAAGAATGAAAACAGTAATATTACATAAAACAAGCAATAGGAACAATAGGCGTAGACGGCCTCATCGCTAGGCAGCGATTTACTACTACTAGCTTCGTTATTACAATATATCGTAATAAGATTCTTAAATTTTCAACATGTTAACTATTCTAAACAATTAAGAATGACCATTAAATCAGAAAATCCAAAAACAAATAACAAAGCATATCGCCTTCAATAGCATTTTCATTTCGAGCCCTTTTTGTTATAAATAACTCGTTTGGTTTACGTAAATCCGGCAAAAGATAGGCAGGCAAAACCAATGAACATGATTAAATATAACACCAAACTATTGGTTCTATATTTTATCATGTTTAAAATTTGAATAAAAAAACCATTCACATTGAGGCAAATGTGCACACGATTCATATTACAATATTAACTGATTACTATTTGACCAACTATTTGCAGAAACATCGATATTGAAAATCGATACTAACACCCAACTCGTTATATGAGTGAATGAACCGGGTGTGAACCAGGTATGATGCTTACTGTCCATTCACATTCGCAACCAGTTACGCTCGAAGCGAAGTCATGTTGCAATGCAAACGTGCTCCAGTACAAAAGTGTACTGATAGACTGCACTGACATAAATCTAAAGAAATAAAGCAAGGCCAAGGCCAAGGGATCCACACTTTTGGTAGAATGTTTAAGTAATAAGTAAAATTATTATGCTAAACTCCATTTCTCAATTTTAATATACTTTAAATAAGCTGAGGAAGAATGAATGTGAATCTACTTGGTTATGACATCACTTTTTTATAACGGCGTTGCCTAAATAGAGCAGCGTCGAAAGAGTTGTATTGCAATCCCTTTTGACAAGTATGTACATACATTCGCGCCACCCATTTCGATTTGTGTTTGTGATAGACTGCCATTCTAGTTACGCCACTGTCGAAGCGGTACAAGACGAAATAACGCGCTCGCAGAACATACGCAATGTTCGTGGTGATCTCATTCGCCGTTTCCCAACTGTCGGGCAGCGGCTTCGAGCGTTTGATTCAATGTAACTTTTATTATCATTTTGTTCGTTTAAGCGTATCTTTCCAATGTACACTATTGTATCTCCTATGCTAACTCTTAACTGTGTTGATCTCATGAACTGCAGGGTCTTCTTTGTGATTGTGAGTAGTGTTTCGGTAATTCTCTTCCATGTATCTTAGAGCCGCGTTCATTTTATACATGATCAGCATCTACTTACTCTAAAGTAGGTTAGTTTCGGGTCGGAATTAGTTAGGATTCGTACCACGATACGAATTTATATGAGGGAACATGAAAGCGACGTAAACATAGGATAGTGCATACTCGTTAATGTAATCACTTTTTAATACGGTAGGTAGCTTACGGGCTTAAAATTAATCTTAGTCATATGATGTTCTCCAAATATATGTTACGAGCTAGGTTATTCTTGGGTAGTTGAATCAATCATAAAATCCTAAAACAAATACTTGCTCATACGTTTTCCAAAAACAAATATCGTCAGGCGTTGAATAAATGATAAAATAAAATTTTGTCATTCCTGCATTCTTAATATAATTATGCAGGTGTGCTGACTATTAATTTGCTATTTGACAATAAAATTTGTTTTAAATTTTTCGTCCTATTACTGATTCAGCCACAAACATAAGCAATGCCAAAACTGGCAGGTTACGCGACAGGCGCTGGCATTTACGCGATGTTAGACATTCCTAAGTGGACATGACACTGGCATTTTTGGCGTTACTTAAGTTTGGTGCTACCAGGCAAAGTAAAGACAATCGTTAGCTCGTCAGGATTGACCTCAAAGGTCATTGTGACTTTGAGAAATGATTTTTTAATGGTTTTATTTGGTAAAGTACAGCTAGATTAGCCTAGAAGCAGCTTCAAGTTTTGTATGCAAGGAATATTTTTTGTATTCTGTAACGATCCGAGTTTGCTGTGAGCAATATAACATTATAGTTTTTTAAGATAACTGGTACAGTCGGCAGCAGTTTAAGTAATTGAACTGATAGGTATCTATCAATCATGTAGCATTATATGTTCTCAAGTTGTCATAATAATATGAAATAGCAACTGGCTGCCAAATCAGTCGAAGTTAATATATCAAAGTGTGTTTATTAGGGACTTGTTGCTGTCTGTACAAAGTCTGCCATATGTTTTCAGATCTGTAACCGTTCGTGAGAGCGAGTCGTTTACGGCAAGAATTAATGTTTGATTTAGTACATTCAGTATTTTATTCATCTTAGTACTGGTAATTTTGTGAGTAACAGCGTGCCAAAATATTTATACAATGTTGTAGCAAACGTAGTTTTGGTGCGCAATTCAGTTTTGGTGATGCCAAAGCTAAATAGCTCATTACAATTACCACAAAGTGATGGTCGTAAGAGGTGTATATCTTTAGGGCATTAAATTATAGATTTCCAACCGCTCTTCCAATCTTTCGTTCTGACCTGTTGGTGCAAGGCAGCGATCCTGCTTTTAGCACAAGAGGTCGTGGGTTCGATCCCCACCCATGACAAACATTTATGTGACAAACATATGTGTTTGTTGTGTGTCTGGGTGTTATTGTCTATTTAAGTATGTGTTTAGAAATATTTAAGTATGTGTATCAGTCTCTGACACCCATAGTACAAGCTCTGCTTAGTTTGGGGTCAGATGATCTTAGTGTAGTCTTAGTGTAGATGATCTTAGTGTGTGTATTTATTTTATTTGTGGTTTTTGTACACGATTTCTGTTTTTCTCGTATTTATTTAAAAATTGGTATATTAATTGTGGAAAAAACAGCATAATCAGGAGTCCATGACTTGATAATGGGTTATTATCATTTATGAAAAAACACGCCGGGTGTTATGCGCCGGAAGTGTGGAACAGAAGCGTGGTGGTGCTTTTCTTCAATAAAGGCGATAAGGCCCTTTGGGGAACTATAGGCCCATCTCGCTTCTGAGCCATATTTACAAGCTGTTTTCGAGTGTCATCACGAATCGTCTTGCTCGCAGGTTTGATGACTTCCAGCTACTTGATGGTTTCCGAAAAGGGTACAGTACCATCGACCACATTCACACGCTACGGCGGGTTATACATAAGACCGAGGAGTATAATTTGCCACTATGCTTAGCGTTGGTGGACTGTGAGAAGGCCTTTGATTCGATCAAGATATGGGCAGTGCTGCAGGCTCTCCAACGGTGCCACTTTGACTATCGGTATAGCGAAGTGCTTATGTGTTTGTATAAAAACGCCACCATGTCGGTTCGAGTACACTTGAGTACAGGATCAGACCACAGGGGCAATTCCATTGCAGAGGGTTGTGAGGCAAGGGGATGTAATATCTCCAAAATTCTTCACTAATGCAATGGAAGATGCCTTCAAACTCCTGGAATGTGAAGGACTCGGCATCAACAATAATGGCGAATGCATCACTCACCTTCGGTTTGCCGACGATATTGTGGTCATGGCAGAATCGTTGGACGACCTCAGCAAGATGCTAGAAGACCTTAATCGAGTTTCTCAACAGGTGGGCCTCAAGATGAACATGAATAAGACGAAAATCATGTCAAACTGCCATGTAGCGCCCGCCTCAATATCAGTGGGGAACTCGATTCTCGAATTGGTGGACGAGTATGTCTACCTAGGGCAAACGGTCCAATTAGGAAGATCCAACTTCGAGAAGGAGGTCACTTGGCGAATCCAACTCGGCTGGGCAGCGTTCGGGAAGTTACGCAGCGTCTTCACGTCCAAAATACCTCAGTGTCTGAAGACAAAAGTCTTTGAACAATGCGTGTTGCCAGTGATGACCTACGGTGCCGAGACGTGGTCTCTAACTGTGAGCCTCCTAAATAGGCTCAGAGTCACTCAGCGAGCTATGGAAAGAGCTATGCATGGTTTTTCTCTGCGAGATCGAATCAGAAATGAGGAGATCCGTAGAAGAACTAAGGTAACCGACATAGCCAAACGGGTCAGCAAGCTGAAGTGGCATGGCGCGTATTGGTAGGCGCAGCGTAAGATGGCCCCCCGCGAGATGGACGGGCGATCTGGTCAAGTACACGGGGAATCGCTGGATGCAGGCCGCTTCTAATAGGGATAGGTGGAAATCATTGGGGGAGGCATTGGGGTTCAGCAGTGGACGTCCAACGGCTGATATGATGATGATGATGAAAAAACAGTTACCAGCTTTATAAAACGAAAGTGAAATGTTAAAATATAAAGTGTTTCACAAAATGGTGGTGCGCATAACACGGTTTTAGGTCACTTTTTCGTTATTAGGAAAAAAAAAAAATCGTTAAAAAATACTTTGCAAAATATTTTATATTGTTTATTACACTCGTTTATATCGCATTTAAAGTTTTCTTCTTATATAAAATATGTTTAATGTGTATTCAATGTCATTTGATGTCGTCGTGTGAGTCATGCATCTTAAGTGTATCTAATAGTTTACTAAATAGGTATTAATGATAACATACATATATGTAGCAAATAAGTTTAAAGTCTTGGTATTTAACATTTCTGTGTTAGTCGCCTCTATGGAAGTATTTAACTTAAATAATAAGTGATCTAAGAAGAATGATTACCATTTAGTTGACATGTTGTCTTGGGAAATTTTGTAAACAGCGTTTTTTTATTTGACCTGCTTGGATTTAAAAAGGGAAAAAATGCGCATTATTCTACTGCTTCAATGGATAAATTTATTGCTTGCATGTCTATTTATCTCAGTTATCTAACATCTTAAAAAACAAAAATTGCAATCAAATTGCAAATTAAATTTGTATTGTTATAATGGTGTGCAGACAAGGTTTTTGTTTGCAAATTATTAAGGAGAATATTGTTCTATTTTACACTCTTATGAAAACTAACGCACCAGCTACAGGAAAATTAAAAACGAATCCCCACAGATACGTATATATCTTATAATTATATATTATGTTCCATGAATAAGCATTTTAATACCTCGAATTAACTTTGAAAAGAGTACACACACATAAAACAGCAAAAATATCCCAAAATATGGAAGCCTAAAGTGTGACGTTTTCAGAGTTTTTTGAAGGTAAAGATCGATATGAAAAAGGTGACATATTCATTAAAAATCTATTAATTATGAGGCTTTTCGTGTTATGTTGTTAACAAATAACAGTTTTTGGAATAAATTATGGATTTTACATATGAAAGTGCTCAAAATAATAAAGTGAATGTGCATTTTTTGGTAATAAATCTACAAAATAGTTCGAACTATTATCTAATAAACTTTATTGCATAAGAAAAATACAATTTAAAAGTATAGTAGCATAGGATAGGCAAATAGTGACCTTATCGCTTTGAGCGATTTCTTTTAGACGACTTTGGAATGTAGGGGATTGTAAAAGAATATAACAGACTCTTCAAATGTTCTAAAATATGTTATCTGTAAACAAAATAACACGAAGAGGCTGATAATTATATCACCTTTTTCATATCGATGTTTACCTTCAAATAACTCGGAAACGTGACACTCTAGGGTACCATATTATGAGACATTTTTGTTTGTATAAGTGTCCTCTTTCACTTTTATCGTGCGCGGAAACATCTTAAAAAAATAAAATGGCGACTGGTGACCTATGCCACTCCTTTGTCAGTAGCAAGTTATTAACACTATTTCAAACCACACCAGTAACACAGTGAAGCAGTATGATGAGTGCAGGTAAACAGTTTTCCAGTATCGTTTGAGCATTTGTGTTTGTACTGTAAGGCTATTACAATGCTGATTTGGGCACAAATTATACAGTTCAAGACATTTAACAATGCAGAAGCATCTTGCTAACGTTATTATGGTATACCAAGTTTTTTGTCACACGTCAAATGCTATAATAAACTGTATTTCCATTTTAAAGAATTTGACTCAGACGTATTTGTTAAATGTGATCTGAACCATTTCAAAGACTGAGAATTAACGCGCGTGTGTTATTATCATCTCATTTTGTAAGAAAAGAAAAGAAACAAAGAATTTAAAAAAATGCTAAATGGTACTATCATATTAATCATTCCGTAAGAGAACACGTTATATACCTAATTATTATACCTAATTATGATCTCATTAATCGACGGATCGTTTTATGAATAATCTCATGTCAATGTTTAGATGTAAGGTTTATAAACTAAAAATGCGTTCAGGATTCATTTATACGGGAAAAAAATAGGATTATCGTATGTATTAAAATACAAAATAAAGTTCAACAAAGCTGAAATATTTGCTGTGATCGATTAATCTTTTACACTGAAGCCTGGACGCATTATGCATATTTGCAAACTACTTTTATCGACTAGATGTACATTTTTGTAATACTTTCTTACTACGTAATTTTGACATGTAAAAGCCGATACTAGCCACATTTCACTTTTCTTTACTTCATTTGATGTCTATGTGAAGAAATACTTGTGTGTAATGTAGTATATTTTATGTTTTGTTAATTTATCAAAAAATAATTTCGCTATGTTTTTAAGGTTTATATTTTTTTTGTATTTTGTATTAGAGCTGTGCTCATAAAATGTTCAAAAACGTTATGGAACATAATGGACTCTATGTCCATCATCGGAAATTACAACTTTTTTGGTCCTTCGTCAGGTTTGTGATGATATGTTAAGTGCAACTAAGAAATGTTCAATAACGTTTTTAAACATTCTATAACTCCAATGTGGCAACGCCATAATATCTTTATCTTAGGAATGGATAATTTCGTTCTTCATAATAAATGTACGCCAATTACACAATGAATAAATAATTTTCAACTCATCTCGATTCCTATACTTGATGGGGGATTCATTGGCATCCTTTTGAACTAAGAACCTACTCATATTATACAGTACTTTCCCTAAGTATGAGGCTATTTCATAGGTACACAATTGCATATTTTTGAACCTTATAAACAATTACCAAGTATTAAACATGATGTTTAAAAGGTTTAGAATAAGCAGTTTTGTATCTATTACAAGGGGTTATTTAAAAGGTACAAAATAGCATATTTGTAAACCTTATAAACAATTGCCAAGTATTAAACATGATGTTTATAAGGTTAAATATATGTAATTTTGATCCTATTAAATAGCCTCATACCCCTAGTATACCCTAAAGTACTGTACCTTTTCACCGCCCAGCTATCCGGAACGCGATGTTACGCTGTACGCCAACGTATAAATGTATAACAAATCTATAGTACGAAAGCAAGGATGGCGGTAACGTCATATCGATGATAAAAGAAATAGATCCGTAAACATAAACAAACACTTTAGTAATTAGCTAACAATAACACAAGATAATATTTACTGATTACAACTTACTTACCTCATTATCGTCCTCTTCCGATGTACTACTGTTTTCCGATTCATTATCAAATTCTGAATCAGGATCAACCACACCTTCTAAAATCCGCAACAACTCATCAGAAGATTTACTGTCACTCATTTGCACTGTTTATATAATATCCGAACCGGGAAAGAAACACACGTGCGCACGTTTGTTTCGTTTGTCGATACAAACCCGGCACTATGACACAATGACCTTGACACCTGTGCGCTTATGACGTCACGGGTTTACTTGAAATGATGTCGGTGGCGCTGGTAGCACCACAGAATAACAGACATCTTGCCATTACGTAGAGATGGGTGTTGCAATATCGAAAATCCTAAGTAAACTTAATCAATTTTAATGAAATGATTTGATACGTACATTAATTTTAAAATTTATTATGTAATACGTTAATTACTGACCGGTATTTATTTTCAATCATAGAATTTATGAACATTTGGATGAAACAAAACAAAGTAAATATAAAGTAAATTTCGCGTCACATCACTGGCCTACTTGATATGAAGTCGTTGGCGTGCGGGGCATAAAAATATTTGAGACGTTTTTTCATTTTATCCATTTTAAAACACAAAAAGGCCTGTTTTGCCTGGGAAAATGCAAAATAGGGCTTCAGTCGTGTCCATCTTACAAAATTGCAAAAGAAACAAATGTTTTATGTATCGTAAATGTGTTTTATCAGAGAGTAGGTACAATGAGGAACTTATAGAAGTGCTGGCGTGGGCGGCACGAAAATCTCGAACTTCTATAGAAGCTCTTGGCGGTGAAAAGGTTAAAAGGATGCCAATGAATCCCCAGTCACTCTGTATATTCTTAATTATACGGTTATTGATAAAGTCCATTTCACGAATGATGGGTACGGTGACGTTTGGGGTTTGATGTTTCTAGTGATGTGGTAACGGTAATATCGTATGAATATTAGTCGAGTAAAATATAAATTGAGATAAAGTTTCTTATAGAGAGAATCGATTTTACCAACAATGATTTTGTTAAATGGAAAAGCACGTTTAAAGGATTTTATCTTTTATTCTTACTCCATTTCATCCACAGATACATTTTCCGAAGAATACATCAATAGCATTTATTACTAATTGAGAATCTATAAAATAGTCTAACATCTCTTTTTTACCACTAATGGACTCGTACTGACGATTCTAACATGATTTGATATGACAGAGACCTACCAGTGTTGCAGTTTAAAAATACCTTTTAGAAGTTTTAACTAAAATAATACGGATAATGACGTAAAAACCTATAAACAATCAATAACTACGGCCACGAGTTTGTGGCCTAATTATTCTTTGACCTGAAAGCTGTAGAACATGGAATCGTACATATGGCAACACTGCGAATGTCCGACCGACTCATGCTTACCAGTGTTGCCATACCTAATTTTGGCTTCTAATATTTTAACTGTAGATTTAAAATTGTTTAAAAATTAAGCATTCTCTTTTTAGTTTTGTGCCATGAAATATATTGATAAATAAAATTGTAACGAAACAGTAAACGATTTAAAAAAAGGAATGGTATAAAAATGCATTGATTGTAATGTAACCGATTTCTTCGTGTCAATACCACGCAACCGTTTCAATTCACGAGTTTAGTCTTTTTATAAAAAATGTAGATTTGTTTTTTAATTTCAATAAATAATTTCAGATACCGCAGCAGCAGTATTTGATTTGAAACGTAAATTAAAACATATTTTAAGTATATATTTAGTTCTAAGTCTACTTTAAAGATTCTCAGTTTGTAATTTCTTCAAATACATCGTGTGGGAAATGAATAACCTTCAAGTGTCACAGTACCAATCCCTCGTGAAATGGACTCTAAACACCTATCAACATTGTTTGTATTTTTGTGATCCATATCTATTAAAATAAGCCTGTATGTAATTTATTTCAAAGATAATAAATAAATAAATAATAAATAAAGAAATGAGCTTTATTTGTCACAATTTACACTACAGATCATGCAATTGAGTAGGTCCATCGGTTTAAGTAACATAAGGCTCAGCAAGTTGCTGGAAGGATGAGCCTAGCCGGCTGCTTATATTCTGCCCTAACCTGCCATAACATTTTAATAATAAACATAGAGGACACTGACTACTGAAGTATGGACGTTCGTTTCACTCAAGAAGGCTAGAGACTAAGGAGAGATAACTCCCGAAGTGGGGGTAAGCTTTCGAGGGCCGAAAGTCGTATACTCTGTGCCGGGCAAAACGCTGTATTGCGCATGTGCAGCGGCAGCTATTTGTCATTTCATGGTCACATGGTTTTGTTTTGAACGGTGTCACGTGCGACAGTTGTTGTTTTTCGAGGTTGTGTTGACCAATTTTGACACTTCGCGAGGATCGCGGCAAAGAAGCGTAATGCGCATGCGTCACTGTGGGATACGGATTTAGTCCAACCCTTTCCAGGGAGTTATCTCTCCTTAGTCTCTAGCCTTCTTGGTTTCACTTTCAACATTTTTGTTCACCTAGTGTTATACATAGATATCATTTTGTAGGGTTTTAACTTTTAACTGCTTAATTACCTAATAGCAAAAAGTTTTGTGTCTACTTCATCGGGTTTAAGAAAAAGGCCAAAGAATTTCATCAAAATAGGTTATTTTTTGACAGTTGCTAACAAAATTATTAGACTTGTTGATATCATTTATGTACCTACTTACATCTGCGATCATTGCATGAAATACAAACTAAAGTGGGATAAGTGGGATGTAAATACTAGGTAGTTATCACTTTACAACTATAATAAAATATGTATTGTTTTTATACTTTTTTAGCTACTTTTAAAAAATCTATAGATGGCAACAAATCATTCTGTTGGCGCAATGGCAGCGATCCTGCCTTTAGCGCCAGAGGTCATGGGTTCGATCCCCACCCATGACAAATATTTGTGTGACAAACATTCGTATTTGTTGTGTGTCTGGGTGTTATTATCTATTTAAGTATGTATTTAGAAATATTTAAGTATGTTTATCAGTCTCTGACGCCTATATTACAAGCTCTGCTTAGTTTGGGGTCAGATGATCTTGGTGTGAATTGTCCCAGATATTTATTATTATTCTCTTTATTCAGTATAAATCTTAGATATAAAATTTGTATAGTATTCTTACAAAAACAGATATTTATAACATTAAAAACAACTTATGAATTATAATTATAAAAACTAAATAATTACAATTACAAAACTTATGATTAGAGTTACAAAACAATGATTTATAAAAATACCATAAAAATCTTAACCTATGGAGCCGCCGGCAGCGGGGCAGGCGAGGCCTAGACTACCGGTGGTTAGGGCTGCAGAGAGAGGAACCTCCTGACAATACGTGCCGTGTCCAAGAGTACCGCCTTCTGTATCTGACCCTTGATCCAGCCGCTAAGCGAAAGCCTCTCGAGGTGTTGGTCGACGCTCTTCGCTATTAGGTAAGCCGTTTGCCGATACGACTATGGGGACAATGATCGTCGAATCAACATCCCACATGGCGGTCACCTCGTGAGCCAAGTCAAGATACTTGCTGAGCTTGTCCTTCTCGGCCTTCACGAGGTTATCGTCATGCGGTATGGTGATATCGATGAGCACTGCCAGGCGTTGGGATCGGTCTACCAGCACGATATCAGGCTTAATGGCTACAATAGTCCTGTCTGTGATGACAGAGCGATCCCAATAGAGCAACGCACGACTATTTCCAAGAACTGGCACCGGTGCGTACTTATAGTACGGTACCTCCGATTCGACAAGGTCATATCGAAGAGGAAGTTGCTGGTGGATAATCCTGGCTACTAGGTTGTGCCTGTGCACGTACTCTCGGTTAGCAAGGTGAGAGCAACCGGAAATAACATGGCGAATAGACTCGCCAGGACGGCGGCATGCCCGACAAATGTCGACCGTACCGTCCTTCATGATGTATTTCCGGTAGTTATTCACCTTGATAACTTCATCAGCAATTGCACAGACAAAACTTTCGGTTTCCCCAAAGAGGTCCCCGAACGTAGCCAGTTCACCGATGCGAAGAGGTCAACATCAGGTCCTGTTAAGGCCCGATAGAACCTCCCATGCAGCTCCCTGCTCTTCCATATTTCCTTGCGGTCATCGGTGGTGAGCACCGGTAGTTGACGCTAGTTCTCGTTTGCCAAGGAGAGCGGCGTGAGGCCCTTATCAATTGCCACAACATCGCGATGTATCCCACATTCGTTGCTGAGGAAAAACCTCCTAAGACTGCACACCTCGCGGTTATGAAGGTTCTTGGCATTTAAAAACCACGACCCCCCACCTTCCGCGGGATGTAGTCTCATGACAGATGGGTGTAACATACGATATGTTGTGAGCAATTTTCGGACCCTTACATCCAGAGCGTCCAGCTCGGTTTGAGTCCATCTTAGTATGCCAAAGGAGTATATCAGTAAAGGCATCACCCAACCGTTGAAGGCGCGCACCTTATTGCCACCTGACAAAGAACTCTTGAGTACCTTTGTAAGGCGACTAAAGAAGCGCTCCTTCACCGATTGCTTGACGTCTCCTACTGATACACCCAATGACTCTGACATACCAAGATATAATTTGTAGGTTTGGCTTCAGAGAGGGATCTGAGTGTCATCGTCTCGGAGAGCTGTAAATTCGGTGATTCTACAACCCTCCCTTCTTGTACATGCATGACCGCACACTTGTCTACACCGAACTCCATCTTGATGGCATTGCTAAAAATCTCAGTGATTTTAAATAGTTCCATCAAGACCTGGGGTTTTGGTGCAAACAGCTTCAGGTCATCCATGTACAACAAATGAGAGATGAACTCACCTCCTCTGCGAAGCCGATAGCCTAGCTCCGAATCCTTTAGTAAGGTACTAAGAGGATTCAGAGCCAAACAAAACCACAAAGGACTCAAACTATCGCCCTGGAAAATACCTCGCTCTATCCTTATCAAGTCCTACGGAGCAGGCGAACCATCCCCACCACCTGGTTGACAAAGGACTGTGATCCACTGCCCCATGCATGTGCATAAAAAAGATCTCAGAGTTGCATCAATTTTATACAGCTCCAAGATCCTTCTCAGCCACGAATGGGGCACCGAATAATAGGCCTTCTTATAGTCAATCCAAGCAGTTGAGAGAGCTTTCCTGCTTCGCCGGACTTGCTGGCAAATGGTCGTGTCTATGAGGAGGAGTTCTTTAGTACCTCGGGACCCAACCCTACATCCATTCTGAGCAGGAGCCAAAACATTGTTCGCAAGGACATGCGTGTTAATTTTTTTTGCTAGAATGGACGTATGGAGCTTGTAGATGGTAGGTAGGTAAGCACGTGATGGGTCTATAGTTTTTTGCTTCCGAGGTACTACCAGATTTGTGTAAAAGGAAAGTGACACCTTTAGTAAGGAAACTAGGAAGAGAACCAACCTCAAGGGATTCCTGGAACTGCACTGCCAAGCATGGATGCGAATATCGAAACCACTTGATCCAGAAGTTGTGTAATCCATCCGGGCCAGGACTTTTCCAGTTCTGAGCCGTCTGAATTGCACAAGTAACGTCTTCGGAGTCAATAGTTACTGACTCCATGGTTCCGATAGATTCGCATTCATGCTCGACAGTACGCATCCAGTCACCCTCCGTGTGCTCGACAGGCATCGACCAGATGCTGCGCCAGAAGTCAATCATGAAACTTGCATCCGGTCGCTGACTGTCGTTCACACGTTGGTTAGTATCTTCCCAGTTTCGGTACGCCTTCCTTTGGTCACTTTGGAAAAGGCGATTTTGTACATATCTGTCCACACGTTCTCTGTAGCGACGGATACGGTTTGCCCACGCATAGACCTTCTGCTTCAGAAAGTCAATGCGTTCCGTGACACAAGCTATATACCTACTGTTCGGGCCTAATACCCGTCCCAGCAAAGGCTTGGTTCACGTAACGCATGACCCGAGGGCGATGATTCCCTCGGCTGTAGCAGACCAGCTTCGCAATGAGGGTCCTAAACGTGTTGATACGTCGCTCGATTCGCTTTTGCCATGCGGGTATATTGACGGCAGGTCGCACTGCACGGTCAGAGTACGGGAACTTGACACGAGCAACACGGCATGCCGCAATGGCCCCGCAGTACAGAATGGTTGCGTCTATTAGTAGGCAAACGTGGTAACCGCGGCCTAGAGACTCGTGTGGAGCGATATTCTGAAATCGCGTTCTCCAAAGCCCTCCTCAGTTGCTCTTTGGCCTGAGTACTTACGCTTGCGTTCGCACTGGCCTCTCCATTAGAATCTGAATCCATCCGAGGCGCTACCGGAACCGAGTCGAAAACCGGACTCGGATGTGACAGCGCGCCGGAAGGGTCCCGCACTTGATCCGACAGTCGTTGGGCGGAAACAGCCACGGCTGGTTCAAGGGCCTGAAACAGAGGCAGCATCCGGTCACGATACGCAGACAGGTTGGTTCCTCCCTCTGTAGCCCCGTAATAGGCGCGCATGCAGTTGACATTCATGTCGTTTGTCCATCGCATGCGGCGCACTACACCACCGGTAGCGGGAGCCTCGCGTGGGGCAGACTGCCCCACAGGCCCCAAGCGTGCCGGCAGCGGTCGTCGTCCACGTCGCGCAAGTGGTCGCGGCGGTCGTGGCGGCGGTGGCCCGCTCTCATCACTTGAACTGGAGCTCGCAGTGGTATCAGGAGGAGTAACAAACTCCTCCACCGCCGACGAGCTGGGCGACGGAGCGGGCTGTGGTGTTGGTCGTGCGCTTACAGTATTTGCTCTCCCTCTTGTTATCATTATATTATCAACATTTTATAGCGGAAAATATTTGTGTAGGCATTGTGACAGTTGTCACACTTGACATTTATTTGTGGTTTGAAATTTATACATTGTGGCTGAAATGATGTTAAATATTGTCGAAATTGATTTCTGTACTTGCATATTACTATTAAATGCGTAAATCACTTCAATGGAGATGGAAAATGTACCTAACTAAAAATATTAAATGATAAACCATGATAACTAAAAGACGTCTGCTGTCAACGAGCTTTTTTTTATTATTATTATTATTCTATGGCTATTTATAATTAGACTGGCCAATAATTAATCGTAGTGATTATTTTGCCCTGTTTGTGATGACCAAAACATCAAAACAAATGTCTGTTTCAGATCGGTACTTTATAGTAAGTAGTAGGTAAGGTGAGTTTTAAAAAAACACAAATGTACCACGCCAAATGGTTATTTATTTTACGTAGGTAATAACTAAATACAGAATAGAATGTGGCAAATGGTAGGCTTTTATTTGACTTCACTCCTGCTCATTTTCATACGTAAACTCATCAAATATTTAACCTAAAAGCAATCAACATTTTTACAACCAGAAAATATACAATGCCTTGAAGTAGAAATAGCCCAGCTGTAAGTTTCTGATGTGACCGTGGTACTTTGGTTCCTAGTCTGTGGGACTATGATGGGTGGTAGTGGTGGAGGCATAGGACATGTGATGCTACGAGTACATCATGAATGTCATCATTCTGGGCTGCAATAGGTCTACCAGCATCATGTGAACATTCCTCCTAGTTGCCATCCAACATGCCGAGCAAACTCGAGTGTGATGAGGAGCCTGAAATAAAAGGAGAGATTATTATGTGTAACAAAAAAATATGAGAAGTTTTTATTTCAATAATTTCTGTGGTATCAATATTTTGTACAGTAGTGGGTTTTAATGTGCTAAAGTGGTTTTAAACTTAACTAGAACAAAAATATTTAAGTCAGGCGTTCATTTCAACAAGTGAGGGTTTAGTTAAGATCAATATAAAAATAACAATTTAAAGTATGAAAACTGGGATAGCTAAAAATAAATACTTTAACATTGTGCCCTTTTGACAACACTGAAAAATAGGGGCAAGTTGATATTATTCTAAAAAAATACATACCAATGAGGAAGTATCCATCATTATACTCGTAATATTCCTCTATCAGAAATCTAGATGTGCTAGACGAGAGTGAGTATGTAGAATAGACACTTCACAGGCAAAGCACACACTTCTGTGGCCAAACATGGAAACGCCACATCTCCATCAGGTCCTCCTGGCTCCTCGTAGCATCCCAAAGCATAGTCTATTTTCAGAAGATACCTATGAAAAAAAACTGTTAAATCATGATAATCCCACAGTATATTAAATAGCAAACTATTCCGTATACTATTTTCGTATAAATAAATGAACCACATTTTTAGAATCAATAGACACAAACAAGAATGATGTAGGTTCCTAAGATCAAATCATGAATGTCATGATCACAAGGCAGTCCCTTCTTTGAAGTCAGGTAAAAACTAATCTATAATAAATTATAAGTTTGAAGGACACATCTATGTCGAACTATAGATTTAATATCATACAATGACCATAAATACCTATGAGTATACCACCACCATATGACCATAAATACCTATGAGCGATACTATACTACAAAACTTGTATCATACAAGACATAAGCTTAGTATTATTGATTAGGTAAGTGGAGCTTACCGGTAGGTGATATCGAGGCACAAAGAATATTGATTGATTATTAGGCTTAGTCGCATCTTGTTCGCAGGAACGATCGAAAGTTAAACAAGGGCGAGTATTGACCATAGTGGTTCTGCTCTCGTTTATTTCCGATTTCTATAGATACGCAGGAACTTGAAGTTCAACTCAATGGAAGGCAAAAACCAGCAGATGAGTTTAAACCACACTCGGCCAGTGTTGAGCAAATGTGACTCAGTATAACACTCAGTGGCTTTAAACTCGCTATTGGCAGGGCATATCGTCCTCCATGGCTGAGTGTTGATACTTTTATAGACGCGATGACAGAATCGATAAGTTCCCTCTCGGCATATGATCACATTGTTTTGGTTGGTGATTTTAATATTGATTTACTGAAGTGTACTGAAACGAATTCGAAGAAACTAACTGATTTCATTGTTGCCATGAGTTTGCAACAATATGTTAAGCAAGCAACACATTCTACTGACCATTCAGAGACATTGTTGGACGTGGTTTGTAGTAGCACAACAGTGGCAACTGTTTTGGTTGATTATGTACCTGACCTAAGAACCATGCGTTTATCTCTTTTGAATTAAACTTAAAAAAGCCTTAACCCAAACCTCAATGGATAAGCTTCAGACCACTAAGGAATATTGACTTGGATCCCTTTAATGCTGATGTTGACTCCATCGTTTAGGAAGAACTGTTATGTGACAATGTTAATGATTCTCTTGCTGCTTTTAACATGTAGGTATATAAATCAATTGTTCGATCTTCATGCTCCTATTAAAACGATACGCATTAAAGAACAGAGTTATCCCTGGATAACGGAAACTACAAAGGACATGATGGGTTTGAGAGATGCAGCACACAAAAAAAGCCGCAAAACAAAACTAGACCGTGTTAGAGAGTCTTATATGCAACTAAAAAGAATAGTTAACACAGCAATGTACAATGAAAAAACTGCATACTTTCGACATAATATAAACCAAAATTTAAAGAATCCGCGTGCTCTTTGGAAAAATATCAAACGTGATCTCGTAAGTTTCAATAAGCAGCGAGTGGATTTACCATGTCATATTGGGAATCCTGATGTTATAAATGATCATTTTTTGCAGATCCCTGGTAGTAAAAATGTAAATGTCTCACAACTCATCTCGTTTTCCTTTGGTCGTTTCAGCTCATCAGTGTTTACTTTAAAACCAATAGATGACGGAACCGTGTTAAGCATTATCAAGAATATTTCCACTAATGCCAAAGGTGAGGACGGGATATCATTGCACATGATTATTCTGACACTCCCGCGGACTTTATCCATTATCACGGCCATGGTGAATATGTCGATAGTGAGCTGTACTTTTCCAGATCTGTGGAAAAACGCAATAGTTCAGCCGCTTCCAAAAGTGAACAACCCCAAGGATTTGAAAGACCTTCGACCCATAAGCATTTTAACTTTCATGTCTAAAATATTAGAAAAAGCTGCCTGTAATCAGATGGCAGAACATTTAAACATGAACAATGTTTTACCAACTTAGCAATCAGGCTTTCGTCCGGGAGTACGGCTACAGCACTATTGGATGTGGTTGATGATGTCTTGACGGGGCGGGACGCGGGTGAGGGATCGATTTTGGTTTTATTGGACTACTCACGTGCATTTGACACCATAAACCATACCCTACTTATAGATAAACTAGCTTATTATGGCTTTGATGGTCCTACTTTGAGGTGGTTTTCGAGTTACCTGACCGGTCGTTCCCAGCGTGTGGAGGTTACTCGGAGTGATGGTATAAAACTGCTCTCGAACCACTCACCAGTGAATAAAGGCGTGCCACAAGGCTCAATACTGGCGCCATTACTGTTTATACTCTACATTGCAGATTTGCCTAAGCATATAAAAAGAAGTGATTTTCATCTGTATGCCGATGACCATCAAATATACCAAAGTCTTAAACCTTGTGAAGCAGAAATAGCAGCTAATACTCTTAACGAGGACCTAGAACGCATAGCTGAGTGGTCAGAGGTTATTGGTCTTTCTATAAACCCAACCAAAACTAAGTTTCTCGTCTTAGGTACGAAGTCGCAAGCCAATAGAATTAGGGATCAACTACCAGTTATAAAAATACGTGGTACCCAAATTGAACAGGTTCCTGAAGCTCGTAACCTGGGTGTTGTAATGGACAGTAATTTGAAATTCGAAAGTCATGTACTGGAAACTGTAAGAAACTGTTATTACAGGCTTAAAGTTTTGTACAGAATGCGTGAACACCTGAGTGTACAATCGCGAAATTATCTCTGTGAAACACTTATTGTCTAAATTGAAATAAGCAGATGTCGTTACTGGTGAATGCTTACTGGCCCGCACGAAAAATCAAATTCTCTCTGTACTGCTTTTTGGTGTAATTGCGAACCAAAGTCCACCATATTTGTTTAATAAATTGAAGGTCACCCAGCGTAGGTCACGTGTACGTGACCGTCTAGTTTGCTCTAGACATAAGACAGCTGCGTTTCGTGGTAGCTCTAAGTAGGTACGCTGCGACAAAGTGTTGGAACAACATTCCGCCCCCTATCAGAGGTTTGCCAACCGTCAATTTGTTTAAGAGTAAACTCAAGATGTATATTTTAGATGGTCAAAAATTCTAAAGTGTCTTTCGGTGAAACCTCATTGCTGTGTTATTTTTTGTTAATGTTAATTATGTTGTTGATTATTGTAGATATCTCCAGTTCTATGTTGTGTTTGTTTGAATTTATCTTTATATGTGATTCGTTGTGTGGTTTTGTCTGTCACGCGGTGCCACCGCCTTCCTTTAATTTTCATTATAAATATTCTGTAAACTTTTTAATGTTATATATATATATATATATTAATTGCAAGGTACCGCAGAAAATCAGCGTTAGAGCATGGACTTTCAGTCCCTGCCCTGACATCATGCTGAGCGGAGACCTTTTTGGTATAGATGTTATTAAATTGTAATTTGTATTTTTTAAAATTGTATGTAAGTTACCTGTACCAAATAAATATTTTTTTTTTACTTTACTTTTTTTTTAATTTAAAAAACAGCAGGAAAGACAGACTCAGGGGGATTTGACATTTGTCATGTCATTCAGACATTTTCAGTGTTGCCAATTATTTCACGTCAGATTTCACCATGTCAATCGATTTTTGATTTATCGATTAAGTTTTTTTAATCATTATTTTGATTTTATGTAGTTATACCAATGAAATTCATCACATAGATCACACTGAGTTACACACATCAACATGGTCTAGGGATATTTCAATTAAACCTAAATAACTAAAATTCTTAGTTTCTAAAATTAGATAAATTAATAAACGTTATATGCATAAACATAATTATGCTTATCAACATTTACTAAGTACATATTAGATAATGTTATGTAAATTAACATACATACGTAGATACTGAATGTGCAAGTGACTTAGTTTTGCCACCAAATACACGGAATCAGGTGCTTCGTTATGAAAGTTTTCAATTTCAGACGCTTTGAAAATCTTCGATTTTTTCGGCTGATGACCAGATGAGGCTCTTTTTAAAAATGCCACTAATTTGGAATAGGTGGCGATGTGTATGTCTTATTTCATCTATAATGTTGCTTTCAGCATTGAATACGTACTCCTTAGAGTGCTTGATTTCTTGGTCTCGGATAATTCATTAAAAAATGCCAGCAAAACGTTTTCTGAGAACGTTTTGGCTCCTTTAGCTAGTCGCCATGAGTTATACATATCGTACTGTTTTAAATACTTCTCGCGTGATTGTTGACGGAGAAAGCTCATTTGCGCATTATTAACAGTTTCTGTCGATTCGGTTGGCGTTAAATAAACTTTTTCGTCGCTGGAATCAGTCATTTTCTTTTTTTTTACTTGTTTTCAAGTTTCTTAATTTTAAAAATACGACGTCAAAACAAAATGGCGCGCGCAAAGCAAATTAAAAACAAAAATACACCAAGGAGGTTGAGAGTCTATGTTTTCAACAAATTTAAAAAAAGTTGTATGATAAATACGGCTCCATGGAGATGGAAGTAAATAGGTTTAATTATGTTTTGAAATTACATACCTTTACTACCTTCGCCGTATGATGATATCCCTGAAAGTTCATAATTGTCAAATAAAGTGCTGTAACGAATGCAATTTAATCGAGTTGGCAAAGGAAATTTACCGATTTTAAATTTTTAAATAAATTCCTAATAAACGGGTTATGGCTAATAAGTTAGAGAATAAAACGCGGTACCTCGAAAATAATAGTAAAAAAATAGCACAAAAGGCAGACGCACTGGTACTGATGCGAATGACGTTATTACAAATTACAAAATGGTCGCTCCTATTCATCGATTTTTTGTCGATTCAGTAGTGTCAATGAACTATTGAATGGCGTTCCTTCTCACGCATCAGGCGCTGTAAAGATATTTTAATTTAATTTCAAATACTTCATTTATAACAGTTATTAATAATACCAATAATTTACTTAATAAGATTCGAAAGAACAATCGTTTTTTAATAGTTTATAACATTTTATTTTGCCAGTTTCTTTTTATTTAGTTTGAAGTAGTATGCGTGACACGGAACAATAAGAGCTGTCAGGCATATCATCTTACAGTGAAAATGGTATAGTGCACGCGATGTTCTAAATTCAAATTTAACCTCAAGCGGGTAAAAACGGCTTTTGCGCTCAGATATCGAATAGCAAAAATACCATTTCCAAGGTGTGGGGATGTGGAAAAAGTAATGGGGCGCGTCATTTCTGGTTAGACAAGCTCTACCTGATTTACAAAAAAATGCTGACAGTCAGTCAACTTCTCGTTTTATTTTGGGCTAGCTGTCCATCAGCGGCTTCGCCCGCGTAGACTCTCTTTCTCGTCAAAATATAGCCTAAATAAAAAAAAATAGCCTATCTCACTCCCTGATAATGTAGCTTTATATTTGTTAAGTACTTTTTAAAATCGGTCCAGTAGTTACGGAGCCTGTTCAATACAAACAAACAAACAAATCTTTCCTCTCGATAAAATTTGTATTATAGTTAGATATGCCTTGCTGCTGAACCCTGGTTTTGAATGAGGCACAGAATCTAGTTAATGTATGAATTTCCAATGATTGAGATAGATAACAAAAGGAACAATGATGCGCCGCTGGCGCAGAGTCGCCGTCCGCTGCGCTTACTGGTACATCACCGTTTCCCCTTCAAAATCCCCAGACCTTAGAGATTATTTTTGGTAGCAGGCACTGGTTGTGATGGTCAGCACGTCGAATAATGTATTTCATTTCGTGACTCGTGATGTGACACGTTTGATGGCGACCTGTTGTAAGGGGCTGTCTGAATGTTATAAAATAATTGTATACCCATCAATTACGTAATTTTTATTTTTAGCATCAACTTAATGCTAACAATAATATTTACCTTATTGATGAGTATACAATTAACTTGAGTTTAAACTTGAGTTTATTTGGAGATTGTTATTTTGTTACCAATTGATAGTTGAAGTTCAGTAAGTTAATGGTAAAAATAAAAATTACGTAATTGAGGGGTATACCATTGTATTATTTTATAACATTCAGACAGCTTTGCAGCTCCCCCACAACCTGTGGAGGTGACGCGGCGGTTATGACACTACTCGTCGGCAGATTGGGACGGATTGCGAGAATATTTTGCCTCCGTCGCTTGGCGGCAGTGCTGCTTTGGAGAAAGAGATGCTTCAGAGAGTGCATCTGCTATCGCTGACGAGATCAGTACCGGAATGGAATACTACATTCCTTTTACTGATGTCGTCAGTGCTAGCAAAACTGGTCTCTTGGTTCAATCGCGAGTGTGCCGCAGCTGTCGAACAAAAACAGGCGGCGTACCGCGCTTGGTATTGGTGAGATACTGCAAGGCCACGAAGAGGGCTTAGGTACATTAGAGCAGACGCCCAGCGAATTGCACGTGTTGGCCAAGAACTCATCACGCACCCTACGGGTAGCCGCTCCTACTGGCGACTGGCTAAACACGTGCAATCTAACTTCTGCGTGCCTTCGCTGCCCCCACTGAGATTCCCTGATGGATCGTTGGCTCATCAGCCAGTGGCCCTGATGGAATTCCAGCTGTGGTGCTGAAGAAATGTGCAGCGGAGTTGTCTCCAGTGTTCACTAGCTTGTATCGCCTCTCCTACAATTCGGGTATTGTGCCGCTGTCTTGGAAGGAGGCGAACGTTCAACCAGTTCCCAAAAAAAGGGACCGGTCTGACCCTGCCAATTACCGTCCAATAGTCGTAACCTCAGTTTTAGCTAAAGTGTTTGAGCGGATCATAAACACGCAGCTCATCCGCTACCTAGAGGATCACTCTGTTATTCACGACCGTCAGTACGGCTTCCGAAACGGTCTACGGGTGATCTTCTAGCGTACGTAAAACAGATCTGGGGGAAGGCTATGGACAAGCATGGGGAATCTTTGGCCGTCAACCTTGACATTGCCAAAGATTTCGACTGTGTATGGCATCGTTCGCTTCTTTCCAAGCTTCCGGCATATAGTCTGCCACCTCGCCTATGCGACTGGGTCGCCGGATTTCTGGAGGGACGTAGAATTCGTATCCTTTGCGATGGTCGAAAACCACGGTTTCTCCAGATTAATGCCGGAGTGCCGCAGGGCTTCGTCTGGTCGCTGACGTTGTTTCTTCTGCATATCAATGACATGTTATCTCTTGTTAATATTCATTGCTATGCGGGTGATAGCACGGTCATCAAACTGTCAGCAAACTGACATCGAGGAGAAGTGGCGAAGTCTAGTTGTTGGGCTTGACGGAGTGTTGGACCGCATTTCAGAATGTGGTGCATGCAATCTTGTCGGGTTTAATGCCAAGAAAACGCAGGTGTGTGAATTCACAGCAAAGGCGTCGCCGTTCCTTTTCCCATCTTCAGAGCACCTCGCTACCGATTGAGGATAGCCTAAACATCCTTGGCATGGATGTTCGTAGCAACCTAAACCAGCGGGACTACATTGAGAGCGTCATTAGAACTGCATCCCGTGAACTCGGAATCCCGATTCTTCACGCCTGGGCAGCTCTGTCTTTTGTTAGACAAAAGTTCGCTCGTGTGTGCAATACTGCTCTCATCTCTGGGAAGGTTCCGCCAAGTACCTACTCGAAGCTCTTGACAGGTTGCAGCGGCGTGCTATCCGTATTATTGGAAACCCGCAACTTTGACCCATGAGCCTCTCCAATTGCGTATAGACATTGCAAGGCTAAGTGTTCTCTATCGCTTCTACAATGGGGAAGGCTCTGACGAGTTATTCCAGCTTATTCCACCCTCACCCTTCCACTCCCGTACCACGCGTGCTAGACTACGGCGTCATCCACACACAATTCAACATTTGTTGGCCCGAACTAAAAGGTTCGGTGACTCGTTTCTTTGTCGTACCATCCAGACGTGGAACGCTCTTCCAGCACATTTGTTTTTCCTTCCTCTTATAGTCCCGGGTTCTTCAAGCGGGGCGTGAAAAAGCATTTCTTATTATTATTATTATTTACCTATTTATTATTTTAAGAATTAAACACGATAGGTTTCAGATCAATATATATTTTCTGCCCATACAAAAAAAAACCTCTCCTTTTTTTTCGTGCTACAGGTTAAATCGATTGGTAGGGCCTAAAGATCAATCGTTACCAATTTTTCTGTCTTTAACACCATTTGCGATTAATTTGGCGTACCGCTAGCACTATTTAGCGACGGAGGTCGTGGGTTCGATCTCCACTTAAACATTCTTGTGACGAACATTTGTTTCGATATTGCTTAAGGGCAGAGACCTTATTATAAGCGCTATATCCAGTCAAGTTAATTCCCTAAACTGAAGGTTACGAGCTGGCTAGCAAGTTATTCAGTAAATATCCAGCCTAGAAAATGCGTTAGTTAGGCGTAGGAAATCATCATCATATTACGAAAAGGCTCGCTGCGCTCAGGTTAGGGAATGAACTTGACAAGTTATCATTATAAGGGATTGTGATTGTGCCCCAGAACCCTATTCATGGCCGTCTATTTAAAGTATTTTCGCCGGCCTGTAGCGGAATTCCTGAAACCTTCCAAAAAATGACCAAATTCAGTAACCGCATAATAAATCTGAAGGTTCAAAGGAATTCAATTATTGCCGTTATAGCGTTGTGCAAGTAGGTACCTACTTAAAAGTAAAACAATTTCGAAAGTTACTTTTATTATTCAATAAAGCCTTGAGGGTCGTTAACTTTAGTAACCATAAAGTAAGAAATAAGTAAACCAATAAATACCTACTTACGCCGAGGCATAGGAAAGACAGTCGCAAGCAAAATGAAAAGTTACGGCATACCTCTGTTTGTGTTTACTCTATTTCTTCTGATAGTCTGCATAGTTAACGCAGTAAGTATTTATCTGTATCAGTGACGATGAGACATGTGTTTGAGATATTCTATCGCTATGGCGAACGGGAAATAATTGAGATAAACATCTGACAACACTCGAATAAAAAAAATAACTGCAGAATATCGATAATGGATATTGATCCTCTGATCTATGAATATTTAGAAATAAAAACCAACTGTACCATTGCTGGGCGTCAGGCCCCCATCATTGTTACCATATGTTTCACTAATGCGGCTGTGGTATGGCCTTCTGAAGAAAACTGAATTACTTAGTTGGGGTTTGAGTTGGTGCTTCATCCTTGAAACCTCGTCAAAACCAAAATGGTTCAGCATCAATTCAACATTTCATTAGTAATCGCTTTTGGACGTACTTGTAGGTACATCTAGCAACGTCAGCCATAACCAGCTGCTTGAAGTGCCTTCCAAAGCACCACTAGTTATTAATATATTTAAATTTCTATTGTTTAGGCGCCATGCCGCAAAGCCCATCCACACGAGCACCGATCGCTAAAGAAGGTTGATTCTTTCCTTAACCTTGACGAATTAGACCAATTTCGTTCGATATTTAATAATACAGTTAACTTATATAAAAAAGCTTTCCCCTAATCTGCTGGTTTTCAAAATTAAAAGGATATATGCCTGAACAATCCGACAGATATTGGGTTAAATTTTCACTGTTCACTATTTACAAAATTGGTAATGAATTACGAGTATGTTATACCACCATGAAAAGTTCCATAGTATTTATCCCTAAAGCACTTCCTTTTCCAGTGTACTGTGTGCGCACATGGACCTCGCAATGACTACAACTTTGTCAAGGTGCTAATGCCGCGCAGAAAGTACATGCACCGATTGGCGAACACCACATCTCCGTATTAATTTTAAAAAGACTCGCAGATAAAACTTAAAAGTAGTTTAGATCCACATAAAAGAGCGCTTTAAAAAAGATTTAGATAATTGAGGACTAATCTGGTAAGTAAACGGAGAGTAATTGTTGGTAAAACTTGAAATAACTACAGGGAGTGCGAGCGGCGCCAGGACGGACAACACTAGCGCCACAGATTCAGAAGATTCTCTCACAGTTGAAGGATAGCAAAATTCTACGGGACAAGACGCAATACAAAAACTTACTTAAGCAACTCAGGGTAGTGTTTCATACTCCCCGCCCCACCACTGTCTGTGCCCGATGCAGGGGATAATAAAGTGTTTCTGAACTAAATCGTTTCTTTGACTGCTCTCTTGTTGACTCGTTACGTTAAAATTCAAAGTAGATAGAACCTTTGTTTAACGGTGCGTTCACTCCAAGCGAGCGAATGCTCATTCTATCCTAACTCCAACCCAACTTTAGGAAATTTTCTTTGTCAGTCTTTTTTTAGAAAAAGAAAATTTAAGAGAGAGGGGATAGAATGAACAGTTATTTATATCCTCTTTGGAATGAACATTAACTCGCTTGGTGAAAACACACCGTTAGATTATTGCATATCAGTATCATGTATTTCTAACAGCATGATGAAATCCGATTATGAATATCAATAGGTATTACTTATAAAAACCACTGATCAGTAATCCGGTATTTTTTAAGTATTGTATATTGTAAATCTGTTTTAGTGCTCGTAATTTTGCTAAGAACAAGAAGTTTGTAGTACGTACACGTACTAACGTAGTGTTTGCTCTATGGTTTGGACTGCTTGAGAGACGCTGTCATTTTTTCTATCAGTCTTGCGTCAATCAAACTTTTCATAATACTATAATCAGGAACGTTCTGTACGTTCTTGGTTATAAAAAACAATAAAATTTTCGTAAAAATATTATAACTCATTTTAAATCAGAATGTACTCCAACGATTTCCGCCCTTTCTACATACTCGTCAGAAAAGAAGAGGAGAAAGGTGACAAGTTCGTGAGAATGAACATGGAGCTGAAACACCGACCAGTGTGTGAACCGATGAATCCGTTCACCAAGAAGACCGTCTTCACGCAAACGTATCCCACGCGCTTGATCCCCGCTGCTCCAAGAAAAGGCTGCTGCTACTATTGTTCTTAATTAAGTACTTTCGCAAAATGCAAGACAAATCCAGTAAAAAACGGAGAGCTCTTTTGAACTTGGTGTGTGTCCTGTGGGCTCGAGCTCTCGGGAACGTCTTAGGAACTTCGCTGAGGCTAATGTGCTGCCACAAGATATCTTCAAACGTCTACTTGTTCTGCCTGCAAATTTTCCGATACCTATCTGAGTACTTGTCCATAGAACTAACCGATTTAAGTGCTGTTCGAGACGAAAAGGAATATGGTGAGGGCTACTCACGAAAAGCTACACCAGATATTATATAAACCTTAAACAATATCGTTCCTTTTAATTACCAGCGTCCTGCCCTGACTTTTATTGATAAGCCATACAGTAAAATGCAATACAGTAGAGTGGTCGAAGGTCAAAAGTCTAGAGATAAGTCTGGATTTATTCCTCGCATCAGGGATGTTTACTCCGGCCATTTTCTTTAAAAATCAAATGAGTTTTCATTAGATTTTTACAGAATATGGCCCGCCTATGTGATCGCCTGGTGGACAAAAATCGTACAAATAATTAGAAAGTGAAATTGACCGTGTGTAGGCAGTGCCGGATTAAGACTACTTGATGCCCTAAGCAATCCACGGTTGTGGGGCCCCCTATCCATAAGAAGAAAAGTCCAAAAAACTAAGCGTTTATTTATTTATTTATTCGCGAAGAAGTAACTAATTTGTTAAATTTTTCTTTCGGATGTTTGAGGGTACTATATACTACCTTTTTCTTCTATTATCGTGGGGAAATCCTCATGGATACCTCGTCGCTCGGGGGAACGACGAGGTTATGTCGGACTTCTACCGACTAAAACCCCACGGTACTCGACCTCAACACTTCAGCGGCGAGGCGGGGTCCCTAAAAAGTTTCACAACGCCCCGCCGCCAGTGTTTCCCCGTATTGGGGCCCCCTCCAGCCGACCCCCCAATGAAGGGGGGAGGCCACGGAAGTACCTGGAGCACGCAAGTACTTCCGCCGTCGGGGTGAAAGCCGTGCATTGCGGGCAAAAGCACCCCCGTACTCAAGCCCGCTGGCTCCCACCGTACGCGGACCCTACTAGGTCCGCAACCACGATCCACCTTAAAGGTGGATCCGCTGCCACATCTGGCGGTGCGGCCCCGCCGAGCCGCAGTGCACAGGGGGGGCCAGCCGCGGATCACTGACCCCCTCCAAACGGTTGTGCACCGCGGCTCCCACCTCGCGCCCTAAGGCGCTGCGCCCGTGGGCGCCCCTTTGGGCGGGCAGTGGTAGCACCATACCACCACCACGCCCGGCGGCAGGCAATGGGTGGGTGGGAAGTCCACCGCATTGCCATGCCTGAGCCCTCTTAGCTTCCCGGTGGTTCCACCTACCACCAGTACTAAGCCCCCCCGCCACGACAAGGCGAAGGCTCATGGGGGGGATATACTACCTAACCTAACCTTACCTTAGAACATTGATGAAATAACGTTAGCTTGCACGTCTTGCAACGTAAGCCTTAAGGTACTAGTAAGATTCGTTCAGGCCAGTATGATTTCGATAGCTCGAGCTTTAGACCTCTAAGGATGGTGAATTACATAGCGCGGATTTTCAAACAGCCTAACTAGCCTTGCCTTTCATGTGCTAGCAAATACTAGTATACTAATTATGATCCTGGTTCTGGTCCCCCCAAGACGTGATGCTCTAAGCAATTGCTTAATTAGCTTATGGGTTAATCCGGCACTGTGTGTAGGTAGGTTGGCACACCTTGGTGACGTTGTGACGGATTACGATGGTTTTCGCAGGGTAGAAGACCATATGATTAAGTGCTGCCGGACACTGGGCCACTAGACGCAAGCACTAGTATCTGAGGTCAAGTCACTGGACGCTGCCACAACAAGTGGGTAGAATTAAACGTCCTCGCACCCCGCCACGCAAGCACTACGCCGCGAGGCATCTCGTAAATAAAGTTAAATTTTGAGTAGCTCTATGGAAAAGTGCTCGCAGCGTCGCGTCGCGTCTCGGTGATATCGCTGCGAAATCCGTAATGCACATGACATGACAATTAGAGTCGCATATACTGTGTATTTATAAATCCATATTATTATAGTATTTATGTCTATTATTTAGTTTATTGTGCTTTAAATTTGACGATTTAAAAGTACTTTGAGTTTAATAGTCAAGATAAAAGTAATTACTTAGGAAAATGCCGTTTAAAATGTTTTGATATAAAATTGTCAGCGTTAGATAGTAGAGACTGGGTTTTTCTCAGGCACATTCCACATAAAGAGATATTAGATATCTATTTTTCCTACTGATATAATACCGGTTATGGATCAGATACGAACTCCAGATAATTTTTTATCTGCGACAAGACAACTTGTACATTTTCAGAAAGTATTTAGGTTTTGCCTACTTTACTAGTTCACTTCACTTCAGCTTGTCTGTATGATGTTTTTAGAGTGCATATCATACATAATAATAGGTTAGGGAAAAAGTTTCTTCGCTTTTTTAAGAAAATTCAAAACATTTTTTAATATAGTTTATTTACATTTAACTAAAGTATATCTATAGGTGCCGTTTTGTTCGATTACTTTTTGCATATCTTGTAGGTAGGAACTCGATCCCATTGCTATAGGAATTTTGAGGCTTCTGATTAAAATACCGCGACAAGTGGTTTTGGCAGTCCTCTCGTGATATTAACCTGACACTGCCAAGAATTCTGAAGAGATCGAAACAGGTGGAAATCTGAAGGTGCAAGGTCAGGACTATACGGCGAATGCATTAACACCTCCCAGCCAAACTCTTTTATTTTTTGCTGAGGGGCTAAAGATGAGGTCTAGCGTTATCATAATGAAAAATTCTTTGATTAATTCCGGCCGCTTTCTCTCAACTTCTTGCTTTAATCTCATCAGTTGTTCGCAGTAGAGTTCAGAATCGAAGGTTCTGCCTGGTGGTAACAGCTCAAAATGAATAATGCCATTCCAATCCCACCACACACACACCATCACCTTGTTGCGAGCAATTCTACGCTTAGAAGTGGGCTCCAGCCACAGTTAATGCTAATGTAACCTATTTGAAATAAAGAATTTAGTATTATCAAAACCCGGGTTTCGGCACAGTCTGTGAAGCCTGAACAGCCTTTGCCCACGACCTTTTTCGCACGTTCTTGTCGTACGTGATCCACTTTTCATTATCAGATATCAGCTTCTTCAAAAATGGTTCGGTTTCATTACGTCGTGATAAAGAATCACAAATGAGTACACGGTTCATTAGCTTTCTTTCAGTGAGCTCGTGAGGTACCCAAATATCGAGCTTTTATGTGTACCCAGTTTTTTTCGAATGCGCCAAAACTGTTTTGTGGTCAATTCCCAGTTATTCAGCTACGTCGTAATTACTGATATGCCGATCTTGCTCCACTTTTTAAAAAATAGCATCCACCAGAGCGACGTTCATCTTTGACATCAAAATTTCCAGATTGAAAACGCTTAAACCAAATGTGTGCTACTCTAACAGACACAGCACTAGGTCCATAAACATCGCAATTTTTTTTCGCGTCTTGCGTTGCATTTTTAACTTTTTTATAGTAAAATTTTAATATGTATAGAATTTCTTCATTAGGTTCCCTCATCTTGACAGTAAGAATAACAAAAGAAAATCACAGATTTTCCTAATTTGAATTTGGAAATTATCTTCTTTAAAATTTAAACTTTTAATGATACCAAAACCAGCCAGAACAAATAGTATAGCCAAAGAGATTTTATTACAAGTTCATACATACTATAAGCGGAAAGACTTTTTCCCTAACCTAAGCGCAGCTGATGCGCTTTAAGTAATTGCGCGCGGTTCATACTAAGCATGTGAGCGATCCATGTTACAATGATCCATGTTGTACCATTTCTTATAGCCAGTCAAGTTAATTTCTCAATGAAAATACCGTACTTATACTCGTACCAAATAAGTACAATAAAGCCCCGAGAGTAACTGAAGGCCTACTTCTGTTCGTCGAACACGTAGTTATGTGAATTTTCAGTCGTTAAAAGAACATACTTACGTACCGTTCAAAATTGATGTTGATGTTTTGGTGTTCTAATAACTAATTTTACTGTTCAATTTAATGAAACCTATTCATAGCATAAGGTCAATACGGGTAAGTGTGTCATACTTTTTTCTAAGTTTATTTTGAACTTAAAAATAAAGTAGTTTAAGGTTTAATTTCTCACTCTCTGTGAAAACAAAATATAATAAGGTTCTTATCTAGCTGTGTGCTTTACACAATATTGTCCATTAATCATTTGTTTTTAAGGTCTATTAAAAAATGCTATGGTAGACACACTTACCCAAGAAAATGAGGCAAGTGTGACTATATCGTCAGTGTACAATAGACAGCTATTTTAAATTTAAAAATGCAAAGTCGTCAAATGATTGATTCCCATGATCAGGTAGTACATCCTGATCATGGGAATCAATCATTTGACGACTATATTACATAATATAGTTTGTGAGAATAGTTTAAGTGAGCAAAAGTTAAGGGGTAAGTGTGGCATACTATGTTGGGGAGGGGTAAAAAACTTTTTTAAGTAAAAACCGTTATTGAAAGAGTTTTTCCTTTTATTCTATTATTAATCTTAAAAATCTTTTCACTTATTCTTAAAGTATTGAAAGTGTAGGTATTGAAAATAAAAAAAAATTACCTTGTATAAGAAAAAAACTTCTCTAAAAATCATGCAAAGACAGCTAAAAAAAACAAAGTGAAATAGAAAAAA